>LPNX010736587.1:0-122144 GCA_001517045.1 Pseudotsuga menziesii
AAGCCCCTCACTACTCTCCGTGCACATAACCTTAGTCCGTTATGTTACATAACCTTACACATCTCACCTATATTGGGTTGTAGAGAATCTCATTACTCTCAGTGAAATTACATGATAATAAACTAGCATAGCCAATTAACTTGTGGCTGGTGAACATTGATAAGTCACAAGCTAAGTGCCACTCCCTGCTTCGTCTGCTTCTAGTAAGTAACCAAGGAAAAGGAGAATTTTTCATGTATATAATGGATGGCCTCAAACCATAGACCTTTCACTTTAAGATAGGAGTCATTCATGAAGTCCATCTATTAGGAATGGGTACCTTACTTATTATGTCCCTTCTGCACACCATTATCCTATAAAAAGGGGACTTGAACAACTTAAAAAGGTGTGAATAAATGATATTGATCGTCCTATTTGGAAATCCAATGGTACGTCCAATCCCAAATTTCTAACCCATACGATGGATCTTGAGTACCTTCTCTGAAATCATTTTACGATTGAAGTGTGTGTGGGAGGCCAACTATTGGAGGGCCCCTACTATTCTAAAAAAGAAAAAATGCTTCTCCCTGTAGGCTCTTAAATTCTCTGAATAGATGGAAGTGTCACGACTGCAATAATAGGGGGATACCCCTATTTTTTATATAAGCGCCCGTTGGAACTTCATTTTTGTCCCCCCCCATACTAGCAGAGAAACCCTCTCTCCCATTGCTCGCCTGGTCTCTTCCGGAACAACTTGATTGAAGGCTTGGGGATCTATAACCAGGCTTATTCTTATTTATTTAAGGAGTATACAAAGAGGAATTAGGAATGTGGTGTTAGTTTTTCAACATTCAAGCTAGCATTATGTTAGGATCTTTACTGAGAGAACAAGAAGTACATCAATCAAACACAAGAGACAATGAGAATAGTGTTTTTCATTGGGGAAACCATAAATGGAGAAAACCCTACAACTTCCTCAAAGATAGAATTAGAACAAAAGGTAAAACCCCAAAACAGTAAGATGCACTCCCGATAGCAGTAATCTTCTTTTTGTCTAGCCCCAGTGTCTTCTCCTTCCTCAACTATGCACTACACTTGAGTGTGTGAGTGATGTGTTCTAAATAGAGAGTCCACCTCTCTATTTATACTAATCCTAAAATGACTAAAACCCTACTAGGGTCAACCTCTACTTGGAGATTCTAATAACCCTAGTGCCCCGGAACTGCGGGGACTTTAACCCTTAGACAATCGGAGGGTTACCCACTATGACTTGACATGACTTGTTTACATTATTGATTCTCCCGATCGGAACATCGGGGAATGACATCATGACTCAATTACATTATAGATACATCCCGGAATAAACATCGTGTTACAATACATAAGATACATAGATGAATACATTCTGAAGTTACAAATACATCAACACTCCCTCTTAACTAGGAAGGTATTCTTTTGACACGATTTTCTGCACTAGTCTTCTTCTCTATATCAACTGGATCATCTCGTCATCTGCATCTCAAGTATTCTAGTTCTTCAAGTCATCTTCATCTTCAAGTCATCTTCATTCTTCAAATCTAGATCATCTCTCGATCTGGATCATCATGGGACATCATCACTGGATCTGGATCATCTCTCGATCTGGATCATCATCACTAGATCTGGATCATCACCCGATCTGGATCATCATTGCTAGATATGGATCATCACTCGATCTGGATCTCATCTGGTCATCATCATATGTGTTATCTCATGATTCTTCTCATCATAGGAAGTTCTACAGAGCCAACCTTCTTTCATGCTGGTTGTAGGCCTAGCCAACATGTAGGTCTTCTTCAGCACTTACATCTGACCTACTCGTCAGAAAGGCATAGTACTCACTTCCATCCAAGTGGAAACACATCCTGCTCACAGTGATGAAAGAACTTCATAGTTTCATCCAGGCGAGAATCACATCCTTCTCACAATGATGGAAGATTTCCATATTTCTAGCCAGGAAGGAACACATCCTACTCACAGTGATGAAATATTTCCATACTTTCATCCAGGCTGGAATCGCATCCTACTCACAATGATAGAATATTTATGCACTTACATCCATCCAGGTGGGAACACATCCTACTCACAATGATGAAAGATTTCCATACTTTCATCCAGGCTGGAATCATATCCTGCTCATAATGATGGAAAGGCTCTGCACTTACATCTGACCTGGTAGGAACCAAATCCTACACCCTCATCAAAAGGGCATGCACTCACATCTAAACTGGTAGGAGCTAAATCCTACACCCTCGTCAGAATGGCCCCCAATCCCCGACTGAGCTATCTGGTAATGGACCAGGTGCCTCCACTCTCCCGAAGAGTGACAGTTGCCCTTACATCTGTCCTACTCGACAAAATGACCAACACTCACATATGACATGGGAGGAACCTAATCCTTTAGCCATGACATAATGGTTCAGCCCTTACATCTGACCTACTCGTCAGAATGGCTCTCTTAGTCCTGGACTGATTGTTTCTGGTAACTGACCAGGTACCTCCATTCCCAGAATGGCAGTTTCCCTTACATCTGTCCTACTCGATAGAATGGCCAGCACTCACATCTGTCATGGAAGGAACCAATCCTCTCACCATGACAGAATGGCTCAGCAATTATATCTAACCTACTCGTCAGAATGGCTATGGATCTCAGAACTCATATCTGACATGGAAGGAATCAAATTCTCTCACCATGACAGAATGGCTCAGCCCTTACATTTGACCATGGAAGGAACCAATCCTTTCACCAAGTCAGAATGGCTATGGGACTCATCACTTTCCCTTGGAGGAAACCTCGATCTGGAGAACACCAAGCTTCTCCCTGAAGTAATCGAACTTCACTCTAGCCAATGGTTTTTCCAACACATCAGCTATCTATTCCTCCGTTGCAACATACTGGAGCTTCACTGCTCCTCTCTGCACCATATCCCTGATATAGTGATACTTGATCTCGATGTGCTTCAACTTGTCATGGAACACTGGATTCTCTGAAAACTTCACGCAACTCTGGTTATCACAATCTATACAAGTAGCATCCATCTGGAGATCAAATAAATCAAACAGTAGCTTTTGCATCCATACTGCCTCACAACTAGCTGAACAAGCTGCGACATACTATGCTTTAGCTGTACTCAGTGCCACACAGGATTGCTTCCTGCTAAACCAAGAGATCACACCTGATCCCATACTAAAGCAACACCCTGAAGTTCTCTTCCTATCGATGGCACTTCCTGCCCAATCTGAATCAACATAACCCTCCAGGTTAATCCTTTGATTCGCATCGTACTTGAGCCCATAATCAACTGTACCCCTCAGGTAACTCAGAATATGCTTTACAGCAATCAAGTGAACATTTCTCGAATCTGTCAAGAACTGGCTCAAGGTGTTCACAGCAAAGAAAATGTCTGGTCTCGTGTTTGTCAGGTACATCAATGACCCAATCATCTGATGATACATCATAGCATCAACCGACTCTGATGAAGCATCGCTCAATAACTTCAGGTTTGATGCCATAGGTGTGGCCATAGTATTGCAGTCCATCATCCCAAACCTCTTCAGGATCTCTACTGCATACTTCCCTTGTCCAAGGAAGATTCCATCCGCATTCTGCCACACCTCCATACCTAGAAAATAATGCATCATACCCAAGTCCATCTCGAACTCGGCAGCAAGCTTTCTCTTCATATCAACAATCAACCCATCCATACCTGTTATAAACAGATTATCTACATATAGTAGAAGCATCACTGGGTTGCCATATTAAACCTTGTAGTAAACGTTGGAATCTGCTTTACTCTTGGTAAATCCCAAACTAGATAGAAAGCTGTCAATTCTGCCATACCAGGTCCTGGGTGCCTGTTTCAAACCATACAGGGATTTCTTCAATCTACATACATGAGACTACCTGTCATGTGTCTCAAAACCGAATGGTTTTTCTACATACACTTCCTCTTCTACTACACCATTCAAGAAAGCAGTCTTGACATCCATCTGGTGTATCTTCAATTTCATCACTCCAGCCAAAGCAAGTACTAATCTGATGGAAGTGTATCTAGCTACAGGTGCAAAGGTTTCTTCATAGTCTATTCCTTCCTTTTGAGAGAAACCTGAGCCACAAATCTTGCCTTGTATTTTTCAATGCTACCGTCTGCAGCATGTTTGATCTTGTAGATCCATTTGGAAGTTACAACTGACTTCCCATCTGGTCTTGGGACAACATCCAAAACGTCATTCTTCATGATCGATTGGTATTCTTTGATCATAGCATCCTTCCATTCTTTCTATCCTGCTACTTCTTCATAACTGGAAGGTTTTTTATCAATGAAATCACATAGTAAAGCTACATACCCAGAGCAAGATCTGGTCCTCTTTCTTTCTCTGTGATTCTCTTATGGAGCCCCATATCTTTCCGTACCTTGGATAATTTCTCATACCCAAGCAATTTTCCTCTTATGAGGATTCTTCTCCAGAGGTGGATCTACAGGTCTTTGTGGTTCTTCAAATTCTCGATCTTCTTCTTGATTTTCTGCATTCATGGTTGTATCATGAATTCTCGGTGCTTATACTTCTTTAGGTTATTCAGTAGGTCTCTTTTTGGATTTGTTGTAAGCGATGTCTTCAACAAATGTCACATCCCTGCTAATGTAAATCTTCTTGTATCCTGGGAAATATATTCTGTAAGCCTTCGAGCTTTCAGAGTATCCCACAAATATACCCTTCTTTCCTGAAGGATCTAATTTAGTCCTCTTCTCTTTTGGAATGTGGATGTACACAGGACAACTGAATATTCTGAGATGGCTGACTTCTGGTTTCTTGCCGGAGAAGACTTCTTCAAAATTCTTTTTCTCGAGTACTCTATGTGGAGTATGGTTCTGTACATACACTATTGTTCTGGCAACTTCTGCCCAAAGATGCATAGGAAGATCTTGATCATAAAGCATTGCTCTTGCAGCTTCCATGATAGTTCTATTCTTCCTCTCTGCAATCCCATTCTGTTGTGGATTGTAAGGAGTGGACAACTCCCTCTTAATCCCTGATTCTTTGCATAGCTCTTTGAATTCATTTGAAGTGAATTCTCCACCATTATCTGATCGAAAGGTCTTGATCTTCTTTTCAGTATGGTTCTCGATCAAGGCTTTGAATTCCTTGAACTTACTAAATACTTCATCTTTGTTCTTCATGAAGTAAACCCATGTCTTCCTAGAAAAGTCATTAATAAAAGAAACATAATATGTATACCCGCTTAGAGAGTTTGACTACATAGGACCGCATACATTGGAGTGGATGATTTCCAAGATTCCTTTTCCTTTGCTTTCGTTGCTTGGAAATGTCCTCTTTGTATTCTTTCCTTTCACACATCCTTTGTAGACCCCATCATGTTTTGCTTGGATTTCTGTAAGACCTTCGACAGCTTTGCTTGCAATAGGTAGTGCTTTGTAATGCACATGTGCAAGCCTTCTATGCCAAAGTTCACTTGGCTCTACTGTGTCATGGACCAAGGCTTGTTCTAGATGGCCCTTCAATTTGTACAATCCACCTTATTGTTCTCCGATCACTACCACATCATCGATAGTCTTTCCTTTTGGCCACATGATGACTTGACTATCTATGAATGCAACGCGCATTCCTTTTGCATCTAATGCTGATATGGAAAGGAGGTTCTTCTTAAGTCCTGGCACAAACAATACTTCCTTCATTGTTAGAGACTTTCCAGAGTCTAGCTTATAGGAAAATTCCCCACTACCTTTTATTGGATATTGGTATTCATCTCCTAGCTTCACCTTTTGAGATGATTCATGTTCTGACAGTCTCACAAAGGATTCCTTGAATCCAGTCATGTGTTTGGAAGCCCCACTATCTATGAGCCAATCATCACTTCCATGAGTAATGTTACCTGTGAGAGCGGAGATCAAAACATATTCATCCTCACTTGAAGAGTCTTCACTTTCATATCTGGATCTTTTCTTGGATGGTTCATCATCCTCTGCAGTATGAGCATGATGTCTTCTTTTGTTGGTCCTCTTTGTTGGCTTTTGTTTCTTAGGACAATTCCTTGCATAATGTCCTGCTTCATCACATGTATAACATATGATCCTAGACAAATATTTTCTAGTGTTATCTTTGTGAGAGTGCTTACCTCTGAAGTGATGAGTTTTCCTTCTTGTTGACTTGGAGTGTGACTTGGAGTGTACCGTGAGAGCTTGATCTTCACTTCCCATATTTTCTTCTCGAGCTGCTATCTGAGCTCCTTCTTGAGACCACTCTTCCCATAGTCTGTTGAATTTGACTAACTTCTTTCTAGCACAGATTCCTTGGATGAAAGAATCCCATTACCTAGGAAGGCCATTCAAGGTAGTCATCACAATCTCTGCATTTTCCACTTCTTCATCTACTACTTCTAGTTGTTCCTTGATCTGAGAAACTCTTGTGAAGTAAGACTGGATGGTCTCTACATTCTGAATCTTCACATTCTTCAGTTGGTTTCTCAAAGTCATCTTTCGGTTTATGTTCTTCCCTTCAAACAATTTGGTTAGGGCATCAAACATAGCTTTAGGTGTCTTGAGAGATGACACTTATGGGATAAGGTGATCCTTGATAGAATCAGCAATGATCCTCTTTTCCATAAGCAACTTCTTCTTATGCAAGGCCTTAGCCTCATCTCCCTCTAACACTGGAACCTCCTCATGGATGTAGGAGTCTAACTCATTCTCTTCCAGAACCAGGGAGATCCTATACTTCCAAACTCTGAAGTTATCAGCTCCCTCAAGCTTTTCCTCAAGCTTGGTATGATGAGACATCTTAACTAAGAACCTCAAATGGAAATACAAAAGATTTTAGATCTTACCGGGTTAAGATGTCGGATCTGAAATTTGAGCTGAAATCCTGCAGAGCTGGTTCAGGAGCAAATTAGGGTTTTTCTTTTCTAGAGTTCTTTCCACCCAATTGCCTTGAAATTTGTCCCTAACTTCTATTTTGGGGAGGAGATCAATCCAAGCCTAGGCTCACTAAAAAAATTCCTCTTCTGTGAAAATCCCTAATTTTCGGTAGCAGTGATAGGTCCAAAATTAAAAAACCTCATAATTGGATTCTGCTTCGACAGAAATATGTGCCCTAAGGAGGAGAGTTATTCCACCTTACTTTTGCTGAAAATATGTGGAGAGAGATCCACAAACTAGGAATCCCTAGTTCCCATAGCCGCACAGTGTCTTCTTCTTAGGTTAGCTTTGATACCATGTTAGTTTTTCAACATTCAAGCTAGCATTATGTTAGGATATTTACTGAGAGAACAACAAGTACATCAATCAAACACAAGAGACAATGAACATAATGTTTTTCATCGGGGAAACCATAAATGGAGAAAACCCCGCAACTTCCTCAGAGATAGAATCAGCACAAAAGGTAAAACCCCAAAACAGTAAGATGCACTCTCGACAGCAGTAATCTTCTTCTTTTCTAGCCCCAGTGTCTTCTCCTTCCTCAACTATGTAGTACACTTGAGTGTGTGAGTGATGTGTTCTAAATAGAGAGTCCAGCTCTCTATTTATACTAATCTTGACATGACTAAAACCCTACTAGGGCCGACCTCTAATTGGAGAGTCTAATAACCCTAGTGCCCTGGAACTGCGAGGACTTCAACCCTTAGACAATTGGAGGGTTACCCACTATGACTTGACATGACTTGTTTACATTATTGATTCTCCCGATCGGAACATCAAGGCATGACATCATGACTCAATTACATTATAGATACATCCCGGAATGAACATCGGGTTACAATACATAAGATACATAGATGAATACATTCTGAAGTTACAAATACATCAACATGTGGCCGGTACCCATAAATAATGAATGATAGGGAAATGGGGAGATACCATCTAGACCCATGTACAGATTGATGTTTTCATATGGAGGACCATTTTCTAGGAATCAAATTGTATCCAAAGAACGGGGGAGTGGGCATTTCTATTATCTATCTGCTCGGCTCAATCTCTCGTATCCACGTGTAGTTCAGGTTCGTATTTCCATTCATTTTTTGGTGGGCACTAGGAGAGGTGATTTAAATCCAATAAAATCAGTCCAGATCAATTATATGATGTTATATACTTACTTAATGTATACAATAGATTACTGTAAAGTATGAATTGTATTAACACACCAAATTGTAGTTTCTCGGTAGGTAATAAACTGAGAACTTTCCTTCCAACTATTGTATGTCCTTTCTGTGCCTCCTCCTTGTTGAAAATAAATAACAATCTGGAACCAATAATCCCATAGTATAGATGGCTAGCCAAAGTATTCTTTGGGATTTTTTGGGTTCTTCAATACTCCACCTAGTTTTAATACTCAACACATGTTTAACTATATCATGAACTAGTTGTCCCTCAAGCCATCCCTCATGGCTGAAAAAATACACAAAATTTATATATACAAACTGTCATATACCTGTCAATCCCAAAAGAAATCAGAAACTAAGATTATAAGGGACAATTGGAGATCTTACCCATTAAAGTTCGCCCACTCGAAACCGCATATTAGTGAAGCATAAAAAAGAGATGTAAGTGCAAGCAGTGCATGCAGGGGGTCTCAGAGATGGCAGGGAGACCGTTGAGAATCACCATTCCCTGCATCCCTGCATCAAAATTATTGTGCAAATCCACTCAAAACTATTTAAATCATTCTTGGAAAGGTGAATAGAGCATACCGATGGAGCCATTGTTATGCGAAACCTACTGATACCCAGCCATCGATGGAACAGAACAATGCAAGTAAACTTTGAGTCAAAGGATTCTGTTTTTTCTTACTAACAATTCATTTCCTGTGGTTGAGTAAAAGCCTCATGCAAAAACCCAAATCATTTTACCTTCCAAAAACAAATAATGATTTTACCTTAAAAAATCATTTTTTTAAAGGAGATAGTAATTTTAGAAACTAAAAAACTAAGAGCAACTTTGAGACTATTTTTTTCTTAAAAATTGTCTTAAACATCCTAAAAGAAATTCTTAATAAATATTAAAGACAATATGTTAATTTTGTCTTTAAAAAATGTCTTAAACAACCCTACCTTGTATTAGTGCCTTCCAAACACACCCCCCAAAATGATGTGTTATTTTCCCCTTACAGCTTGGTAATAATGTCCACCCCTTCCCTAAGGAGCTTATGCCTTTTCTTTAAAATAAATAGGGTTTTAAAATTAAAAACCTTAACTTCTTAAATGAACTAATATGATCTGATATAAATCTATCTTTTACATTTTTTATTTTATGAGCTAATATGGATTTTTTTAATTAATTTTTATTTGTTTTCTTTTTTCTCATTAGTCTACATAAAAAAAAAAAAATTTTACTTTTTTTTATACATAATGTGATGTAACTTTACACATCTCCCCCTTATTGAATAGTAACCAGCATAGATCCAAATCCTAGGCTCTATCAAGCCCCTAAAGGGATCAAATATTTCAAGGTGCAAAACTCTTCTTTGGTATTACACTCAAGGAGCTATCAGTTTTGGTGTGTTCTATACATAACCATTGACTTGAATCAAACCAAAAAATACATCTTTTTATTTAAAGTCCAGAATTCTATGCAAATTTAAAATTCAATATATTCTAAATATTAATGTTATATTTTATATAAATATTAATTTAGATATAAATATAAATTTATTTTAAATTAAAATTAAAATTATATTTTAATTTAATTTAATTATTATTTTTTTCAATATATTTATATTTAAATATATATATTAAAATATATATTTCAAAATATATATATATATATATATATATATTTTTACGCTGTAAGGCATTTTTATCTGATGTTTGCTTTGTGGGCGACGGTTCTCATTGGTTCATTCTTGGTCGTCCCTCCGGCTAATTGAAAACTGCCACCGAGGCGAAAACTATTTTGTTCGCGCATTTCAATGTTCCGTATTTTCACTACATGGACATATGCGGATCGTTCTGTAACCCACGTTGCTGCGAGCTGAAAACAACTTTGTCCGCGCAGTTAAGTGTTCTGTATTTTCACTACGTGGACATATGCCGATCGATGTTCTCCCGATGAAGTTCAGTTGTAGATACCAAGCCCTAAGGCTCTGTATTTAGGGTGTCCCATGAATTTCAATACCAAACCGTGAGGCTCAACAGTATTCAGGGCGTCGAGGGTTTTTTAGAAGCTCATATATTTTTTGCCATTGCCATTTTCAGATCTCGTTCCAACATGATAAGAGGAGTAGGACATATGATTCTGAGAACCGTCGGTCAATTTCGTAGAATAAAGCTGAGATCCATCTCTGGCACCGTCACCTTACGCTGCCAGAAATCACCTAGCCTTAACAGAAATCCCTTAGCTGGATCGTGCACAAAAAAGAACTGCGATCCTGTCTTTGACGAGCTCTTCGACCTCCCAGAAAATAAAGGATTCCAATGCATGGCGAGGTAACCTGATTATTATGATTTGAAACTTACGAGAGGGACAAAGAAAGAATGTTGAAGCCAATGTGGAATTTTGTGGTGAATTTTTATCGAAATTTGTTGATTATTTTAAAAAAAATGGATTATTCAAATTGCAATTCTAAACGTATGAATCAATTTTAATGTTCATATATAAATTTTAAAATAGCATCTATTTCAATTGTCAAATAGCATCAATTTTAAATGGCATTTATCGTTTTTCTCCATGTTTAATTGTCAAATATATATTCAATTTCAAACTTAAGTAGATATATATTGATACTAAGTTGAAACATCGTAAATATTTACAAAATGGGTGCGGTATAATTTTGCAATTGGCTTCATTGATTCCCTTATCCATTTGACATATTTATTCTGTTTACATTTTTCAAATGGAAATATTTACTTTGTTTGAATCAGTGATCTCATAGATTTAGAGATTAAGTTGTCCTTAGAGTTATGCATAAGAGAGTTATTGAATTTTTTTCTCCTTGGTCTATTTTAATCAGATAAAAGATCTCAATTGAGTCTATTTTGATGGGAATGAAGAACTCTATTTGATTTTATGTATATATACTTTGGATAATGGGAATGAAGAACTCTATTTGAGTCTATGTATATATACTTTGAATAATTTATATACTTTAGATAATTTAAAATATAGTTTTTTTTCCCTAAATGAAAAAAAATTATACATAAGATTGTTTTGATACACAAGTTTCCCGAGCATTAAAGAATCCAAAATAACAAATTTGTATTACCGCACCAATATTTGTGCCTTTAAAAACAAATGGAAGGCCATGGAATGGACACACTGCAACATTAGACAATCTGTAAAATATGTGATGCACTCAAAAGCTAAAATGCTCTTCCAGTTGTATTATTATGGAGACTATAAATAGTGGTGCACACGACTAGATTAGCTTATTGCACTCCCTCTAAAGAGAATAATTTCAAACAACTTTGTACTCCTAAGTCCATGGTAAGTTGCTGCAGTTTCGACTCCTTGCTCTTCATCATTCTCGCAAGAGAGTTCCTCAAGGGATTTGCCTTTTGTTTCCTCTTCGAGAGTTCCTCAAGGGATTTGCCTTTTGTTTCCAGGAAGAGGAAGGTGAAAAAGAAGCCAAGAGTATTTGCTATTCCTAGGAGTATCAGAGAATTTTTAATGCCAATACCAGTGGGTACCCTTTGTCGACTTTGCTAGCATGACTGCTTTGAGCCGCTTAGAGAAAACCGAAGGTTCCGATGATTGCGAGCCTTTCTTGAAATCATCCACTAATAAATAAATAAAGCCATTTTTAATTTAAAATTTATTTTTTAAAGTTTGTTTTTTTATAAATTTTATTTAGTTTGTACATATGATTTAAATTTTATAATCTTATTTAAATATAAGATTATATTTTTTAGTGTTTTATTTAAGCTAAGTTATTTTTAAGGTTATTGAACTTGAGTTGTTTTGTAATGGAAACCCACACCTTAACATAGTGAGCTTGCAGAAATTAACCAAAATAACAAGGCATTTAAAAGAAATTATATGATTTTTTTTGCATATATAAATATATTTAAATTTATGTGAAATTTAAATTAATGAAAATTTAGATTAATTGGAATTTGTTTTGTTTTTTATTTTTATTTTAATATGATAAATAAAATGAAAATTTTAGTAAAAAATTTGTTATTAATTCTAGAGTTTAAATTTTATTTTCATTTTTATAATATTTAATACATTTTTATAAATGTCCGGTTAAATAACTTTTGGTTTTTGGTTATAAATATATGGTTATAATTTTTCTTTTAAATTGAATGTATTTAAATTTAATTTTTTTTTATTTTATTAAATTGATTTTATATTTAATATTTAAAGTAATTTAATTTTTTATAACTTTTAAGTTTTTATATAATTAATGATAAAATATTTACTTTAAATATTTTTAAATTACAAATTTACCATAAACTTAAATTTTATAACTTACTATATAAACTTTAAATTTTACATATACACTTACTTTAATTTAAACTTGAACTTTAATATATTTTGAACTTAAACTTAATATATACACTTACTTTAATTTAAACTTAAACTTTAATATATACACTTAAACTTTCATTTAAATATTATAATATAAAAACTTCTTTACTTTTTGATTAAAAATTTGTTTCTATTTTGAATTTTACTTTAAGATAACACTTAAACTTTACTTTAACCTTCAACCATTTAAATAACCTTTAATTCAAACTTTAACAATTCATATAAATTTTAATTAGTTTCATTAATAATTAAATATACATCCTTAACTTTACTTTATAAATATTTTCTTAATTAACTTTAACTAAACTAAATATAAACTTTAATTTATTTTAAAATTAATCATATACATAAATTTTTATTTTATTAAACTTATTATAGTTTAATAAACTTTTAGCTTGTCAAAATTATAGCAAGCTCGGGACGCTTCTCTCCAAGCTCTTTGAGCATAGAAATATCACTTTAAAACAAACTAATTAATTTTCTTCTTCAGGGTCCGATAGACCAAATTTTGGTCTCACGGGACGTTAACCATCATCATCATCATTATCATCATCATCATAAACTTTTAAATTTCATATACACTTAAACCTTACTTTCATCTATAACCTTTTGTTTATTAAACTTTTTAAATATATTATCCAACGTTACTTTTTATATATAAGCTTATGTTTATTAAACTTTTTAACTATAGTGCTATATAAACTTTGAAATTTAATATATAAACTTAAACGGTACTTGAACTTATATTTTAATATCATTTTTTTTATATTATAATTTAAACTTAATAAATAAACATTTTAATAAAATTAAATTTTCATTATATTTTTCTAAAAACATTTTAATTATAAAATCGTCAACTTATTAAATATTAAATATTATATAAACCTTACTTTCATATATATAAACTTTTTTAAGTTTTTTAACTATATTACTATAAAGTACTTGAACTCATGTTTTAACATAATTTTATTTTATATTATAATTTAAATAATATATATACATTTTAATTAAACTTAAATTTTTAATGTATTTTTTTAATTAATTAAGAATTTTTAAAATTATTAAATATTAAATAATTAATTATGAATTTGTCAAATTATTAAATATTATATATTTAAGTATGGTACAATTTCAAATAGTACCATATTTATTTCAACTTTTAAGTATATTTAGATTACGTTTTTAGTTTATTTAATTAAAATTTTATTTAGTATTAAAATTTAGTTTAATTTTATATAATTTTTCAATATAATCATTTATAAATAAAAGGCTACTAAGTGGAAATCTAAAAAATTGGAGGGCTTGTCCTCATCTTGCACATTCACAAACTCTTTAATCTAGCACATCCACAAACTCTTTAATCTAGCGGTCAAGGAAGGGTTTCCTATACCTTCGACTCGAAGCCTCATTATTCCTATTTTCAAAAGTGGTGATAAAAATGACCCATCTAATTATCGGACTATTATGATTAGCCCTCTCTTAGCTAAGTTATATGGTATTATATTAGAAAATAATATCAATGAATGGCTATAAATGGAAGGTAAGCGGGCTAAAGGCCAAGCAAGTTTTAGAAGGAATCATTCAACCACGGATCATCTCGTTACACTTAGGATCATTGCAAAGGAATGCCATAATAATAAGTCTGGCCTATTTTGTTTCTTTGTGGATTTTATAAAAGGTTTTGATACAGTCCCTAGAAATAACTTGTGGAATGGGCTAGAGGAGCTTAAGGTTCCTTTTGAGTTGAGAGTTGTCACGACAAGGTTATATACAAAAATGTCATCGCCAAGTTTAAGAATAATGAGGGGTGGAGAACATATTTAAATTGTAATATTGGAGTTAAACAAGGTTTCCCCCTCTCCTGTGCCCTATTTGGCATTTACATTGATAAGCTAGAAAAGTGTTTAGAAGAAGAAGGTTGCACCGGTACAATCTTAGCTGGGATAGTTATCATCCTCCTACTTTATGCTGATGATATTGTTCTTATGGCAAGGCATCCTTCTGATGTCGATAAGCAATTAATAATTCTTAAATATGTTTGCTCTAACATGGGTATGATTGTTAACATCGACAAGATACAAATCACAATTATAAAATCTAAGAAAGACACCTATGCAAATTTTATTTATGATAATAGAAATCTAGAGAAAGTGACTTCTTACAAGTATCTGAGAAATGATATTCATGTCACAAGCTCAATTGGAACTATAGCATTAAGAAAGGATTAAATGAGGGTGGAAATTTTATTTTGGTCTTGAAAATAAGTGTAAATTAGCCAATCTTGTCATGTGGATAAAAAGAAGCTCCTCTTTAAAACTCTTGTCATCCATGTTATCTTGTATGGTTGTGAAGTATAGGGGTGCATCATTTCTAGAGAATATTGGAGGAAGATTGAGCAAATCCAAAACCGGTTTATAACTTATAACCTCAAAATTAAAATAAATACCTCGTATCCTTTCTCCTCATAGAAGTGGATCTTTCCCCCATCGAAAGCATGGCCATGACTAGGTACCTGATGTACAAGCATAAGATAAATAACATGGGAAATGAGAGACTTCCTAAAATTGCTCTAAACTCAAGTCAAAACCAACTATGCCTCAAGCGGTGTTGGTGTAAAGATACCATGGCTTGGTTAAACCACTGGGGCATTGATGAAAACGATAGTTTGCATAACATTGATATTGTAAAAAATATTATTACTTCTAAGTTTAAAGAGAAATTATGGTGTGAGGAAAATTTAGCGGTTAAGAGAAAATTAAGATACTATAAGGAGGTCATTAATTCTAACTTGGAAGATCAGAAGTATCTCTCAGTAGTAGCTAGCTCACAGAAGAAAATTAATATAGCCAAGATTAGAATGAACTCTCATGAAATCCATAACAAAACATGGCGTTGGTCTATTCCTAAAACTCCATGGGATGAAAGGGTTTTCTATCTGTGTGAGTCTATGAGCATTGAGGATGAAAATCACTTTCTCTTACAGTTCCTTGATTACACCCACATTAGATCTGAGTTTCATAGTATTTTCTACAATACAAACCTTTATAACCTCCTAACTTGCCTAAACCATAGTGAGCTTGAAAAGTTTCTTGGCAAGCTTTTTGAACACATGATCAAGATTTGAAAGTAAACCAAGTATTATCCTTCTTAAGGTTCGATAGACCAAATTTGGTCTCAATGGACGTTAATCATCATCATCATCGTCATCATAAAATCAACCTTACTTAAAGTTCAACTATGGATAAAAGTTAAACCTGCATTGAGGTCGACCTGGATTAAACTCAAGCATAGATTGTAGTAAACCATAAATTGAATTCAACCTTGGATTGAGGTCAACCATGTATTAAAGTCAACCTTAGATCAAATTCAACATTGGATCAAAGTGAACCTTACTTAAAACTAAACTATAGATTGAAGTCAACCTTGGATTGAATTCACCCTAAGATTGAATTCAACCATGGATTGAAGGCAACCATTAATTAAAGTCAACCTTGATCAAAAGTAAACTATGGATGAAATTCAACCTTGCATTGAGGTCAACCTTAGATTAAAGTTATCCTTGCATTGAAGTCAACCATGGATTAAAGATAACCTTAAATTGAAGTCAACCAAGGATTGAAGTTAAACTTGGATTGAAGTGAACCTTGCTTAAAGGTCAACTATGGATTGAAGTGAACCTTGCTTAAAGGTCAACTATGGATTGAAGTGATCCTTACTTAAAAGTCAACCTTCCTTATAAGTCATCTATGGATTTTAACCTTAATTTCAATTCCACCATTTATTTTATTCAACTATGGATTGAAGTCAACATTGCTTAAAATTCATCTATGGATTGAAGTCAACCATGATTCAAAGTCAATCATCAACTTTTCAAAATGTGGTTATGGATTGAAGTGAATCATGGTTCAAAGTCAACCTTGGATTGAAGTCATCTATGTATTGAAGTATTTAATCTTACTATTATTAATGGATTGAAGTCAACCATTGGAGTCAAGTCAACATTGGGTTGAAGTAATTATTTGATTGAACCTTGCTTAAAAGTTTACTATGGATTGAGGTCAATTTATAAATAATTTATAAATATTTTTATTTTTATTTTTTTATAATAATAATAATTCACCAATCCTTCCCCCCGCCTCGGTCATCAATTAGCACAACCACATTTCTAAAAGTGGTTGATATATGCCAATCGACATATATCAACCACATTCGAGAAAGATAAAAGGGCGAAGACCGAGATTTCTTCTCATCCTGAGAGAAGTTCTAAAAGTGATACTCATAGAAGGAAAATGAAAAAGGAAAAGAAGGTAGTAGAATCCCTTATGTTCAATGAAAGACTTTGGTTAATGGCATATTACTGAAGCTTGAGAATTGTAAAGAATGTTAAAGCTTCTTGCTTTTTTTTCCTACTCTAATTATAAAAACTATGAGTTCTTAGTTTAGAATGATGAATAATGCTTCAAAGGAATCAATGATTCTTTGGTTAATTATTATTTCGAGTTGAAGCATATCCATATAGACCATTCATTTTTCCACCTCTATTCACCAAGTTAAATTTATAATTTATTCTTTTAATTGAGTTCCAACTTACATTCTCAAGTGGATTTCCATTAGAATGGTTAGTTTGAACTTTGTGCATTTAATGTGAGATTTTTTAAAATGGTTTCTATTTTTTTTGGGTTTACTACATTGTGCATTTGAATATATTTAAACACTTAACAAAAACACACTTTCTAGACAATACTAAGCAGGTCAAACTGAGCATACTTTTAATATATTGGAAGGTTTATACAATTTTTTGTATATTGTTTGATGCTACAACTTGATATAAATCTAAAATCTTAAAGTTCTAAATTTTGAAGTTCATCAAGTACATCCTCAAGTCTACAACAACTCAACTTTAAGTCCCCTTTCCAGCCTTTTTCACCTATCAGTGTATTATTGCACCTTCATGAGGCAATTGCTAGTTTAATATATATATATATGGTTGTCTGGAGATGGTTGCGTGAGCCTGCAAGATGGAGCACATAGAGGATGTCTGCATGAGCCTTCCATGTTTAAATAATTCACAATCCTATCGATACTAAATAATAAATTAATACTTCAAATTTACTGTTTTGAAGTGCTTTAATCTACTCTAAGGCACCGTGACATGATCTACTTCATTTTCACAAGAGCTATATGTTATTTTGCACGTCTTTCATTCATTGTTCACAATCCTTCGCATGTTAAACATTAGGTGGTTAATGGATATTTCTCTGTCATAATTAGGGCCAATGCAGCTTAACAACATGGAAGTTTATGAATGCAACTTGAATTTTGGGGCCATTGCATTTTATAGTCAAACTCGCCACACTTAAAAATTTAAAACTACTTGTCGTTAGTGGGTTTTGAAAGTGGGTTGTTGTCCGTGGAAATGGAAATGTTGTGATTCATGTCGTCCATTGGTGAATTTGTGATTGTGCATGCATCATGTAGATAGCTTTTTCCAAAATGTACTGCTCTACAATTTGAGCATAATAATGAATTCATAATTTAAGGCTATCACTCGATTGTATCTGTACTGAAGAGAGATATAAAACAATGGCAAGAAGCTACTATTGTATTACAAAATCATTTTTCTTGTTATAAAATTGAAAATTTTTTGGTAAAATTTCATGAGTTTTAGTACTAAGGGAATAAAACTTATATCTATGGAGTCAAGTCCAACGACCAAAGAGATACCATATTAGTTGGCTCCGAATAATAATGTTGGCCGCTACATATTGGTAAGAAGAACTATCAGCAATGAAATCTCTACGGAGCTGAATTTTTACTTGGTGTTAATAGCATTATCTTTATAGTATTGCCTTTTACAAACCAAAATAGTCAAAAATTTGAATCAATCAACATTTCTATATTATCTGTACTGCTGCAACCAAATTTCTTTTGCTAAGGATAAGAAAGATCCCACTATTAACATTCAGTGACCAGATCCATTGTTGGTAAGAACTATCAACATTGAAACCCCGGTTCTTCCATTCCTTTGTGCAATAATGGCAGTGACTCGAAAATAATAGTAGTGACTTTTACAGTACTTGAGTACTGGAGAGAGTTTTTGGTGTTATTTGTAAATTGAAAGGCCACTGGCAGTCGATGTGGGTCATTCAATTCTGCTTACATTTGCGGAGACAGCTTCTCTGAGTTGTGGGCGTGTGTAGTGAAAGAAGGGAATTTAATACGTGTAAAATGAATGCAGAGATGGAGAAGAGGCTGTGCAATCTACAAATAAATGCATTATCGAAGGAAGAGAAATGCAAACAGTAGTGTCTTATCTGTGTGGTGCATTGATACGGGTCCCAAACCTTTTCTAATTTTTTGCTATTTTTATTACTTTTTATTTTTTAATGGACAATATTATTTATAGCCGACATCACTTTACATAAGGTTACATAACTTTATAACATCTCTCATATTCGGCAATATTATTTATAGCTTACATAACTTTACAACATCTCCCTCATAATCGGTAATATTATTTATAGACGACATTACATAATGTTGCGTAAGGTTACGTAACGTTACAAAATCTCCCTCACAAAATCTCCCTCATACTGGGCTGTAGAGCGTCTCTCTACGCAATAACCTCACTACTCTGTATGCATATATCCTTGGTTATGTTACATAACCTTACACATGTCACCTACAGTGTTGTAGAGCATCTCGCTAATCTTAGTACAATTACATGATAATAAACTAGCATAGCTAATTAACTTGTGGCTGGTGAAAACTATAAGTCATGAGTTAAGTGTCGCTAATAAGTTATTTTTCACAACTTCAACTTATTCATGCTTCAATGAGTTATTTTTCACAACTACAAGTTATCTATGCTTCACATAAAAGTATATGGGATTTGGTGGGCCATGGTATTGTCCTATTATATTGCATATAAAGAATCTTTTATAAGAGTTAAGGCTTCATTATGAAGTGAAATGGCGGCTAACTCACTTGACCCAACTTGAATATTAATGATAAAACAGATTTATTAAAATCAACAAATATGAACAAATATATTAATGATAAAGAATATTTATTAAAGTTCTAAATCTTGACGGTAGACCAAATGAGTTGACTTGAAATCTATGAGGTAAGATACCATATTTAGAAAATGTGAATTTCCCATAAGTAACATAAATAGACTAAATATACTCTAGACATACATGATTTCAAGATTAATTAATTCACAACTAAAATCAATCTCAACCAATGAAACCATATATAAAAAGTATATGGATCTCAACCACTAATGTATATATAACTAAACAAAAATTCTTTATAATTGCTTCTCTAATAAAAAACTTAGTTTTATCCTCGACGCACATATTTTTGCATTAAAAAAGGCTTAAACCCTAAACAATGAACGCAAAAAAAGTGACAAAAAAAGTGACAGACTGAAACCAACTCAACCAATTTGAAGCCCTTGGTTCCCATCTACTTGTTCCTTTGGTACCTCCAACCTTTTCGCTATCCATTCCTTCAGCTTCTCCCTAAAATTTGTATCGTTGTCATCACAAGACTCATAGAGCTGCTTCAACTCCTCAAGAGTGTCAACCAAAGTGTCACGATAGTTTCCGAGATATTCGTAATACTGAGATTGAGAAGACTTCAATTCCTGCTCCCTTTGTAGCAAAGCATTGGGGACTTGCTCTCCCCTGCAAACACTCGCTCCCCACTTCAAGGCAGGATTCCCGAATTTAAAATTATCTCCCCTCAGTAGAGATTCCACCACAGCATCATTCTGGTGTCCCTCTGGAAGGAACGAACGGAGAGCACATCTATCTGTGGGGCTAAGGTATTCTTTCCACGCCTCCATAGTTAGAACATCTTTCAGGTTGTCCAAACCGTATATATCGTCGGGCAAAACTGCAGTTCCAGCTATTTCGGGCCTCTTTATCTTGTTCTTGTTACTCAGACAGTGTTTGGAAATACCAGCAATAATTTGCTGTTGAGACCTGACAGAACAATCAATGGTAGTATATATATATGTGTGTGAGATTTGGTTTCAAAAACCTAAAAAAAATGATTAGTATGAATGTAGCGTACCATACCCGTTTTTCCTGTTCTTCCTTTTCTGGTACTTTGCTCGCATCTTGACACGATGATGTTCGCAGAAAACGCTATCCTCTGTCCGATGATTAGCACAACGCCAAGACCTGTAATCAGTCCGGTTGCACCGTAATTCCGTTGGCAAATCGCATATGACCTTCTCCTTCTTCTTACTCATTGTGATAACATGAACCCAAATTAGGTCAACCGCAGAACTCTTGGCCTTTGTAATTAGGTCAAGAGCTGCGACTGCCAAAGAAATAAAACCTATGGATGTCACTCTTCAGATCTCTCTCCCTCTGTATTAAATTGCTTTTTGACAGACATTTATTTTAACAAATAATTATAAAAAAAAAACTGATACAATTATTTTGCTTAGTCGATCCTTCGAGTTGAGTCGTCAGCTTTTCATGAGGATTTTAGTTTGGATTCAAACTCCAATCTATAAGGTGAGAAAGGGTACAGATTCATCTTGAAAGTTGTTTGTAAAGATTTTTTAAGGTGCTCAGAATATTAAGTTCTGGTAAATTTATTTTAATTCAATGGGTTCGTGTTCTCACAATAATGTACTAACTTTCTTCCTAGCCCCATTACAATATGTATGAATTAACACAGTCATTAGAATATGTTTGAATTAACGAGGTTAAATATGGTCTCTCTTAAGTGGGTTCTAGCATGGAGTTTGTCTGTCTTTAGTCCCATTACAATATGTATGAATTAACAGTCATCATAATATGTTTGAATTAACGAGGTTAAATATGGTCCCTTAATTGGATTCTAGCATGTAGTTTGTTTGTTTTTTAAAATTAAATATTTATTTGATGTTTTTTAAATAGTTTGTTTGTTTTTTAAATTAAATATTTGATTTTTTTTAATTAAATATTTATTCAAATTCATAATGTAAAAATATAATGATTTTATATTATTTTTTAAAGACATAAATATTTATATTTAATAATTAATAATATTATATTTTAAGGTCATTAATATATGATACCCCTATTTGAAGTGTGCATCTCCTATTAAAGGCTCTATTTGGATCTTTAACTATTTTCAGATACTTCACATTTAACACTTTAATGTGAAAAACATTCACTTTTTATTAGGAGAGTTTTAATTTGTTGTTGAGAAATTATCAAAGTGACATTATTATCAATGATTAATGGGAAATAAGATAATCCATGATATAATAAGAGGAGCTGAGTGGGCCTAATGGAGGTTACATGTTCAAACCCGGTGGGGTAGCGTTGATTATTGGTCTATTGTGACAAGTCTCGAAGGGTAGGAAACCCCTGGGATAGAGGCTCACCACGGTGGGATTCGGGAAATCTCGTTTCCTACTGAGTTGCAAGTTACTTGTATATCTGGCTTGTGCATTGTTGAATATACCCTTGGGAGGTTGTCGCTCCCATGGTAAAAGGAAATATGAGCCATTATATAAATGTGTATCAACCTAAGGAATTATCAAGGAAGGAGGAGCATGGAGAGGGATCCACTGACCATTTCCCAATAATTGTAATCTCATTATAGGGTATCGAGTGGAAGGGTAAACTAACCCTTATTCAACGTAACATTCTCATGGAGAAGGGTAGTTAATCTTTCATTGAGGATGGTAATTATGTTAAGGGTATCAAGTGGAAGGGCTAGCCATCCATTCCTCAAGAAAAAAAATGCATAAAGGAGATCCTGGGGAAGGGTTGATCAACCCTTCCTTTTGAATAGTATTCTCATCGAGGGGGGCATAAAGAAGTCTTGGCCATCCCTTCCACAAGAGAAACTTTAATAGTGTCATGAAGATCCTTAAGAATGGTCAATCAATCCTTTCTCAAGAATAGAATTATCATTGAGGGGGGAGCCTGATTTAGCCAACCTTTCCACAATGATGGTATTCTTGTCATGGGGTAACCAATGGAAGGGTTTGCTAACTTTTTTTCAAGCATACTAGTCATATACAAATGGAGCATGAAGAATATTCATTCAACCAATCCGTGAATATAGAATTCTCATGGCGGGGGAGCATGGAGAAGGGTTGTGTGACCTTTCCTCAATGATGGTATTATCATCATGAGGTATCCAATAGAAGGGTCGATAAACTCTTATTAATGAAAAATATTCTCATGAAAGGGGAGAATGAAGAAGGTTCAGTTAAAATTTCCTTGAGGATAGTATTCGCATCGAAAGGTATCTAGTGGAAGGGGCAACCCACCCTTACTAAAGAAATTTTTAACATAAGCAGCATAGATGGAAAAAGTCAACTCGTCATTTTTTCAACATGGTATTCTCATCCGGGGAACCATCTAGAAGGGTCGCCTAACCCTTTATTAAGCAAATATTTTGCATAACCAGGCTCTCCAAGAAGTGTCAATCAACCCTTCCTCTTGAATAGTGTTCTCGTGGAAAGGGAACATGGAAAAGGGCATCCAAGCTTTCCTCAATGATGGTATTTGCAGCATAGCGTATCTAATGGAAGGGTTTTATCACGTTTCCATAATACAGATATAAATAAAGTTGTGTATTAAAAATTCCATGAAAAAATGGATACATATGATATATAATAAAAATAGGGGGTTTTTAATTGGAAATATGTGTTGGGAGGTGTGTTCAACAAAAATATTTTGGGAGAATTTTTCTAATATATAGGGAAGCAATGGGTTGTTATTTAATATACCATGAACGAGTGTGTTATGGAATAGGTTCAATCAGCGAAGCCATCATGCTTAGCAATTGTTGTTGGTGAAACATTGAAGAATCAATTAATAGCATCAATATGGATATAATCAAGGAATTCAAAGAGAACTTCAAAAATATAATAAATGTAGGGTTTTTAAAATCATATTGTTGACCTTGCTTATTAGGTCTTTAATTGAAAGAAAATTTACTCATATATACTTTTAGAAGATGTTCAACATAAGGTGGTAGACTTTTGGGAGACAAATTTTTGTGTTAGCCCAAAAATGAATCATTTTGTATGTTCATGAATATCTCAAGAAAAATATGAAACTCTTTCAAAGCATATGTTGCAAATTAATCAAGATGAGTTGTTTGAAACTTTCAAGCAAAGAAACTAATGTAGAATTTGAGCATGTATAGATATAGGCACTAATACAAGAGAGACATAATGTGAAAAAGAGATCAATAGTCAACAATTCATGTAACAAATGTGAAAGCATAAATCATTACACAAGAGAGATAGAGAAAATATCAAGAGAGAATGTAATATTACATTAGTTGGAATGAATAAAGTGGGTTACAATATATAGGCGAGGAAATTCGAATTACGGTAGGATACAATTTGCATTACTCATGTAGGCATGAGGTGCTAGTGAAGATTAACTAGAGCTAGAGATCCTTAGTTATACATGCACACTCTCCTAGACCAGTTCAATTGACTTATGACTCACCAAGAACTAATTGTAACTTAAGAATGCACATGCAACTAATTGCATGCAGATACACATCCCTTAAAAGAATCAACGATAGTGCTAATCAATAAAGAGGGTCATCAAGGGTAAGTTAGGGCCTAAATTAGTTAATGCATCTAGTCCTTATTTAACCATTGACCCAGAAACTGATAAAATCAAGGAAAATCTCCTCAATTCAAGGAAGGAACCCCCAAATCAAGGTATGTGCCCCTAAATCAAGGAATGCAATCCTAGAGTACTTAGGTGTTCAAATTGAATGATTTTTGTCCCACTAGAGTCATGGAGTCATGGTCTAAGCCACTAGATAGGAGAATGATGATATAGAGAGGTTTAGTTTTCTCTAACAAGCCCCTCCATAAGCTTGTCTATGTGAAATAAATGAAAAAAGGATGAGTCCGGAAAAATTTGTAACCATGTTAGGTACCCATGTACAAAAAAATATCAAAAAAAATATTAAGAGGAGAAAAAATACATGCCCCCCATCCCCCCTTGATTAATGAGAACGCTAAAGATAATGCTCATAAGGAACCTTCAATTTCAATGCACTTTGAAACTTGGTGAACTTCTTATCGATGAAGGGCTTTGTGAAGATCCCTGCAAGATTTTGTGAAATCCTCCTTCTGCTGGAATGCATGTTGGCCCATTCATGAAATACAAACACTTCAAACTGCTTGAATGATGGTTCTTAACCACTCCTTGCTTCAAATGGAAGAAACCCCTTGAAGCTTTTGTGTGAAATTTGGTGAATTGTAGGAGAAAAACTTGTAGATTTTGCCTGTGAAGACACATTTTGGAGGCCTTATTCAATGTAGACCTAATTTAGTACAAGGTCAGAGTACCAAGACACATTCTAGAGGTCTTCATCAATGAGAACCTTATTTAGGACAATTTCACTAATGTATAGTAAAAAAATATTGATTGCCTCTTCTTTTGGGCATATAAAAGGGTATTTCTCAACTAAGTGGTCAATCAAAACTAGTGCATATCCCATTATGGTAGTGTGTGTGAAAGGCTCAATGGATGTGAATATTTCCTTATAGGCCATATGTTCTGAATATTATGGAGTGCTAAAACTATTGAAAGTGCACACATGTAACTAGCATTTTTCAATGTGGCGGCTTGCTTATTTCACTCTTCTATATTTTATTCCAAGAAATTTATGTACCTATAATATTCTCCTTTATTTGGGCCTTTATTGTAGTAAGCACATTGTAGCATGTGTTTTCACAAACTCTAGTACTAAAGAGAACCTTCTAGATGGTTTTGGACTCGAGTAAAGTTTCAAAGGAATAAAATAAAATAAATAGCTAAACTACAAATTAAAACTAACTAGAGTACTAGCATAAAGAAAATGAAAATATTTTTTGTTCTTTGAATAAAATCAAGAAGCATATACAAAGCTAAAAGAATAAATAATATTTGTATTAAACTTTGAAAAGAATAATAGGAACGAGGAGCACCTAAATAGTCACGGAAGAGGAGGTTGTTGTAGATGTCTAAGGAAGGATCATTGTTTCTCCTTAAATCCTTTCAATTCTTCATCCACAGGTCATGGGAAGAGGATTTGCAAGAGGTGGGAGGAAGTGAGAAAATATCTACTTCAATCTAAGTGAAAATTTTGAAAAGTAATGACTTGATAAAATGGAATGGAATTGTGTATGGAATGGAGAACCTTGCCAGTATCTTTTATAGCTGATGATGAGGGTCTAGAGCTAAGTTTTGGGCTCTAGATTCATCATCTAAAGGTAGAGACACAGAGACATGTGTCCATTGCTTTTTATTTTTTTTGTACACGAAGAAGGGACAACTGAAAGACAAGATGGGGGTTGGGTCGCACTTTTTTGGCATTTTTGTTTGATTTAAGTCGCTCACGTCGAGGGATTTTGAGAAACTTGGGTCAATATTATCAAGGGATTAAGAGTGACCTGACTTATAACTACTTTTTAAACTCATGCCTTTCATTTTTGGGCTTTTTGACTAATTTTCCACGGTGAAATTGGTGTTAATGACTTGACATGATGACATATGAAGGTGATTGTGTTGATGACATATCAAGTGAAAAAATATTAGTTGTTTATAGATTCCCCGCTAATGTGTGAGGTCAGGAGATCATCATGTGGCTAACATACATCATAGGATTTTCTTAGTAGGATATAAATGTGACAGTGGCTTAGAGAGGATGTTGCTTTAGTGAGAACTCATCTTTCAACTAGGTTATAAAGGTCTTTACCAGTAAATAGAATGGTGCATATCATCTCAAATATACGCATGAGGAGGGAATTCCCATGCTCGTATCAATGTCTTGAAATAGGAGGAGATATAGAGCTAATGGGCATCATATCAATAAATGAATTTAATCAATGTGTACACCATAAGTAGGATCTAGGCCTAGTGGGGGTCTGATCAATACATGAATAAATACTGTGAACGTATTAAATGTCCAAAGGGATTCGATCATGGTCAAAGCATGGATGCTCTAAAAAACTGGTGTGGGAACAATGGCATCTTGAAGGGATGATGGAGATCGCAATAATTGATACCATGTTGCAAGTGAGAGGGTCCAACCATGTAGAATGACTCAAACCATGAAATGATTAAATAAAGTCGAATTTGGTGATTGTATTTGTAATTGGATATCATGGGAAGCGTGAAACTAGTCCTTCCATAACTCTATTGTGAACCCCTCCTACATATCTGGATCAATATATAACTGCAATAGACTCCTCGAAGGATGGAAATCAAGGATATATGGGGTATTTGACCAAATAACGAAATGTTCAATGTCCTATACAAATATCAACGATGTGATGATTGATTTGTCATAAAACAAATGAGAAACAACCAAGTTAAGGTGCATTGATGTCTACCTTTAGTTGGTCTAAGGAACTGATCAATAATAGTTATGAGGCCAGGGTACAAGATTTCCTCTGGGTCTATCTTCTTAAATGAATTTGTTGATCTTGGAAGAAGGAGACTTGTAACTACTAAGGAAATGATGTTTCCTTAACAAAAGCATGAGGGATACCATGAATATAATAAATAGCATTGGACAAGTAACTGAGACATTATTTTTCAGGAAACAAGGGAAACTGAATAATGGACTCAAACTTAATTTATTTAGAGTATGAAGCAAGATTGACCTCGATGCATGTGTGGGTTTTTTTAGGGGATGAGAGAAAGGACACAATTGGGGTTCCTGGGGGCATTACTTTTATTGAGGAAAAGGACTTGTTTATACTCTTGGGGAGGGGAATACTAAGTAGGTATGACTCCAAGGCTGACACATCACATAATACTCTAAATAAAGGAAACCATGGATGCTGCCAAAGAAGAGACTATCCATGACCTGCATGATTGCTAAAAAAAATTGATAAATGGTTTCTCTAGTGTATGGGTACTAAAGGAAGAATATTAATGAATACTCTAAAAAATCATGGCTTCCCACAATGTGTTAGCGTATGGGAAAAAGGGGGTGCTTTAAAAAACCATTTATAGAATATGGTTGTCGAAGTGAAATGGTCACTTGAGAAAGGTGGAAAAGGTTGGTAAGGAGATAAGTGTTTGATTGTGATGATGTGATGTAGATCAATGGAGGGGGTGATAAAAAATGGATCTTTTATTGTGGGGTAGTACATGGATGATAATCTCCTTATGGGTTGATGAATGGTAGAAAGATAACATGATTTTTTGTTGTATAAATGAGGTGTCAGGCTTATGAATACACATTGTATCACATTAACATGTCATGATAGTCATAAATATGGTAGTCCATGGGGTTGTCCAATGAGTGATGTAGAAAAAGTAACATGTAGTTAAGTACATAAGGTCTCAAAGTAAAAGGACTCTCAATCCTATGGAAGGAGAAAACAACACGGGTGTCAAATGGCAAGAGGTTATTATAATGACACCCATGTTCGGAACACTCTACTTTCAAGCAAGGGAAAATGAAAAGGTGGATGCAAAGATGGGCCACTTATTATGATAGAAAGGGGTCCTATAGGTGAAAAATAGTGCATGGAAGTTAATCCATAAGATATTGTATTAAGGGATCTTTTCTATATGTCAGTTAGGTATTTATACCTACAAAGCATGGTTGTTGGCAGATATTAACGGAATCGGTCACCGCAGTGACCTACACACAAAGTTGGTACCTAAGCATAAAATTGTGATTGGAAACCAAATCAAATGTACTGGTGTCTTAAACCATATGAAAATAGAACTTTTACTTCATGGCACACAAATTGAGGAAAGCAAAAAAGAGTGTCCAAAACTAATCTCTTGATCATGGAGTGAGGTCCAAACCATCAATAAGATATTGTAAGATTGATTCCAATGGTACAAATGGCGTGTCAAATGGACATTGTGTGAACCTAGAATGGTCATAAGAGAGATTGAAGAAAAACCGCTTAAAAGGGAATGGGCCCCACCACTCCAAGTGTCCTTATCATTTTTTACTATCCGAGGAGTATGTGGGGACCAAAAATTTAGTTGCTTATTTCTTCCATTCTGACTGTCAGATTAAGATTCCATGAGTTGTTGGTTAGCAATCTCGTGCTTCTTGTCAATTTTAATTGTTTCATTTTAATTTTAGTTGTTTAAGAAGGCATCGACAAACCACTTGACAGTTCTAGGTCTAGGCTGGGCCTTTCAAGATGTTTTGGAAAATTCAAGACACTCTATTTCGGTGGACAAAAGTGACTTGGTCCACACTTGTCGGAGAAATGGATGCGACCTTAATCAGGCTTATCGAGTAAAACTGAGTGAACTGAATCGCTCAATTTTTCCTGACAAAAGAAACCTGGGTCACCTAAAATGCTTGAAAAGGTGTCATGCGAGGACAAAGAGAGGTTTTTTTTTGCTTGTACGGATCCTGATTACTTGGTGCAAATGCAAGATGCTACAAGTCTAGTGGAGGGAGAGGGATGTCCCTGAGATCCGATGAGCCATCTGTGATGATTGGCTAGTGAGAGAACACTGGCAAGATGTGGGTTACTTAAGTTCTTAGAGAACCCACTCATGCTTAGTTCCCCCCCTGATACTCAACAAGTTTGTTGAGTTTTGGAATGCTGAAACAAAGGATTTTGTGGTTCAAGGTGAGTGTGTGGAGTTCACCTTAGAGGATATAAACATCATGACCAAATTGGGATCATTGGGGACACACATCCCAAACGTCCATGTGATGTGGACATGAGGGAGGTCATGGGGCACCACTACTTTTTTACTATAGAACTTCATTCTACTTCATTAATTTTAGTAGACATTGAATTTCTGGTCATGCGAGCGATCACGGCCAGGGTGGTTCAAGTTCTAGGATATACTATCCCATGGAATATCTTTCCAGGCTAAATTATCATAGTGGAGAGAGTACTAGAGACCTACTTTAGGTGGGATAGATGTTTTTTATTTTGGTTCAGCAAGAGATGAACTAGGTTACCATATTAGGGGTTACTTTGAGTTTGTTTCATTCCTTTGTGCCTTATTCTTCGATAAGGTACCCACCTTACACCCTTATTTTTTTATGAGAGATAACAGAGCTAGAAATCCCAAGATGAGGAATTGGGATGAGATGATGATATGAGAGGGAGTAGGTGCAGTAGGTAAGGTATTTAAGCAGGCATTCTTTGCATAGTGGTACTATATTTTGGTTGTGATTTTGGATACCTTTATGTAGGCATGGATCATCATGAGCACCCAGAGCTACCTCGACCCCTTGGACGGGCCTAGGGACCAGATGATACATGTGCATTTATTAATTTTTATATTTTATAGTACTAGCTAGATGGTAGCTATACTTTTCAGATGGCATTAGTATTGATGACGTTTCGTTTGTGTGTGCATATGTCGGTCCTATGCCCACAATAAAATATCAGTGAAAACGAGGCAGGGTCGAGGGGATCCATCTTTCCCCTCAAGCACATCATTATTAGTGGGGAACTGATGTGGTCTTAGACAGATTGCATTGGGATATTGGTCAACATATTGATGACATCGTCGATGAAAAATGGGAGTACCAAGATGGCAGCTACTTACTGTGTGCTTTCATACCCCTGGAAAATGGCACTCGATCATGTACCAAATTACAGTGGCATCAACTATTATTTGAGACCAGATGTGAGGCAATGTGCCTCGATTGAAGGATGACAATGGACGAGACAAGGAGACTAGAGATGATGACTCATACTACTCAGATAACGAGTAAGGATTACATAGAGCTTCCCCCCATGCTATGAACATGGGTAATTTTGACTGATGTATTTATTTTTATGGATCTATTGAGGATCCAAAATGTAGACATGACTATGTATTTTTTTATAGACTTTTTACATACGTACATACATATATCTTTGTGTGTGTGTGCGCATGTGTGTGTACATCGATGCAAACGTTTTATATATTTTTTTATTTTACCTATGTGATGATGGTGGATTTATACATGTGTGCATTATTGTGATGTATGTGTACATTATTAATTTTCTTGACTTTGATGGACCATATTCCACTCTAGAATGTCACTAACCATTTGATCTGCCACAACATTGACATTTCTAGGGGCATGTATAAATGTAATGGATTCAAATATTCTAACCAAATGTTTAGTGTGTAGGATTTTTCTAAAGAGGCAATGATCGTGTACTCGATAATAGTTTTTCAATTGCAAGACAAGTGGGAGTCCAAATAGACACATAAGTGACAAATGAACATGGAGAGAGCATCATCCAAGACACGTGTCATTTATTGGATCAAATAATATGATGGGGAGTAAAGAACCCATGCAACCAAGGAGAGAATTGGATGGTATCTACTTGTGCCATTGATGTAAAAAACATAAACAGTAGGATCCATTTGACATCAAGAGAAAGAATCATGAGATGAACTTTCGGAAGAAAAAAAAACATAAACAAAAGGAAAAACTATGACATTGGGGTTCTAAAGTTTGGTTAAAATCAAGCGTAGAATCTCTTGAGATACAACCCATTGCTAGGGTTATTCAAGATTCAACCTTTGGAATCGGCTAAGAGGTATGCCCCCTCTCCAAGGAAATGTTTTACTACATAAGGTCCTTGCCACATAGACTCAAATTTCCCTTTCCCCTGATTATCACAATCTTGGTCTTATGTGAGAACAAGTTCACCTTCTTTGAATGCTCATGGCCAGAAGTGGGTGTCATAGTGGGATTTAGAAAAATTATTTGCAACTTCAATTGCTTGTAGGGATACTCAACAATCTTCATCCACTCGTTCAAGGGTGATAAAATGTTGTTCTTAAGTAGTTATTAAATGTACAGCATCATGATTCATTCTCCATGAAACTTGTGTTGTATCAAGTCCAAAACTTATGTTGTATTAAGTTCAGAAACTTCTCCATGCTACTTGTGTTGTATCAAGTCCAAAACTTATGTTGTATTAAGTTCAGAAACTTCTCCATGCTACTTGTGTTGTATCAATTCCGAAACTTATTTTGTATTAATTTGAGTAACTTATGTTGCATTAAGTTAAGAGACTTGTGTTGTATCAAGTCTGCAACTTGTGTTGTATTAAGTTCATATAGCTTTTGTTGTATCAATCTAGGGCATTGTGTTGTATCAAGTCCTATTCATAAGAGATGGTTGTACTATGATCTTGTGTTGTGTCAAGATCGGAACCGTGTGGTGTATCCAGTTTGAAACCTTGTGTTCTATCAAGGTCAGAGACTTGTGTTGTATAAAGTCTGAAACTTATGTTGTATTAAGTTCAGAAACTTATGTTGGATTAAGTTCTAGAGTCTTGTGTTGTATCAATATTGGTCTTGTGTTGTATCAAGACCATATAGATTGTGTTGTATCAAGTTGTGTCTTGTGTTGTATCAAGTCATGAGCATATACTATGTGATGTATGATTAGTCATGGTCACTAGGTGGTATAAGTATCATTTAGGGATTACCTACCCCTTTAATGATTTACTTTAGCATATGACTATATGACCAGAGGTAATACATATGATCAGAGGTTCGAAACAATTCTTCTGAGTATAATATGATAAAGATGATTAATTAATTAAACACTAATGGACCATGCATAATTAATTAATGATAAATGAGATGAGCACGGAGATAGATTAAGGATTCGAATTGCCCATGCCAGACCTCCAATGAACTCGATTTGCAAAGACATCAGTTAAGTCTAAGTTGTGGAAAATATTTTTCAGCTAATTAGTGAATCTACTCCTTAATTTATGCAAAGTGTTTGTTGTGGATGGCACTGATTGTGAAGCACTAAATACATTTAGTTAAACTCTTGATTAATTGTTGTTACTAGAAATATTTCAATCAGTGCAGACACAGTTTGTTCCCCTAGTCTACATGGGGTAGATCTAGAACAAAGAGCCACAACGATGCATCCTTCCCCTAGATAATTCATTGAGACCTTCTCGTTAATAAGTCATTTATGAATTCCCACTATCAATAGAAAGCAAAACTGCTACAAAACCCAAGGTACTTAAAACCATATATAATAAAACCATAAATAAAGTATATAGATCTCAACCACTAAAGTATATAGAATTAAACAAATATTCTTTCTAATTGCTTCTCTAATAAACCTTAGTTTTATCCTCGACGCACATATTTTGCATTAAAAAGTCTTAAACATTAATCAAACCCTAATCAATGAACGCAACAAAAGTGACAAAGTGAAACCAACTTAACCTATTTGAAGCCCTTGGTTCCCATCTACTTGTTCCTTTGGTACCTCCAACCTTTTCACCATCCATTTCTTCGGCTTCTTCCTAAGCTTTGTATCGTTTTCATCACAAGACTAATAGACATGCTTCAACTCCTCAAGAGTGTCAATCAAAGCGTCACGATAGTTTTCGAGATATTTGTAATACTGATATTGAGAATACTTCAAGTCCTACTCCCTTTGTAGCAAAGCATTGGGGACTTTCTCTCCCCTCCAAAGACTTGCGGGCCCACTTCAAGGCAGGATTCCCGAATTTAAAATTATGTCCCCTCGGTAGAGATCCCACCACAATATTATTCTGTTGTCCTATGGAAGCAATGAACGCAGAGCACATATGTCTTTGGGGCTAAGATATTCTCTCCAAGCGTCCATAGTTAGAACGTCTTTAAGGTTCTCCAAACCGTATATATCGTCGTCAGGAAATACCAATAATTAATATCGTCGTCTTTAAGGTTCCAGCTATTTTGGGCTCCTTTATCTTGTTCTTGTTACTCAGACGGTGTTTGGAAATACCAACAATAATTTGTTGCTCAAGCCCACACAACACAACAATCAATGGTAGTACGAATGAAAGAAAATGAGATTTGGTTTCAAAAACCTAAAAAAAATATATAATTAGTATGAATGTAGCTTACTATACCCGGTTTTCCTGTTCTTCCTTCTCTGGTAATTTTCTCGTATCTTGACACGATGATATTCGCAGTAACCCCTATCTTTTGTCTGATAATTAGAACAACGGCAAGTCTTGTTATCAGTTTGTTTGCATCGCACTTCCGTAGACAAATCGCATTTGACCTTCTCTTTCTTCTTCGTTGTTATGATAACATGAACTCAAATTAGGTCAACCCCAGAACCCTTGGCCTTTGTAATTCGAACCGCAGAACCCTTGGCCTTTGTAATTCGATTTTTTTAACGAGGGGAAGATTTTTTTCCCCATTTTCTGCAGGTTTTTACCAGTTTCTTGTCATGAATCGAATTTTCAAAACTTACAAAAACAATTCTAGATATTACAGAGTATGGTTGCTGGATGTTTATAAAACCTATACTATATAAATGATTTTATACTAGTATAGATCTAAATCTTAGGTTTTATCAAGCTTCGAGAGGGATCAAATCTATTGATTTAAGATTCAAAGCCATGCTTTTAAAACCATGGGTTGTTTAGGAGGGCCTTGCATACCATGGGTTGCACATTGTTTTAAATCTGCACATGGTTTTAAATCCATATGCAAGGCCCTCCTAAACCATGTACAATAAAACCAAGGGTTGTTTAGGAGGCCTTGCACATGGTTTGTCTCGTAATTTTTTTTTTTTTTTTTTTTTTTGTTAGGTAGGAATATTACATCTCCCCATAGATTTTTTAGATTTTTTTTAGGCTCACATTTATTTTGCAGATAATTAATATTTTTATTGTATTGTTTGATAGGAACATTACAACATCTCCCCATATTGAATTTTTTTTTCTTGCTGACATTTGTTTACAACATCTCTTTCATACTACACCTAGCACGATTATTTTGTTCGCTATCCTTCCATTTTAATCGTCTTTTCATGAGGATTTTTAGTTTGGATTCAAACTCCAATCTATAAGGTGAGAAAGGGTAATCATCTTTAAATTTGTTCTAAATATTTTTTTAAGGTCTCTAAATATTAAGGTAAGAAAGGGTATTCATCTTTAAATTTGTTCTAAATATTTTTTTAAAGTCTCTAAATATTAAGTTGTGGTAAATTCATTTTAATTCAATAGGTTCGTGTTTTCACAATAATGTACTACTTTTCTTCCCAGCCCCATTACAACACAAGATTCATTAGAATATGTTTGAATTAACGAGGTTAAATGGTCTTTTGAGTGGATTGAGTTTATTTGTTTTTTAAATTACATATTTATTTGATGTTTTTTTTTAAATTAAAAATTTATGTAATAATTTTATATTATTTTTTAAATACATAAATATATATTTAATAATATTAATAACATTCTATTTTTCAGGTTAGGGGCTCTATGTGGATCTCTAACTATTTTCACAGGAGGAAATATTGAAAACGTGACACTTAGAACACTTTAATGTGAAAAACATGGACTTTTTATTAGCATAGTTTTAAATTTTAATTGAGAAACTATCAAAGTGACATTATTATCAACGATTAATCGGAAGTAAGATGATCCATGAGCACCTAATGGTGGGCTTTATGGTATCAATATGGATATAATCAAGGAATACAAAGAGAAAACTTCAAATTTGTATAATAATTGTAGAGTTTTTAAAATCATATTGGTGAACATGCTTATTAGGTCTCTAATTTAAAGAAACTTTACTTAGATATACTTTTAGAGTATGTTCAACATAAGGTGGTAGACTTTTGAGAAACAAAATTTTATGTTGGCCCAAAAAAGAATCATTTTGTATGTTCATGAATCTCTAAAAAAATATGGAACTCTTTCAAAGCATGTGTTTGAAATTAATCAAGATGATTTGTTTTAAACTTTCAAGCAAAGAAACCAATGTAGAATTTGAGCATATATATCTAGGCACTAATACAAGAGAGACATAGTGTGAAAAAGAGATCAATAATCAACAATTCATGTAACAAATGTGAAAGCATAAATCATTCTACGAGAGAGATAGAGAAAATAGCAAGAGAGAATGTTGTATTACATTAGTTAATGCAATGAATGAAGTGGGTTACAATATATAGGAGAGACAGAGAAAATAGCAAGAGAGAATGTTGTATTACATTAGTTAATGCAATGAATGATGTGGGTTACAATGTATAGGCGAGGAAATTTGAATTAGGGTAGGATGCAATTCGAATTACTCATGTAGGCATGAGGCACTAGTGAGGATTAACTAGTGCTAGAGATTCTTAGTTATACATTGACACTCTCAAGTGACTTATGATTCACTAAGCACTAATTGTAATTGAAGAATGCACATGAAAGTAATTGCATGCACATGCACATCCCTAAAAATACTCAACTATAGTGCTAATTAATAAAGAGGGTCATCAAGGGTAATTTAGGACCTAAATTGGTGGAGTGCATCTAGTCCTTAATTAACCATTGACCCAAAAACTGCTAAAATCAAGGAAAAGTTCTCCAAATCAAGGAAGGAACTACCAAATCAAGGTATGTGCCCCTTAATCAAGGAATGCAATCGTAGGGTTACTTATTGATTTCTTAGTAGAGTCATAAGGTCATGGTCTAAGACACTAGGTAGGAGAATGATGTTATGGAGAGGGTTAGTTTTCTCTCTCATTTTTCTTTGTCTATTACTGATATGATCTTAGAAATGTGAAGGAATTTTTTGATTACAAGGATTGTGATATCTAGAAGAAGGCCATGGTTGAAGAAATGGATTCCCTGGACAAAAATGAAGCTTGGGATCTAGTATAGTTACCTACTAGAAGAAAATTTGTTGGGAGCAAATGGTTGTTTAAAAAGAAGTTGAATGCAGAAGGTAAAGTGGAGAAGTACAAATCCTACTTGGTAGCAAATGGATATTCTCAAGGACAGGGAATTGATTTGGTGAAATATTTTCTCTAGTTGCAAAATTAACTTCTATTAGATTTATTAATTCTATTGTTGTTTATTTTGATCTTGAAGTAGAGCATATGGATGTAAATAAATCATTCTTACATGGGGATCTGGAAGAAGAAATAAACATGAAACAACCAAAATGGTTCATAGTAAAGGGAAAGAAAGAGTTGGTAAGTAAACTGAAGAAGTCCCTTTATGGTATAAAGCAATCTCCAAGGATGTGGTACCAAAAGTTTGACACACATTCTTGGATTAAGGTTTGTGAGAAGCAAAGCTAATCATTGTATATACACCAAACAAGTTGGAGATCACTTCTTTAACATAGTATTGTATGTTGATGACATGTTTTCGATTGCAAACAACAAAGATGTTATAAAGGAGGTGAATTCTAAGTTGTCCTCCAAATTTGATATGAAAGATATCGATGTTGTAAACTTCATTCTAGGAATAGAGATAAGAAGAGATAGTGCAAACAGGATGATCTAGTTAAATCAAAGGTTCATATTCCTATAAGTGTAAATTTATATGTAGAGCAGTGTCCCAAGACACGAGAAGAAGAAGAAGATATGTCACAAATTCCATATTTCAATGCAATTTGTAATTTGTTATAAGCCATGGGTTGTATCAGACGAGACATTACTCATGTAGTGGGAATTTTGAGCAGATATATGTCAAGACCAAGAAATGTGCATTTGAAAATTGTAAAGAGGGTCTTTAGATATTTGTGTGACACCATAGATTATACAATATTCTACCAAGGAATACCTAGACCAAACAAAGTAATAAATGTACATGGATTCGTTGATGCAGACCATGCTAGAGATATTGATCGCATAAGATCTATACGTGGGTATGTGTTTAACCTATTTAGAGAAGATTGTTAAATATTCCTCATTCCTAACATAGTTTACAGCTTCAGTCATTTATAAACCCTCAACATTTACATTCACATAAACTGCTGAAATAAATGATAACTGGAAACACATTGGAATGTTAACTCAACAACAGTGGAAAAGAACACAAAAAATCATACGCATTTGACACAGATATTTTGGGCCTTGCCCCTGGAAAAACCCCGAAGGGAAAACCAGTGAAACAATGATTTGATTATGGCTAATAATGAATCTTACAATATTCTTGGAACATCTGACTGAGTTCCAATCTTCCATGCAAGAAACCCTTCCTTGCTTCACGGTACTGCATCCCTCCATCTTCACAGCCATCTCCTTCACGATCATCATTTCTCTCACTCCTCTCCTCCACGAGAAGTAAGGATGTCTCACTCACATCCTCTCCTCCATGAGAACAAGAAAGCAAGCCTCTCACACCTCTCCACCCTAAGAAGTGTCTCACTTCTACACAAAGAAGTACTCAAACCCTTCCCCTAGATCTCTTTTTATAATACACTTTAATGATAAAAACCTAACCCTAGATCTCGATGGCCAAGATTAGATTTTGCCTCGCATGATCTAACGGTCACGATATAATCTCTCGTTGAGATCACTTAAATCACTTAAGTGACCTAACTTTACATTATAAAGTCACTTTATCATTAAATACAAAAAGTCACTTTAATTTTATAAACTCACTTTACAAAATTAATATCTAGAGAAACTATATGCATGATAAACACTATGCATAAGCACTATCTGAGCTACTCTTGTCAACAAAGATATCAGTTACATGAGCAAGAGACAAGTTGTAGTTGTGCTCTCAACTACAAAAGCTTAATACATGGCATCCACTCATGCTAGCAAAGAAGTTGTATGGTTGCAAAGATTGTGTCCAGATATTGGGTTTGTACAAAAATCTATAAGGTTAGATTGTGGTAGGTAAAGGGAAAACTTCCTGGAAAATAACCTTGCTTATCATGCTAAGACAAAGCATATTAATGTGCAATATCACTTTGTGAGAGATATGGATGAAGACAAGAAGGTATTTCTAAAAAGGGTTGACAACTTGAAAAATGTTGCAGACTCGTTAACAAAGTCTATCAGTACATAGAATTTCTCTTGGTCTAGAGAATCTATGGGCATTGATGCCCTGAACCTATGAACTTATGAGTATACTGACTCATTGCTATGCAAAGAAAACCACAAGTGGGAGAATGTTGGGTATATGTTATATTCTTTGCATGTGTGTAGAAGGTGCGTCTATCAGCGACGCACCTGACAATATTTATTGACACCTTCATGGAAACAACCTTTAGGTCATTTCCAACAACTATTTCCGACGTGAGCGCAACGAGCCCAGACTTTTGGGTTATTTTTTGTTATTTTCAGAATTTTCTAAAAATATATTAGGGCATTATAGGCTACGTAATACCTATATTGTATTGTGATTTATTCATAATGAAAATGAGAAAATGGGAGGTGTGGCTCCAAGGTTTGCTAGTTTTCTTGGTCAAAGATTTTCATGTAAATCTATATGTTTTATGTATGAATGTTGTAATGTAATCTTTATTTTTCTTTAAAAATATATATATATTTTTCTTCTTTGCACAAGTTTTAAACTTACATTATAAATATAGCCTATCACAACAATAATCATCCCACATTGTAATGATAAAGTACTTAAAAGGAACGTGTCCATCATCCAACAAGCTAAGGAAATCCTCTTAGCAACGCGTAGTTATTTTCTTATGAAAACAAGAATGGGAATGGCCTAGAGAGGTCGTCCTTCTTGTTCCATGTGCAAGAATAAGAACAATATATAAAAGTAATTATCATGACAACAAAACAAAGCGACATCTACCAAATCCTTTCTTCGTAGAAGTAAAATGCATCAAGGAAGTTTGCTATGAGAAAGAGTTGGCTTACCTTCACCATGAAATCGATTTCATAATCGTAGCCATGAGTATAGGTAGAGCCAAAGAGGAAGGAATTCACTCTCCCTTGTCAATGTTGATAATAAAGGTGAAGAAGTTCACTCTCCCTTGTCAATGTTGATCATAAAGGTGAAGGAGTTCACTTTCCCTTGTCAATGTTGATCATAAAGGTGAAGGTGGATTTATCCAACATAAATATTTCTTTCACACACCAAATGTCAAGATTGGAGAGTCTATTTTAAAAAGTACCAAGTCTCCTTCCTAAGGAGTATTCAATGCAGCGATGTATTCACATGTCTTTAGTTTTATTTTGAAGCTATGTAGATTATTATCTTTCAACATCCATCCTAAAACATACATTCTAAATACATAGGGGTCTAACTTTTTGAGATGTTGTTTTTTTGAAATTTTATTTACATGTTTACATTTTTATTTTATTAGTGAATACAATTTTTTTTTAATTTTATTTATTTATTTTTCTTTCTATTTTATTTTATGAGTTTGACATTATGTTTTTTTACATAATGTGATGTAAAGTTATACATCTACCCCATATTAGGTATGAATATGGATTTTTTATTTATTTTTTATTTGTTTTTTTTTATGAGTTGACATAAAAAAATTAATAACTTTTTTATTTTTTATAGATAATGTGATGTAACCTTACACATCTCCCCCATATTGGATAGTAAACACCTAGCTACTCTCCATGTACATAACTTTAATTCCTTATGGTACATAACATTACACGCCTCACCCATATTACATAACATTACACGTCTCACCCATAATGGCTTGTAGAGCACCTCGTTACTGTCGTCCATAATGGGTTGTAGAGCACCTAGTTACTCTCGGTGCAATTGCTTGATAATAAACCAGCTTATCAAGGGCCAAGAGGGATCAAATCTTCCAAGGTGCAATTTAAATTTAAATTTAAATTATATTTTCATAATTCCATAATTTAAAAACCATCCATATACAATAAAACCATGGGTTGATTAGGAGAGCCTTGCAAGTGGTTTTAAAACCATGGGTTGTTTAGGAGGCCTTGCACATGGTTTCAAAACCATGTGCAAGGCCTCCTAAACATGTGCAAGGCCAACATTTTTTTGCCGATAATAAAATTTTTATTTATTTTTATTTTGTTAGATACAACATATCTTACATATTGGGTTGTTTTTTAGGGGACATTGTTTTTGGCCCATAAGTAAAATTTTTATTTTTTTAGAACAAACTTTACAATATCTCCATTGTTTTTTTGGCCGACATTTATTTTGGCTAATAATTAAAATTTATATTTTTTATTATTTGGTATTTGGTGGATTATGGTATTGTCGTATAAGTATTACATGTAAAAAAAACATTTATAAAGGTTAAAGAGGTAAGTGGTAACTAGCTCACTTGACAAAGGTTAACTGGTTGATAAATTCCCACCTAAACTAAATGAGTTGAGTTGACTTGAAATCTATGAATTAAAATACCATATATGAATTTCCCATCAAGTAACATGAATATACTCTATACAATCGTAAACTAAATGAGTTGAGTTGAAATCTATGAATTAAAATACCATAAATGAATTTCCCAGCAAGTAACATGAATATACGCTAGACATAATTTCATGATTAATTAATTGACAAGTAAGATGGATCGATCTCAACCAATAAAACCATATATATAAAGTATATGGATCTCAATCAATAAAGTATATATAATTAAATAAGTATTTTTTTATAATTGCTTCTCTAATAAGCCTTAATTTTATCCACGATGCACATATTTTGCATTAAAAAAGAGGTTAACGGCTTGCTCAATCATGAATGACCTAACCCTAATCAATGAACGCAACAAAAGTGAGAGACTGAAACCAACTTAAACAATTTGAAGCCCTTGGCTCCCATCCACTTGTTTCTTGCGTACCTCCAACCTTTTCGCCATCCATTTCTTCAGCTTCTTCCTAAACTTTGTATCGTTGTCATCACAAGACTCATAGAGCTGCTTCAACTCCTCAAGAGTGTCAACCAAAGTGTCACGATAGTTTTCGAGATATTCGTAATACTGAGATTGAGAAGACTTTAACTCTTGCTCCCTTTGTAGCAAAGCATTGGGGACATGCTCTCCCCTGCAAACACTCGCTCCCCACTTCAAGGCAGGATTCCCGAATTTAAAATTATCTCCACTCAGTAGAGATTCCACCACAATATTATTCTGCTGTCCCTCTGGAAGCAACGAACGGAGAGAACATCTGTCTGTGGGACTAAGATAATCTTGCCAAGCCTCCATAGTTAGAACATCTTTCAGGTTATCCAAACCGTATATATGGAGAGGCAAAACTGCAGTTCCAGCTATTTCGGGTCTCTTTATCTTGTTCTTGTTACTCAGACAGTGTTTGGAAATACCAACAATAATTTGCTGTTGAGACCTGCAGAACAATCAATGGTAGTATATATATATATATTTGGTTTCAAAAACCTAAAAATGAAAACTAATATATATATATATATGAGATTTGGTTTCAAAAACCTTAAAAAAATATGATTAGTATGAATCTAGCGCGCCATACCATTTTTTCCTGTTCTTCCTTCTCTGGTAATTTGCTCGTATCTTGACACGATGATGTTCGCAGTAACCGCTATCCTCTGTCCGTTGATTAGCACAACGCCAGGTCTTGTTATCAGTCCGTTTGCACCGCAATTCCGTTGGCAAATCGCATATGACCTTCTCCTTCTTCTTCGTCATTATGATAACATGAACCCAAATTAGGTTAACCGCAGAACCCTTCTTCGTCATTATAAGTGTAATGTCGAAGAGCTGCGACTCTTCAGATCTCTCTCCCTCTGTATTTGAACGTCATAATATATATATAAGCCTATCCCAATGATTTTACATTATTTTGTTCAGTCGGTTGTGGATTTTACATTATATGAGCCTATCCCAATGATTTTACATTATTTTGTTCAGTCAGTTTTGGAGTTTTACAAGAATAGATGTTTTTATTTGAGATTTCTAGGTGTAGTTTTTGCATTTGTTTAGATTGATTCTATCTGGTTAGTTATAAATTCAAAATAAACAATTAAAAAAAAGGAATATAAAAAATAATTGATATAAAAAATAATTGATACATGGATAAGGCATTATGCATGGATAATTCCTAACTGAAGAGTGGATAACTCCCTATTTATAAGAGATAACTCATTTAGCTAGAATAAGACGAGAATAAGTAACTAACTGATAAATTATTAGTAACACTTAACTTGTAACCTATCTATATTCACCAACCACAAGTTTGTTATTTTATTAAATTAGATATTTATGTAAATTCACGTTTTGAAGTTTTTAAAATAAATATTTATTCAAATTTATAATATAAGAATATAATAATTTTATATTATTTTTTAAATATATATATTCAAGGTCATTAGTATATGATATCCCTTACTTGAAGTGTATATGTACATCCCCTACTAGAGGCTCTATTTGGATTTCTAACTATTTTCAAAGGAGAAAATATCTAAAACGTGACACTTCACATTTTAATGTTAAAAGAGTTTACTTTTTATTAGATAGTTTTAATTTGTAATTGAGAAACTATTAAACTGATATTATTATCAATGATTAATGGGCAATAAGATGACCCATCATATAATAAGAGCACCTGATTGGGCCTAATGCTTAAGAACATGTGTTATCTCTGTGGAGGTCACAAGTTCAAAACCGATGGGGGCAGGGTTGCTTATTGGCTTGTTGTGACAAGTCTCAAAGGGTAGCCAACCCTTGGGATAAAGGCTCACCTAGGTGGGATTCGGTAAATCTTGGCCATTGCATATGAACCATCATATAAATGTGCATCAACCTAAGGAATTATCAAGGAGGGAGGAGCATGGAGAGGCATCCAATAACCCTTTCCAATAATTGTATTCTCATTTTAGGGTACGGAGTGGAAGGGTAAACTAACGCTTATTCAAAATAACATTCTCATGGAAGGGTAGCTAATCTTTCGTTGAGGATGGTATTTGTGTCAAGGGTATCAAGTGGAAGGGATACTCGTTGTTAGGATTACTTAATATTCACTTTGGCCACTTAGTTTATTTTATCTATTTTTCTAGCTTAGGAGGTCTTCATCACTTCACTAGTGCATGGGGGACACACCTAGGGTCCACCTACCACTCACTCCACCTGTCTGCATGAGTTTAGTAGCTCTAGGGACCAATGCCTATAATTTAGGAACCCTCTCTGAGTACCACCCGCATTTTCCCTTAGTTGATTGTAGCAGGTATTCAGTTATGTTCAGTTATTCTCTACTTCCCATCAATTAGTTAACTCTGAGTCACTCTATCGCCGAAAAACCGTAGAAAAATAACTAGAAAACTACCACAATGGACAATTGTTTTGAGCTAGTGGAATAGGTGGGTGGCCACCGATCTCCATATAGATCAATCTCCCTTTATATTTTAACATTATAGTATATACAAATCTTAGGCTTTATCAAGCGTAGAGAGGGATCAAATCTATTGATCTAAGATTCATAGCCATTCTTTTAACACATGTTTTTAAAATCATGGGTTGTTCAGGAGGATCTTACACATGGTTTTAAAACCATGTGCAAGCCCTCCTAAACCATATACAGTAAAACCATGGGTTGTTTAAGAAGCCTTGCACATGGTTTGGCGGGTAATTGCACATGGTTTGGCGGGTAATTAATTTTTTGTTTTTTATCATTTTGTTAGGTAGGAATATTACAACATCTCCCCCATATTGGGTGGTTTTTCAGGCCGACATTTTTTTGTGGTTATTTAATTTTTTATCTTTTATTGTTTTGTTAGGTAGGAACATTACAACATATCCCCCATATTGAGTTGTTCTTCTCGCCAACATTTGTTTTGGCACATAATTAATATTTTTATTTTTATTATTTTGTTAGGAACAAATGTTACAACATTTCCTCCATACTCGCATGTAGAGTGCCTCTTGGCACAATTTTTTTCTCACTCGATCCTTCCATTTTAATCGGCTTTTCATGAGGATTTTTAGTATAGACTCAAACTCCAATCTATAAGGTGAGAAAAGGTACACATTCATCTCGAAATTTGTTCTAAATATTTTTTTAAGGTGCTCAAAAGATTAAGTTGTGGTAAATTCATTTTAACTCAATGGGTTCGTGTTTTCACAATAATGTACTGCTTTTCTTCCCAAACCCATTACAATATATATGAATTAACACAATCATCACAATATGTTTGAATTAACGAGGTTAAATTTGCTCTGTTAAGTGGGTTCTAACATCGAGTTTGTTTGTTTTTTAAAATTAAATATTTATTTGATGTTTTTAAAATTAAATATATATTCAAATTCATAATGTAAGAATATAATGATTTTAAATTATTTTTTAAATACATAAATATTTATATTTAATAATATTAATAATAGTATATTTTTAAGGTCATTAATATATGATATTTCTTACTTGAGGTGTACATCCCCTACTAGAGGCTCTATTTGGATATCTAATTATTTTTAGAGGAAATATCGAAAACGTGATACTTAACACTTTAATGTGAAAAACGTTCAGTTTTTATTAGAATAGTTTTAATTTGTAATTGAGAAACTATCAAAATGACATTATTATCAATGATTAATGGGAAATAAGATGACCCGTCATATAATAAGAGCATTTGAGTGGGCGTAATGGTTAAGAACATGTGTTATCACTATGGAGGTCACAAGTTCAAAACCAGTGGGGGTAGGTTTTCTCATTGGCTTGTTGTGACAAGTCTTGAAGTGTAGTCAACCCCTAGGATAGAGGCTCACCTTGGTCGGATATGAGACATCTCGACCCTAGTTGAGTCCCAAGTTACTGTTATACCTGGATTGTGTGTTGTTGGATATACCCTTGGGAGGTTGTCGTTCCCATAGTAAAAATAAATATGAGCCATTATATAAATGTGTATCAACCTAAGGAATTATCAAGGAAGGAGGAGCATGGAGAGGGGTCCACTGACCCTTTCCCAATAATTGTAATCTCATTATAGGGTATCGAGTGGAAGGGTAAACTAACCCTTTTTCAATGTAACATTCTCATGGAGAAGGGTAGCTAATATTTCGTTGGGTATGGTATTTGTGTCGAGGGTATCGAGTGGAAGGGGTAGCCATCCCTTCCTCAAGAAACAAATTGCATAAAGGGGATCATGAGGAAGGGTTGGTAAACCCTTCATTTTGAATGGTATTGACGTCAACGAGGCCATAAAGAAGTCTTTCCCATCCCTTCCATGAGAAAATTTAGCATCATCGAGATCCTTGATAACAATCAATCAATCCTTTCTCTAGAATAGAACTATCTTTCAGGGGGGAGCTTGGTGAAATTTTAGCCAACCTTTCCACAATGATGGTATTCTTTTCATGGGGTAACCAATGGAAGGGTTTGCGAACCCTTTTTCAAGCATACTATTCACATAAAAAGGGAGCATGAAGAAGAGTCATTCAACCAATCCTTTAATATAGAATTCTCATGGCGGGGGAGCATGGAGAAGGGTTGTCTGACATTTCCTCAATTATGGTATTATCATCATGAGGTATCCAATGGAAGGGTCAATAATCTCTTATTTAAGAACAATATTCTCATGAAAGGGGAGAATGAAGAAGGTTCAATTAAACTTTCCTTGAGGATAATATTCACATCGAGAGGTATCTAGTGGAAGGGGCAACCCACCCTTCCTAAAGAAATTTTTTAACATAAGAGGGATAGAAGGAAAAAGTCAACTGAACATTTCTTCAACATGGTATTCTCATCGAGGAAACCATCGAGAAGGGTCTACTAACCCTTTCTTAAGTAAATATTTTTCATAACGAGGATCTCTAAGAAGTGTAATCAACTGGCCTTCCTCTTGAATAGTGTTCTCATGGAAAGGGAACATGGAAAAGGGAATCCAACCTTTCCTCGATGATGGTATTTGCATCATAGGGTATCTCGTGGAATGGTTTTATCATGTTTCCATAATATAGATATAAATAAAAATGGGTATTAATACTTCCATGAAAAAATGGATATGTATGATATATAATAAAAATAGGGGTTTTTTAATTGGAAATATGTGTTGGGAGGTTTGTTCAACAAAATATTTTGGGAAATATTTTCCAATATATAGTGAAACGATGGGCTATTATTTAATATACCATGAACGAGTGTGTTATGGCTTAGGCTCAATAAACTAAGCAATCATGATCAGAAATTTTTATTGGTGAAACATTGAAGATTCAATTGATGACATCAATATGGATATAATCAAGAACTTATAAGAGAAAACTTCAAATGTAGATAATAAATGTAAGTTTTTTTAAAACCAGATTGATGAACATGCTTATTAGGTCTTTAATTGAAATAAATTTACTTAGAAATACTTTTAGAAGATGTTCAACATAAGGTGGTATCCTTTTGAGAGAGAAATCCTTGTGTTCTCCCAAAGAAGAATCATTTTATATGTTCCTGAATATCTCAATAAAAATATGATGCTCTTTCAAAGCATATGTTGGAAATTAATTAAGACATTGAGTTGTTTGAACCTTTCAAGAAAAAAACCACTATATAATTTGAGCATATAGATCTACGCACTAATACAAGAGAGACAAAATGTGAAAAAGAGATCAATAATCAACAATTCATGTAACAAATGTGAAAGCATAAATTATTACACAAGAGAGATACAGAAAATAACAAGAGAGAATGTCTTATTATATTAATTGGGATGAATGAAGTGGGTTACAATATATATGCAAGGAAATTTAAATTAGGGTAGGATACAATTCAAATTTTTCATGTAGGAATGAGGTACTCGTGAGGATTAACTAGAGCAAGAGATCCTTAGTTATACATGCACACTCTCCTGGACTAGTTCAACTGACTTATGGCTCACTAAGCACTAATTGTAACTGAAGGATGCACATGCAACTAATTGCATTCACATGCACATCCCTAAAAAGACTCAAATATGGTTCTAACAATTAAAGAGTATCATTAAGGGAATATTAGGACATAAATTAGTGGATTGCATCTAGTCCTTAATTAACCATTGACTCAAAAACTCCTAAACAAAGGAAAAGTTCCCAAATTGAATGAGTTTTGTCCCACTAGAGTCATGAGTTCATGGTCTAAGTCACTAGGTAGGAGAATGATGCTCTGAAGAGGGTTAGTTTTCTCTAATAAGCCCCCATAAGCCTGAATATGTGAAATAATTGAGAAAAGGATGAGTTGGACTAACAATTTGCAACCATGAGTGAAATCCCTGCAAGCTTCTATGAAATCCTCCTACTGGAATGCATGTTGTCCCATTTATGAGATCCAAACACTTTGAATTGCTTGAATGATGGTTCTTCACCACTCCTTGCTTCAAATGGAGGAAACCACTTGAACCTTTTATGTGAAATTTGGTGAATTTTAGGAGAAAAACTTGTATATTTTGTGTGTGAAGCAACATTTTGGAGGCGTGATTCAATGGAAACCTCATTTAGGACAATTTCATATTATGAAAACACATTCTAGAGGTCGACATCAATGAGAACCTTAGTTGGGACAAATTCACTACTGTATAGTAAAAAATTATTAATCACCTCTTATTTCAGGCCTGTAAAGGGGTCTTTCTCAACTAAGTGGTGAATCAAAACCAGTGTATATCGCATTATGGTAGTGTGTGTGAAAGGATCAATGGATGTGAATATTTCCTTGTAGGCCATATGTTGTGAATATTATGGAGTATAAATTGTTGAAAGTGCACACATGTAACTAGAATTTTTCAGTGTGGCAGCTTGCTTATTGCACTCCTCTATATTTTATTCAAATAAATGTGTTTACCTACAATATTCTCCTTTATTTACGCCTTTATTGTAGTAAGCACATTGTAGCATGTGTTTTCACAAACTCTAGTTGTAAAGAGAACCTGCTAGAGGGTTGTGGACTCAAGCAAAGTTTCAAAGAAATAAAATAAAATAACCAACTAAACTATGAATTAAAACTAAATCAAATACTAGCATAAAGAAAATGAAAATATGAAACTAGGCCTTCCATAACTCTATTATGAAAAATCCTAGATATATGGATCAATATATAATTCGAATAGACTCCTCCAAAAATGGAAATCAAGGATATATGGGGTATTTGACTAAATAATGAAAGAGGCATTGTCCTATACGAATCTCAACGATGTGATGATTGATTTGGCATCAAACACATTAGAAACAACCAAGTTAAGGTGCATTAATGTCTCCCCTTCGTTGGTTTGAGGGACTCATCAATAATGGTTATGAGGCAAGGTACATGATTCCTATGGGTCTATCTTCTGGAATTAATTTGTTGATGTTGACAGAAGGAGACCTATAACTGTTAAGGGAATGATGTTTCCTTAACAAAAGCGTGAGGGATACCACGAATATAAAGAGCATTGGACAAGTAACTGAGACACTATTTTTTAGGATATGAGGGAAACTTAGTAATGGTCTCATGAGGGAATATTTTTTTATTTATGAAATTTTATTTGGAATTACATTTTTATTTTATGAGTGAATATGGATTTTTTTTTTTTTTATGAGTTGACATTAAAAAAATTTAATTAATTCTTATTTTTTGTACATAATTTGATGTAACCTTACACATCTCCTCCATATTGGGTTGTAAGCACCTCACTACTCTCCATGCACATAACGCTAGTTCGTTGTGTTACATAACTTTACACGTCTCACCCATACTAGGTTGTAGGGCACCTAGTTACTCTCAATGGAATTACTTGATGGTAGCATAGTCAATTAACTTGTGGTTGGTGAACATTGATAAGTCATGAGTTAAGTGCTACTAATAAGTTATTAGTTACATGTTCTCCCTTTATTCTAATTAAATGAGTTATTTTTCACAAGTGCAAGTTATCTATGTCTCAACTAGAAGTATCCCATGCATCAGCTAATAGTTATCCATGCATCAACTACTAGTTATTTTTATTTTCTTTATTTTTCTCATATATTTATATATATTATAAAATCATAATATATATTTGTGTGTGTGAGTTAGGATTAATCTTGACTCCTCAATGATTCAAAGGTGGTTGAGGTCTAGCACATAGTTGTTTTGATTCATGGTATTGGTGGACCATAGTATTGTCTTACGGTATTGCATGTAAAGAAGCATTACTAACTGTTGAGGAGACCACATTTGTAAAGTGGCCTAAGAAAGATGAATAATGGCTAGCTCACTTAGCCTAACTTGGATATTGATAATAATGATAATAAAATTATTAAAATCAACAAATATAAATAAATATATTAATGATAAAAAAAATTATTAAATTCTATAAAATAGTGATTATTAATGAATTCCAACCCTTAATAAGGCTAATAACTCATTGATGAATCCCACTATCAATAGAGGCCTTGTCGCTAATAACTCATTCATGAATTCCCACTATCAAATCAATAGAGAGCAAAACTGCCTCTAATAATTGCGAACCCCAGGGTACTAAAGAGTTATAAATCTTGATCGTAGACTAAATGAGTTGAGATGAAATTGCGAATCCCAAAGTACTAATTGCGAACCCCAAGGTACTAAAGAGTTCTAAATCTTGATCGTAGACTAAATGAGTTGAGATGAAATTGCGAACCCCAAGGTACTAAAAAAATTCTAAATCTTGATTGTAGACTAAATGAGTTGATTTGAAATCTATGAGATAAGATATATACAAGGGAACTGTCTAACTAGAGGATTTTGATTTTTTAGTTAGTTTTCAGTTGGAATTTGGTGAATTTAACATACAAAACTTCAAGCATTTACCTTCTGTAAAATTTAACAATGTATTTTAAGTTTTGAAAATTCCATAAAGTAAAAACCAACGGAAAATAGCGAGAAAACCCGAATTAGACAACTCGACATATACCTGTGAATCTCCCATCAAGTAATCAAGTAACATGAATATACTTTAGACATGATTTCAAGATTAATTAATTCACAACTAAGATCAATCTCAACCATGTATTTATATGGATCTCAACAATTAAACAAATATTTTTTATAATTGCTTCTCTAATAAACCTTGGTTTTATCCACGATGCACATATTTTGCATACCCAAAAAATAAAGATTAACCTCTTCCTAAGTCAACTAACCCTAATCAAAGAACGCAACAAAATGAGAGACTGAAACCAACTTAACCAATTTGAAGCCCTTGGTTCCCATCTACTCGTTCCTTTGGTACCTCCAACCTTTTCGCCATCCATTTCTTCAGCTTCTTCCTAAACTTTGTATTGTTGTCATCACAAGACTCATAGAGCTGCTTCAACTCCTCAAGAGTGTCAACCAAAGTGTCACGATAGTTTTCGAGATATTCGTAACACTGAGATTGAGAAGACTTCAACTCCTGCTCCCTTTGTAGCAAAGCACTGGGGACTTGCTCTCCCCTGCAAACACTCGCTCCCCACTTCAAGGCAGGATTCCCGAATTTAAAATTATCTCCCCTCAGTAGAGATTCCACCACAGTATTATTCTGCTGTCCCTCTGGAAGCAACGAACGGAGAGCAGATCTGTCTGTGGGACTAAGATATTCTTTCCAAGCCTCCATAGTTAGAACATCTTTCAGGTTCTCCAAACCGTATATATCGTCGGGCAAAACTGCAGTTCCAGCTATTTCAGGCTTCTTTATCTTGTTCTTGTTACTCACACAGTGTTTAGAAATACCAACAATAATTTGCTGCTGAGGCCTGCAGAAAAATCAATGGTAGCATGAATATATAAAAAAATGAGATTTGGTTTCAAAAACCTAAAAAAAGAAATGATTAGTATGAATGTAGCGTACCATACCCGTTTTTCCTGTTCTTTCTTCTCTGGTAATTTGCTCGTATCTTGGCACGATGATGTTCGCAGAAAACGCTATCCTCTGTCCGATGATTAGAACAACGCCAAGCCTTGTTATCAGTCCGTTTGCACCGCAATTCCGTAGGCAAATCGCATATGACCTTCTCTTTTTTCTTCGTCATCTTCGTTATTATGATAACATGAACCCAAATTAAGAGTATTTGAGTGGGTCTAATCGTTAAGAAAATGTGATATTTTTCTGAAAATTACATGTTCAAAACCTACTTTGAACCTGCGAAAGTAGACTACCACTAGAATCGAGACTCACCTCGAAACAAGTTATTGATATATCTAGGTTCTAGCTTTAAAAATTGTTATTCCCATAATTAAAATTACATAAACCGAAATTAGGTCAACCGCAACCGCAGAACCTATGGCCTTTTGTAATTTAAGTGTAATTAAGAAGAGCTGCGACTGTCAAAGAATTAAAACCTATGGATGTGACTCTTGAGATCTCTCTCCTTCTCTATTTTAACGTCATGATATATAGTAGCCTATCCAAATGATTTTACATTATTTTGCTCACTCGATCTTTCCATTTTAGTCGGTGGATTTTTGGTTTGTATTCAAACTCCAATCCATATTTTTAGGGTATAGATTCTTCTTGTATTATGTTCTAGAGTTTGAAGGTGCTCAAAAGATTAAGCTGTGATAAATTCATTTCATTTCAGTTATTTTATTTTATTTGAATTCAATGGATTCGTGTTTTCACAATAATGTACTACTTTTCATCCCAGCCCCATTACAATATGTGTGAATTAACACAATCATCAGAATATGTTTGAATTAACGAGGTTAATACGGTATCTTAAGTGGGTTCCAGCATTGAGTTTGCTTGTTTTTTAAAATTAAATATTTATGTAAATTCACATTTGATGTTTTTAAAATTAAATATTTATTCAAATTTATAATGTAAGAATATAATGATTTTATATTATTTTTTAAATACATAAATATGTATGCTTAATAATATGAACAATATTATGTTTTCAAGGTCATTAATATATGATACCCCTTATCAATGCCATTAATATATGATACCCCTTATTTGAAGTGTATATGTAAATCCCCTACTGGAGGCTCTATTTGGATCTCTAACTATTTTCAAAGGAGGAAATATCTAAAATGTGACCCTTAAAACATTTTAATGTTAAAAGAGTTTACTTTTTATTATACAGTTTTTATTTATAATTGAAAAACTATTAAAGTGATATTATTATTAATGATTAATGGGCAATAAGATGACCCATCATACAATAAGAGCACGTGAGTGGGCTAAATGGTTAATAACATGTGTTATCTCTATGGAAGTCACAAGTTCAAAACTGACAGGGGTAGGGTTACTTATTGGTATGTTGTGACAAGTCACGAACGGTAGCAAACCCCTCGGATAGAGGCTCGCCTAAGTGGGATTCGAGAAATCTTGGCCCTTTCATATCAACCATCATATAAATGTGTATCAACCTGAGGAATTAATAAGAAATGAGGAGCATGGAGAGGGGTCCACTAACCCTTTCCCAATAATTGTATTCTCATTTTAGGGTACCGAGTAGAAGGGTAAACTAACCCTTATTCAAATTAACGTTCTCATCAAATGGTAGCTAATGTTTCATTGGGGATGGTATTTGTGTCAAGGGTATTGAGTGGAAGGGCTAGTCATTATTAGGATTAATTAATCCTCCTGTTGGCCACTTAGTCTATTTTATTTGCTTTCCTAGACTAGGAGGTCTTCATCACTTTACTAGTGCATGGGGGACACACCTAGGGGCCACCTACCACTCATTACACCTGTATGCATGAGTTTAGGAGCTCTAGGGACCAATCCCTGTAGTTTAGGAACCCACTCTGAGTGCCACTAGCATTCTCCTTCAGTTTACTATAGTGGGTATTCAGTTATGTCCAGTTATGCTTTGATTCCCATTAGTTACTTAAGAGTCTCAATCACTCTATCGCCAATTTGCATTTTTCATGGGAGGTTGGGCGCATTTACTCACCTACCATCTTTAGTTAAATAGTTGTGAACTGTTTTAGTGATTCGGAGTTGCATTAGTGAGCTCTAGTGGTGATTTTCCCACACAAAGTTAGCTTCGGAGTCATTCCAGGTTGGTAGATTTGAATCCTATCTTAGGCATTCAAATTGTCTTATTTGTATTACCATTATATTACATATTTTGTACCGATTAATGGATGTAATATTATTCTTCCAAATATTGGATTCATGAGTGTTTAATCTACCATGAATTATTGATCACTCTTTATTGAATTCTTCTCTCTCTTTTGTAGCCTTCTTTGCTAATTGAATTCATGTAGGATTGAAAATATTATACTTCATTAAATTTAACATGGTATCAGAGCAGGTATTCAGGTCAGCTTCAAACCTCAAAAACTTCCATTGATGCACCAGAAGTAATTGGGTTCCACATAAATCCTAGTATTATTTCCTTGCTCCCTCTAGATTATGTCCAGAGAAGTCTAGCTAGGTTGGATGCACTTAGAGAACATGCACATGTCAAAGTGGAGAATGTTTGAATTGGTTTGATATCGAATTGAAGTGTTTTGTAGTTTTTTTGCAGGTAAAACAATTTCTATGGATTTGAGATCAGTTCCTCTTCTATCACCATTCAATTATGTTGAGTGGAAACTAAAGATGGTTCCATATATCGAGAGCCACAATCTCTTTGATGTGTCTACTAGAGTTGTTGAAGAATCTTAAAAAGAGGAAAATGATTGGCTAAATATCTGTGATAGAGTATGTGGAAGTATGGGTATGGTAATGTCTCCTAATATGTGTTATCTCATGGATTTTGTTGAGTATCCATTTGAGCTCTAGATAAATCTAGATAGATATTTTGGTGTGACGTAGAAAGAAGTAGATAATACCTGGAGTGAATCCAACACCTCCTCAATTGTTCTTCCTTCAAATGTATTGGCCTCAATTCTCTCCGATTTCAGTTGTTCAAGATGAAGAAATAGCAGAATACTCAACTCATTCAATTTGAATTGGTGAAAGTCTCCTTTAAGAGACTCCTTCTCATGTTGCTCTAGAAATTTATGAGATATTTGATATCTCATCTTCTCATATAGTTGATCCAGAAGAATACATTTGAACCTCCATTGCTGAAGAAGAAATATCCTTCCATCCTTCTTACTCATTCTCTAGTAATTCTTCCATTCTAAATTATGTGCAAAGTTTGCTAGTGACTGCTTCATAAAATGAAGAGGAATTTGATTTCTCTCTCTCTAATGTTGTTGTCGGTGTGCATAAAAGTGATTTTTTGGATGTTTTGGAAGAAATATAATATTTGGGAAGCGATCCATTCACCCTCATTGATATAGTGCTTCCAACAAATTTATACCTGATTGGTTGCACCAATTCTCAGAATTTTATTGAAGAAGGAGAAAATTGTGCATATGTCATCTCAGTGTCGCACTTGGAACCTGTGTTCCTCATTCTTGGATCTAATATCACCTTATTTGGTTCAATTTAAAGTTTCAAGACCTTTCAGTTATGCTTGGGACTGATCTCATCACTATCGGTGTGAAAATCAAGCACCTCAAGTCTTCTTCAAAAAATTTGTTGTTGGGGATTATATATCAGTTTCTTCTCATGAGTTTAACGATGTGTTGGATAGTGATTCATTTTTTTTGGAAGCCATATCATATTATGGAGCTCAAGAATTTTCCCTCCCTGGTCACAAGACTCCTCTTCCTTCCTAGATGATCACATGCAGACTTCCTTACAGTGGTAAAGAGATTGGATACATCCTGCATTCACTTGGACACTTTCTCCTCACATTGGGAGATTATTTTACCTCACATGGTTCAATGTTCAAGGCTAAAACATATCAATTGCTTTGGTTTACCTCACATGGTTCTAAATCTCAAGAACTTTTTCTCCCTCATCAGTTTACCTCAGTTGCTCTACATGTTTTTGGTTTCCATCTTGCAGCTGTCTATGTTCCTGATTTAGTTAAGAAGATTCATGTTCTTCCAAAGAGGAATATTCCTCCAAACATAATCATTTAGTTTGGAGAGCATTTTTTTACCTTTCATGTATGTTTTTTAGGAAGTATTTTCCCCATGTGGTTTTACCTTTTTCCTTAGTTTACATGGATGAATAACGTAAAGGGTGACCATTGGTATTAGTTACTACGGACCAGGTTTTCCAAAGTTAGGATTAAAGAGGGTGTTAGGATTAATTAATCCTCCCTTAGACCACTTAGTATATTTTTTCTATTTTTCTATATTATGAGGTCTTCATCACCTCACTAGTGCATGGGGGACACACCTAGGGGAAACCTACCACTCATTGTGTCTGTCTCCATGAGTTTAGGAGCTCTATGGAACAATCCCTATAATTTAGGAAACCACTCTAAGTACCACCAACAATCTCCTTCAATTGACTCTAGTAGGTATTTAATTATGTTCAGTTATGATCGTAATCCCATCAGTTAGTTCACTCTCAGACACTCTAGTGCCAGTTTGCATGATTCAAGGGAGGTTGGGTGCATTTACTCACCTACCCTCTTCAGTTAGCTGGTTGTGAATGTATTTAGATATCCTAAGTTGCATTAGTGAGATCTAGTGGTGGTTTTACCACATTTATTTAGCTCCAAAGTCAGCCCAGGTTGGTAGATTCGAATCCTATCTTAGGCCTTCAAATTATCCTATTTGTATTACAATTGTATTACATATTTTATACTAATTAATGGATTTAATATTATTCTTCTAATTATTGGTCTCTTGAGTGTTTAATTTTCCATGAATGATTGGTCAGTCGTTACTGAATTCTTCTCTCTTCTGCATCCTTCTTTTCTAATCGAATTCATGCAGGTTTGCAGGTCCTATGCTTCATTAAATTTAACAGTCATTCATTCCTTAAGAAACAAATTGCATAAAGGGGATCTTGGGGAAGGGTTGATCAACCTTTCCTTTTGAATGATATTCTCATTAAGGGGGAAATAAAGAAGGCTTAACCAACCCTTACTCAAGAGAAATATTAGCATCATTGAGATCCTTGAGAATGATCAATCAGTCCTTTATATAGAATAGAGTTATCATTGAGGAGGAAGAATGATGAAATTTTAGACAACCCTTCCACAATGATAGTATTCTTCTCATGGGGTGTCAAATGGAAGGGCCTAATAACCCTTTCTCAAGCATACTAGTCACATTAAAATGGAGAATGAAGAAGAGTCATTCAACCAATCCTTGAATATATAATTTTCATGGAGGGGGAGCATGGAGAAGGGTTGTATGACCTTTCCTTAATGATGGTATTATAATCATGAGGTATCCAATGGAAGGTTCGATAAGCTCTTATTCAAGCACATTATTTCCATGAAAGGGAAGAATGAAGAAGGTTCAGTTAAAATTTACTCAAGGATAGTAATAAGTATTTACATCGAGGGGTATCTAGTGGAAGGGGTAACCCACCTTTCCTAAAGAAATGTTTTTTAACATGAGAGGGATAGAAGGAAAAATTCAACAAACCATCTCTTCAACATGGTATTCTAATGGAAGGAACCACAAACCATCTCTTCAACATGGTATTCTAATGGAGGGAACCATCAAGAAGGGTCGACTAACCCTTTCTCAAGCAAATATTTTTCATAATCACGATCTCCAAGAAGTGTCAATCGACCCTTCCTCTTGAATAATGGTCTCATGGAAAGGGAACATGGAAAAGGGTCATCCGACCTTTCCTCAATGATGGTATTGCCTCATGGGGTGTCTTGTGGAAGGGTTTTATCACGTTTCCATAATATAGATATAAATAAAAATAAGTATTAAAAGTGACATGAAAAAATGGATATGTATGATATATAATAAAAATAGGGGGTTTTTCAATGGAAATATGTGTTGTGAGGTGTGTTCAACAAAATTATTTTGGGAGAAATTTTCCAATATATAGGGAAATGATGGGTTGTTATTTAATATACCATGAATGAGTGTGATATAGAATAGGTTCAATAAGCAAAGCCATCATGATTAGTAATTGTTGTTGGTGAAACATTGAAGAATCAGTCAATGACATCAATATGGATATAATTAAGGACTTCAAAGAGAAAATTTCAAATGTATATAATAAATGTAGGGTTTTTTAAATCATAGTGATGAACATGCTTATTAGTTATTTAATTGAAATAAACTTTACTCATGTATACTTTCAGAAGATGTTGAACATAAGATGGTATCCTTTTGAGAGCAAATTCTTGTGTTCTCGCAAAGAAGAATCATTTTGTATGTTCGTGAATATCTCAAGAAAAATATGAAACTCTTTCAAAGCGTATGTTGGAAATTAATCAAGATGAGTTGTTTGAAACTTTCAAGCAAATAAACCTTGTAGAGTTTGAGCATATAGATCTGGGCACTAATACAAGAGAGACATAATGTGAAAAGGAGATCAATAATCAACATTTCATGTAACAAATGTGAAATCATAAATTATTACACAAGAGGGAGAGAAAATAGCAAGAGATAATGTTGTATTACATTAGTTGGAATGAATGATGTGGGTTACAATATATAGGTATATAGGCAAGGAGATTCGAATTAGGGTAGGATACAATTTGAATTACTCATGTAGGAATGAGGTTCTAGTGAGGATTAACTAGAGCTATAGATCCTTAGTTATTAATGCACACTCTCCTAGACTAGTTCAACTAACTTATGACTTACTAAGCATTAATTGTAATTGACGAATGCACATGCACATCCCTAAAAATACTCAACTATGGTGCTAATGATTAAAGAGGGTGGTCAAGGGTAAGTTAGGACCTAAATTAGTGGAATTCACCTAGTCGTTAATCAACCATTGACTCAAAAACTTCTAAAATCAAGGAAGGCACCCCCAAATCAAGGTATGTGACCATAAATCAAGGAATGCAATCATAGGGCTACTCAGGTGGTCAAATTCAATGAGTTTTGGACCACTAGAGTCAGGAAGTCATGGTCTAAGTCACTAGGTATGAGAATGATGTTATTGAGAGGGTTAGTTTTCTCTAACACCCCCCCATAAGAATGAGTCCCAAAAACTTGCAACCATGTTAGGTACCCATGTACAAAAAAGATCAAAAATTTGATTAAGAGGATCAAAACACATGAGACCCAACAATAATTACTAAGACAGTGTTTGGAAATACCAACAATAATTTTCTACTGAGAACTGTAGAAAATTGTAGTATGAATATAAACAAAATGAGATTTAGATTCAAAAACCTAAAAAAGAAATGATTAGTATGAATCTAGCGTACAAGACCTGTTTTTCCTATTCTTCCTTTTCTCGTAATTTGCTCATATCTTGACACAATGATGTTCGCAATAGTTGGTATCCTCTATCCCATGATTAGAACAATGCCAAGTCTTGTTATCAGTCCCATTTGCACCACAATTCCATTGGCAAATTGAATTTGACCTTCTCCTTCTTCGGAATTATAATAACATGAACCCAAATTAGGTCAACCACAGAACCCTTAGCCTTTGTAATTTAAGTTTAATGTGGAAGAGTTGTGACTGCAAAAAGAAATAAAAACTATGGATGTGACACTTGAGATATCTCTCCCTCTGTATTTTAAACGATATAATATATACAAATGATTTTGCATCATAATTAGGTTTTATCAAGCCTCTAGAGGGATCAAATCTATTAATCTAGGATTTAAAACCATGATTTTAACACGTTCTTTTAAAACCATGGGTTGTTTAGGAGGTCCTTGCACATGGTTTTAAAAAGAATGTGCAAGGCCATCCTAAACCATGTACAATAAAACCATGGGTTGTTTAGGAGGCCTTGCACATGGTTTGGCGGGTGCCCACATTTTTTTTGCCGATAATTATTTTTTTATCGTTATTATTTTGTTAGGTAGGAACATTACAACATCTCCGTCATATTAAGCTGTTTTTATGATCGATAATTATAGATTTTTATTTTTTATTATTTTACATATCCCTCATGCTAGCACCTAGAGAGCGCCTCTTGACACAATTATTGTATTCACTCCATGCTTCCATTTTAATGGGATTTTTCATAAGTTTTTTTATTATAGATTCAAATTCCAATCTATAAGGTGAGAAAGGGTACATATTCATCCTGAAAGTTTTTCTAAACATTTTTTTAAAATGATCAAAAGATTAAGTTGGGGTAAATTCATTTTAATTCAATGGGTTCATGTTTTCACAATAATGTACTACTTTTCTTCCCATCCCTGTTACAATATGTATGAATTAACACAATCATCGGAATATGTTTGAATTAACGAGGTTAAATCTGGTCTCTTAAGTGGGTTCTAGCATCGAGTTTGTTTTTTTTTTAAATTGAATATTTATTTGATGTTTTTTAAATTAAATATGTTTGCAAGTTCATAATGTAAGAATATAATGTTTTATATTATTTTTTAAATACATAAATATTATATTTAATAATATTAATAACATTATATTTTTAAGGTTATTAATATATGATACCCCTTACTTGAAGTGTACATCCCCTACTAGAGGCTCTAGTTGGATCTATAACTATTTTCAAAGGAGGAAATATCGAAAACATGATACTTAACACTTTAATGTGAAAAATGTTTAGTTTTTATTAACATAGTTTTAATTTGTAATTGAGAAACTATCAAAGTGACATTATTATCAATGATTAATGGTCAATAAGATTACCCATCTTATAATAACAACATTTGAATGGGCCTAATGGTTAAGAACATGTGTTACTTTTGTGGAGGTCACAAGTTCAAAACCAGTAGGGTTAGGGTTTCTCATTAGCCCATTGTGACAAGTCTCGAAGGGTAGGAAACCCCTGGGATAGAGGCTCACCTCGGTGAGATCGAGACATCTCATCCCTAGCTGAGTCACAAGTTACTGGTATATTTGACTTTTACGTTGTTGGATATACCCTTGGGAGGTTGTTGTTCCCATGGTAAAAAGAAATATGAGACATGTCATGTCCCTCCCTTGAAGGGACCTTGAAAGTGTTGACCTTGCCAAACACCTAGGGGATTAAAAGTGACATTAATTAATTATCCTAAGCAATTTTGTAAGATTATTATTTAGGAGGCATGTACCTAGTTTTATTTTTGACATTATTGATTAATGTGAAAATAAATATGTGGAAATAAGTTTCCATGTCATGGGGGTGCATTGGGGAAAGCAAACTTACCTAGGATGATAATTAGAAATTGTCAAAGGAACTGACAAAAGAAAGCAGTCAGAAAAGATGGAAAGTAACAAAAGGCAAAGAAAAATAGGTATAAGTAAATGCATGCAACTATGGGCCTAAGGAGGGCGTAGTTTCCATTTAGAGGATCAGTTACAAAAGAAGAAAATGTAGAAAATATTTCATAAGAAAAAGCAGACAATTTTGGGCCTAAGGAGGGTGCAGTTTCCATTTAGAGGATCAGTTACAAAAGTAGAAAGTGCAGAAAAGTTGTCAAAAGAAAAAGCAGGAAACTTCGGGCCTAAGGTGGGAACAGTTTCTAATTTGGAAGAAAGGTTATTGACAAGGAAACATCTCTCATGAGTCATACATGTTATTTTCCTCAAGGAGAGAGAATTCATGATTAGGGTTAGGGTTTAGAAAGCAGCAACTTGCTCAACAAGCCACCCAAGTCACTCAAGGTTTATTTAAGGGTGCTTCCAACTCCATTTCTCAGTTTGGCTAATGTATGTTTTGGTATTGATTGAATAAAAGCTTCAACATTGAGTGATGAGCCTCAGTTCTCTTGGGTGATGCACACCAAGTCCCATGTTCCCCTCTCACCCTCTTCTCCCCATATTCATTGCATGACATATTGAAGATAAGGAGAAGCTTTCATCCACTAGTAGAGTGTTATTTTAGGTTCTAAATCCATTACCATTCGATTGCAACACATTATAGTGATTGGGATACTCTCCCATTCTAATCTCATAGCTCTTTCCAATCTTTCCTTCTTTTCCTGAAATTTGATGATATAAAGTTATGAAGCGATATTTATGGATATATATCATTAATTTAGGTTATTATAAATCCCTAATATCATTTGCATAACAATACCAAAGTTTCTGTAAATTTCTAATAGTTTTCCATTACAAGTCTACCTTAAATTCTAGTTTTCTAGCCTTGTAATGAAGTTTAAATTAATGAATGAAGATATGAAAATCCTATGATATTTAATTCAGTCCTAAATTATATTTAATTATGTATTATTACCTTTATTCAATTATTTTAGAGTTTCAAATCAATCTGATTTACTTTTGAGAAGCATTTCAACACCCTAGCTAGAAATGCATTGAAAAATGACTAGTTTTATATTTCGAGTGAGTGAGAGCACTGAATCATTTTGAAAGTTATTTATTTCACTTCTAATAATTCACTAACATACTATTTAACACCTTCCAATTATGAAACTTAAGTTTAGTAACCGTATTCCTATGTTTGGATTCCCTAGAATTTAAGCCTAGAGTGTAGTCCAAGTGACTAGTTTTTCCCATGCAATTTCCTAAAAATACCAAATCTATTACAGACATACATATACCTTTTTATACTTTCATATAACTTCATATCAGATCCATATGCATTTTCCTCAAGCCACTGGTTGTTGGAAGTCAAGGTTCTTCCTAGTTTGCATGGTTGGGACACCCAGAAGCGTGGGAGTAGGCTTCAGCAGAGCTGATTCCGAAACCTAAATGGTCCCAAATTTACATGTTCTTAGGGAAAGAACTAAATATGTCCAAAATTTGTCTCTTTTTTTCTTCCCTTATTTCTCTTCCATTCCCATTTCTGTCAACACTGCCCACAATTTACCTTACATAATGAAGTGAATGGTTTAACATTAAAATTTTATTTCATATTCTAATTCATATCCGCTGAAAATATAATATTATGATATGATATCAGATTAGGTATATTACAGTGGTATCATATCTCTCTCATTGGCTCATCATGTGGAAATAAGGCTCTTTATTGAATAAGATTCCGAATCACTAAACAAGATGCAGCCATGAGGATCCTACGAGTGATTGACGAAGACCTTGATCAATATGAAGAAGAAATCCTCTATGTTGATGGAGGTCTACCAAGATATGAATATGATGAATTCTATTGGCCATAATATAGAGAATATATCATATCTAATTCTCCCATTGTTAAGAAATACTTGGCAAAGATGATATAATCATGTGAAAATATTCCTAGCTGCTACAAGGAGTATCTAGATTTGGGTAAGATGATTTGTGCAAACATGTCTTTCAAAGAATACATTTATTTCAAGTATGGATTCTGGCCCAAGAATGCTGATGAGAATTCTTTGAAGAGCATAAAATCATCCATATAGGAACCAAGTTGTTCCAACTATGTGAGTAAAGAAGAAGAAAGAGGAGCCAAAAGCGAAGATTCATTGGGTCATGACATGACTCAAGTACATTACAAATACATCTTGGAATAAACATCGGGTTACAATACATAAGAAATAAAATTGAATACATTCTGAAGTTGCAATTACATCAACACTCCCTCTTAACTAGGAAGGTATTCTCTCAACACAATTGATCAACACAAGTCTTCTTCTTTGTATCATTTGGATCATCATCGAGTCCTTGTCATCTTCACCTTCAAGTCATCTCTATCTTCAAGTCATCTTCATCTTCAATTCATCTTCATCTGGATTTGGATCATCATCACTCAATTTGGATCATCTCTGGAGCATCATCACTAGATCTGGATCATCCCTCGATCTAGATCATCATCGCTGGATCATCATGGGTGCTATCTCATTATTATTCTCATCACAAGAAGTTCTACCGAGTCAACCCTTTTTCATGCTGGTTTAGGCCTAGCCTCCATGTAGGTCTTCTTCCAGCACTTATATCTGACCCTAAGTCAGAATGGCCCACCTAACACTTATATCTGATCATGTAGGAACCAATCCTATAATCATATCAGAAAGGCATACCAGCACTCACATCTGACCATGTGGGAACACATCCCACAACCCTGTGAGAAAGGCCCAGCACTCACATCCGACAACCAATGTCGGAAAGGATTAGCACTTACACTCGGCCATGCGAGGAACCAATACTCCATGCCGAAAGGATTTGCACTTATATCTGACAACCAATGTTAGAAAGGCTCAGCGCTTATATTTGACGATGCAAGGAACCAATCCTTCATGCCGAAAGGGCTCTACACTTACATCTGACAACCAATTTCAGAAGGGCTCTGCACTCACATCTGATCATGTAGGAACCAATCCTACAGTCACATCAGAATGGCCCTTAGTCCTAGAATGGCCCTCAGTCCTAAACTGAGATTTCCTGGTAACTGACTAGGTGCCTCCATTCCAAGAATGGAATTTAGCGCTTATATCTTATCATGTAGGAACCAATCCTACAGTCACATCAGAATGGCTCAGCACTCACATCTAACGTGGAAGGAACCAATCCTCTCACCATGACAGAATGGCTCAGCCCTTACATCTGACCATGGAAGGAACCAATCCTCTCACCATGTCAGAATGGCTCTAGCTCTCATCATTTCCCCTTGCAGGGAAGCTCGATCTGGAGAACACCAAGATTCTCCCTGAAGTACTCAAACTTCATCCTAGCCAATGGCTTTGTCAACACATCAGCTATCTATTCATCCGTCGCAACATATTGGAGCTTCACTGCTCCCATCTGCACCATATCCCTGATATAGTGATACTTGATCTTGATATGCTTCGACTTGTCATGGGACATCGGGTTCTTCGACAACTTCACGCAAATCTGGTTGTCACAATGTATACAAGTAGCATCCATCTGGAGATTAAAAAAATCAGACAGTAGCTTCCTTAGCCATACTACCTCACAACTAGCTGAACAAGCTACGACATACTCTGCTTCAACTATACTCAGTGCCACACAGGATTGCTTCCTGCTAAACCAAGAGATTACACCTGATCCCATACTCAAGCAGCACCCTGAAGTGCTCTTCCTATCGATGGAACTGCCTGCCCAATCTGAATCAACATAACCCTCCAAGTTAATCTTATGATTCGCCTCATACTTGAGCCCATGATCAATTGTACCCCTCAGGTACCTCAAAATATGCTTTGCAGCAATCAAGTGAACATGTCTTGGATCTATTAGGAAATGGCTCAAGGTGTTCACAGCAAAGCAAATATCTGGTCTTGTGTTCATCAGGTGCATCAAGGACCCAATCATCTGACGATACATTGTAGCATCAACTGCTTCTGATGAAGCATCACTCAATAGCTTTAGGTTAGATACCATAGGTGTGGTCATGGCCTTGCAGTCCATCATCCTGAACCTCGTCAGGATCTCTACTACATACTTCCCTTGTCCGAGGGAGATTCCATCCGCATTCTGCCACACCTCCATGCCTAGAAAATAGTGCATCATACCCCCAAGTCCTTCATTTCAAACTCTATAGCAAGCTTTCTCTTCGTATCAGTAATCAACCCATCCATTCCTATTAGAAACAGATCATCTACATACAGTAGGAGCATCACTGGGTTGCCATCTTCAACCTTGTAGTAAAGGTTGGAATCTTCTTTACTTTTGGTAAAGCCCAAACTGGATAGAAAGCTGTCAATTCTGTCGTACCGTGTCCTGGGTGCCTTTTTGAAACCGTACAAGGCTTTCTTTAATCTACACACATGAGACTCCCTGTCATGTGTCTCAAAACCGAGTGGCTGCTCTACATATACTTCCTATTCCACTACACCATTCAAGAAAGCAGTATTGACATCCATTTAGTGTATCTTCCATTTCATCACTGCATCCAAAGCAAGTACTGATCTGATGGAAGTGTATCTGGCTACAAGTTCAAAGGTTTCTTCATAATCTATTCCTTCTTTCTATGAGAAGCCACGAGCCACGAATCTTGCTTTGTATTTTTCTATGCTACCATCTGCAGCATGCTTGATCTTGTAGATCGATTTGGAAGTTACAACCGACTTCCCTTCTGGTATTGGGACAACATCCCAAACATCGTTCTTCATGATCGATTGATACTCTTCGATCATAGCATCCTTCCATTCTTTCCGTTATGCCGCTTCTTCATAGTTGGAAGGTTCCTTATTTATAAAGTCACATAGTAAAGCTACATACCCGGAGCAGGATCTGGTCCTCTTTCTTTCTCTATGATTCTCTTCTGGAGCCCCATATATTTCCACACCTTGGATAGCTTCTTGTAACCAAGCAGGTTTCCTCTTGTGAGGATTCTTCTCTTGAGGTGGATCTACAGGTTCTTCAAATTCTCGATCTTCTTCTTGAGTTTCTTCGTTCATGGTTGTGTCATAAGTTATGGGTGCTTCTGTTTCTTCAGGTTCTTCAGCAAGACTCTTTCTAGATTTGTTGTAAGCTATGTCTTCATCAAATGTTACATCCCTGTTGATGTCGATCTTCTTGAATCCTGGGAAGTATATTCTGTAAGCCTTCGAGATTTTAGACTATCCCACAAATATACCCTTCTTTCCTAAAGGATCTAATTTTGTTCTCTTTTCTTTCGGAATGTGTATGTACACTGGACAACCGAATATTCTGAGATGGCTGACTTCTGGTTTCTTGCTGGAAAATATTTCTTCAGGTGTCTTGTTCTTGAGTACTCTGTGTGGAGTACGGTTATGTACATGCATCGTTGTTCTGGAAGCCTCTGCCCATAGATGCATGGGAAGATCTTGATCATGAAGCATTGCTCTTGCAGCTTCCATGATAGTTCTATTCTTCCTTTCTGCAACCCCACTCTATTGTGGATTATATGGAGTGGATAACTCCCTCTTAATCCATGATTCTTTGCATAAGTCTTTGAATTCATTTGATGTGAATTCTCCTCCATTATCTGATCAAAAGGTCTTGATCTTCTTTTCTGTGTGGTTCTCGATCAAGGCTTTGAATTCCTTGAACTTGCTGAAAACTTCATCTGTGTTCTTCATGAAGTAAATCCATGTCTTTCTAGAATAATCATCAATAAAAGAAACATACTATACATACCCACTTAGTGAACTTGATGACACTGGTTCGCATACATCGGAGTGGATGATTTCCAAGATTCCTTTTGCTTTGCTTTCGCTACTTGGAAATGTCTTCTTTGTGTTCTTTCCTTTCGCACATCCTTTGCAGACTCCATCACGTTTTGCTTGAATTTCTGGAAGACCTTCGACAGCTTTTCTTGCAAGTGGTAGTGCTCTGTAATGCACATGTCACAAGCCTTCTATGCCAAAGTTCATTTGGCTCTACTGTGTCATGGACCAAAGCTTGTTCTAGATGGCCCTTCAATTTGTATAATCCTCCTTCTTGTTCTGCAATTACTATTGCATCGTCAATAGTCTTTCCTCTTGACCACATGAGGACTTGGCCATATACAAATGCAACCCTCATTCCTTTTGCATCTGGTGCCAATATGGATAGAAGATTCTTCTTTAGTCGTGGTACAAACAGTACATCCTTCATTTTCATAGACTTTCCAGAGTCTAGCTTGTAGTAGGAGTCACCACTACCTTTTATGGGATATTGGTAGTCATCCCCAAGTTTCACCTTATGGGGTGAATTATGTTCGGATAGTTTCTCAAAATATTCCTTGAAACCTGTCATGTGTTTGGAAGCCCCACTTTCAATAATCCAATCTTTTCTTCCATGAGTGACAGTTCCTATGAGAGTGGAGATCAAAACATATTCTTCTTCACTTGAATATTCTTCACTTTCTTGTTTTACTTTCTTCCTGGGAGGATCATCATCCTCAGCAATGTGAGCATGATGTCTTCTTTTGGAGTTCTTCTTCTTATTGGATCCATTCTTATTCATGGGACAATTTCTAGCAAAGTGTCTTATTTCATCGCATGTATAACATCTGAGTTTGGATGGATCCCTTCTTACAATATTATTCTTCTGATGAGAATGCTTACCTTGGTGATGATGATTTTCCCTTCTTCCTTTCTTGGAGTGTACTGTGAGAGCTTGATCTTCACTTCCCATCTTTTCTTCTCGAGCTTCTTCTTGAGAACATTCTTCCCACAGTCTACTGAACTTGACTAACTTCTTCCTACAACAGATTCCTTGGATGAAAGAATCCCATGACCTAGGGATACCATTCAAGTTTGTCATTGCAATCTATGCATTCTCCACTTCTTCATCTACTTCTTCAAGTTGTTCTTTGATCTGGGAGACCCTTGTGAAGTATGACTAGATGGTCTCCTCATTCTGGATCTTTACATTCTTCAACTGGTCCCTTAAAGTCATCTTCTGGTTGATGGTCTTCCCTTCAAACAATTTGGTTAGGGCATCAAACATAGCTTTAGGTGTCTTTAGGGAGACACCTGTGGTATGAGGTGGTCCTTGATAGAATCAGCAATGATCCTCTTTGCCATAACCAACTTCTTCTTATGTAAGGCCTTGGCCTCATCTCCCTCTGGAACTGGAACCTCCTCATGGATCTAGGAGTCCAACCACTAGTACAAGTGATCAATTTTGCCATGGCAAAACGTGGCAATATCCACGAAAAAGCATGGATATTTCAGGACCAGGGAGATCCTATACTTCCAGGCTCGGAAGTTATCATCTCCCTCAAGCTTTTCATCAAGCTTGGTATGATGAGACATCTTAACTAAGAACCTCAAATGGAAATACAAAAGATTTATATCTTACCAGGTCAAGACGTCGGATCTGGATTTGGAGCTGAAATTCTGCAATGTTGGTTCAGGAGCAATTAGGGTTTTTCTTTTTCGGAGTTCTATCCAACCAAATGCTTTGATCTTGATCTCTAAACTTTGATTTTGTGGAGGAGATAAATCCATGCCTAGGCTCACTAAAAAATTCCACTTCTGTGAAAAGCCCTAATTTCCGGCAGTAATGTCAGGTTGAAAATTGAAAAACCTCAGAATTGGATTCTACTTCAACAAAAAGATGCACCCTAGGGAGGAGAGTTATTCCAACCTTATTTTGCTGAAAATTTGTGGAGAGAGATCCACAAAGTAGGAAACCCTAGTTCCCACGGTTGCACAGTGTCTTCTTCTTAGGTTAGCTCTAATACCATGTTATATTTTTAACATTAAGCTAGCATTATATTAGGATCTTTAACTGAGATAATAACAAGCATAGCAATCAAACACAAGAGACAATGAACACGGTATTTTTCCTCGGGGAAACCATAAATGGAGAAAACCCTGCAACTTCCTCAGAGATAGAATTAGCACCAAAAGTAAAACCCAAAACAATAAGATGATCTCCCGACAGCAGTAACCTTCTTTCTTCCTAGCCCCAATGTCTTCTTCTTCCTCAGCTATGCGCTACAACTAAGTGTGAGTGAGTGTGTGATAAATAGATAGGATAGCTCTCTATTTATACTAATTCCCAACTTGACTAAACCCTACTAGGGCCGACTTCACTATGTGAGTCTAACAACCCTAGTGCCCCGAAACTGCGGGGTCTTTAACCCTTGAACAATAGGAGGGTTACCCACCTTGACTTGACATGACTTGTTTACATTATAGAAACTCCCGATAGGAACATCAGGGCATGACATGACTCAAGTACATTACAAATACATCCCAGAATAAAAATCGGGTTACAATACATAAGAAATACAAGTGAATAAATTCCGAAGTTACAATTACATCAACAATTCCAACCTTCAGAGATATCCTCCATTTCATATCATGGAAGTGATTTTTCAACATATTCTAAAGTTGGTCAGTATGTTGAGAATGAGATCTATGTTGTGGATCAATGCCACAAGCAAGATGATCTTAAGTGTCAGCCATGGGAAAGATAAATATTGGTGGATGATCTTATTTTTAGTGGATCACTAAAGGAGGAAAAAGAGAATCTTACATCAGCCATGAACAACTTTGTTGACGCTAATGCCTTGGTGACCATATGTTGTTGGAAAGATTATGCAGGAGAATTGGAAGGAGATGCCTTTATAGAAGAGTTCATAGCACTGAAAGAAGGCATGGTCAATATTAAGGAGAGATATATGAACTTTATATATTATAGAGAACATCTCCTCATGGTGTCTGAATTGTACCATAGTGCACTCAAGAAGGAATAAGAAGAATAAAAAAGGCTCTCTAGTAAGTTGGAGATCACCAATAATTCATTGAAGAGCAAATAGAGGGCCCCTCAAGAATCAATAATGAAGAATTGTCAACTTTGAAATGAGTTGAGTTCATCACACACCCTATCCTACAGAGAATATGGTGATTTGAACATGGCAGGTGACATAGTTGAGGTGATGAAGGAACCTCATGTGGAAGACAAACAGGAGGAAGGTTCTAATTCACAAGTGTTGGTGAAAGGAGATTCCATAGAGTATCTTGGATAAACATTTGACTTGTTGTAGAAATACATTCAAGAATACATACCATTCATATCTGCAAGTAAAGGTATTTATTTGTCTAGGGATTGGATAGACAAGTACCATCACTGAGATGGAGGTCCAAGGATGCGCAAGTCTTGCCTGCATCTATAGGGAGTTGTTTGACATGCATGCATTGGAGGAGAGGACTCATGAGCTACCTATATGGAGAGAAGACTTAAATGTGAAGAAGGGGGTTTATTACATTCCACATACATCATCAATCCAAATATTTTATTCATCCATAGATTCGGTGGATGGATACATAGCCAAGATGGAGATTCATCAAGGAAAAAAATATGTTTTCTTCTGTCATAATACTTTTGGATTTACTGATATTTTCCTACCCTGTGGGAATACACAAAGATATTTATTTACAGTCATCATATACCTCTAGTACATATGCTCATGAGGTGCATTGTGATTTGCATGTGCCTGAAGGGTTTGAGAGGAAAAAAAATGGAGACCAAGAACTTACACTTTTTTAGAGATATTTGGAGATGCCTCTTGGTGAAATATGTCTAATTTTGGGGGAGGAACAATATGGTACGACTTATGAACCAATCAAAGGAGTGAAGGATTCACCCATTTTCCTGGTGGATGAGTATTACTAAATTTTCAATTTGGTTCATGAATTTCCATCCTCTACACTTTTTACAACAACTACAACACATGAGAATTATAATTGGGTCAAGGGATTTTTTCTTGTGGTGCCAAGTAAGGGGAAGGAGGCTCCCACACTCGTCCATGGGGATTTGATGAGAGCACCACCCCCTTCTTAGCAGCAACAAATTCATCCATTTCATATCTTTTATTCCTCCATTTATGGTGGTGATTTCATTACTAGTGGCAAAGAGTTGAGCCATTGGGATTGTGCACATGAGAAAGAAATAAGATTCCCATATGGACCTAACAGTTAGAGGATTTTTTTATCCATGGAAGGAATGGGTAGGTACTTGTTGGATTTATTCACCTTGGAGGGTGTACCTTTTTCTTACACCAAGGGAGTTTCAGCAGACACATCCTACATCTTCAGTGAGCAACATTAGCATATATGGTTGTTGGAGGATTCCTATAATTGTCTTGGGACATAGGAATCACACCTATGTCATTGCAGCAAAAAAATTGTGAGATTCAGTGCTGGTGTGCATCAGGCACATAAGAAATGTTATGTTGGGTGGGGAAGTCTCACATATATTCAACTTTGCATTGGGAGTTTTCAATTTTCAGTGTGGTGGTATGATTTCCACATCCTCACTTTCATTCTCTGTGATGATAAATTTTTATGGTGGTTATAGATGTTTGGGAGGATGCAAATAATATCATGGGATCCTGGCATTATTTAGAGTGACATATTTCCAAAAGGGGCAGCAACATTTGGAACCTGAAAGAGGAGGCAGTGGGATCTAGGAATTCTACTCAGTTACCTTAACTAGGCTTACAATTTTGTTGAAATTGATCATTAAAGAAATGATTATGATCATAGTGGTGTAGCAGAAACATGGTGGACAAATTTTGCAGCACTCTAGAGTGCTTCCGCTTGAGAATAAGCAAACTTGGGAGGAGAGGATTGCCGTGTCCCTCCCTTGAAGGGACCTTGAATGTGTTGACCTTGCCAAACACCTAGGGGATTAAAAGTGACATTAATTAATTAACCTATGGAATTTTGTTAAATTATTTAGGAGGCTTGTCTTTAGTTTTATTTTTTTCATTGTTAATTAATGTGCAAATAAATATGTGGAAATAAGTTTCCATGCTAGGAGGGCACATTGGGGCAAGACAAATTTCCTAGGATGATAATTAGAAACTGGCAAAGGCACTGACAAAAGAAAGCAGACAGAAAATATGGAAACTAACCAAAAGCCAAGAAAAGCAGTCAGAAGTAGAAGCAGGAAACTCTAGGCCTAAGGAGGGCATAGTTTACATTTATAGGATCAATTACAAAAACAAAAAGTGCAGAAAAGTTGTCATAAGAAAAATATGGAAACTCTAGTCCTAAGAAGGGTGCATTTTCCATTTAGAGGATCAGTTACAAAAGAAGAAAGTGCAGCAAAGTTGTGATAAGAAAAAGCAGGCAACTTTGGGCCTAAGTAGGCTGTAGTTTCCAATTTATATGAAATGTTATTGACAAGGAAACATATTGTTAAGATATTTAGACACTTAGGAGTTAGTTAAGATCAACTTATGTAATATATCCATTAGGTAAAAGTGTGTTTCTTTAGTATGCATTTGTAAATATTCTAATCCGACGGTCATGATATGTTCTAGACATAGAGTGATCTGACAGTTCAACTTCTCTTAGATCATACCTACCATTGATCTGTGGCTTAACACCCGATTGGTCCATGATCTCTATTTAAAGAGAATGGAGGGTCCTTGGCTAGTTGATCGATTATGAGAAGCTCACTTGGTCCAAAGTTGCTTTATTCCTTAATAGGTCTTGAGTTCAAGTCTTATTAAGCTACTTCTTAGTGCATGCAATTTCTATTTTCAAGTTACTTTATTGTAAAACTGCATCTCACTTAAATAAAATAAAATAAAAAGTGAATTACTTAAGTCTTTTAATTTATTGCCGCACTATTTAAAGTAACATTATTGTAAAAGTGAACATCACTTATTCTACAAAAGTGATTCACTTAAAAGCAACTTTATTGTAAAGTGATTGTCAAAGGTTGATCTTGGGAAGAGGGGGGTTCTTTTTTTAGTTGGTCAAGTTAATATCTGTCACGTCACTATTGAGGACATCTTCAACATTTTCTTTGATCAAGCATAGCTTCATAATCCAGAATCAGTTTTCAGTGTCATTTTTTTTAAACCGCATATTTTTCAAGCTCTTTGCATCCAGACAGTTTGTTTCTGTTCTTTCAGTGATTATTTTATAGTATGGCTGACCCTTGTGATATTATACTTACAAGTTCTAAATATTTCTCATGGAAATCTCCTATGGAGGATATTCTACGAAGTAGGGGAATTTTCAGGATAACCTAAGGGAAAGAAATAGAACCCACCAATGATGATAAGAAAATTAAATGGGCAGATATATGTGATGAAGCTCATGGATTGATTGGGATGTCAATATCTACAGAATTTCGATTCCACATATCTGGAATTGATGAACTTGATCAAGCTTGGGAAAAGTTGGAATCTGCGTTTGGTAAACACAATGAAATTAGGGGTCACCAACTTGAGAATGAGTTGATTTCCTTGAATTCAAATGATTTTTCATGCATTCAAGACTATTTATATAAGTATAAAACTCTTAGACTCTTATGTACAGAATGCAAGATTAAGAAAGAAGACAAACAATGTATTTATCATATTCTTTCCAAACTTGGACCTGCATATTCTGTTTTTGTATCTACATTCTACTCCATGAAAGAATCCTTGACTGCAGCTAGCTATCAAGAGACTAGTCTTGAATCCTTTTGTGTTTCCTTAATTAGAGAGCAAGATAAGCTCATTCATCTAGGAATAATTAACAATGCAGATACATCTGAGAAAGCCTTACTGTCCCAACAGAAAGAAAATTCCAAGCCTCCCAAGAAACAGAATTTTCACAATAATATGCCAAACAACAAGGGTCCCAAACCCTCTCAGTCAGCTCCTTCTTTAAAAAATGACAAAGGATCCAAGCCAAAAGGAAAGAAGACTAAGCGTCATTGCAATTTTTGTGGGAAAGATAATCATGATGAATCTAAGTGTTTCAATAAGATGGTAACCTTGGAAGCGGCAATGAAGAAGCACCACATCAGCCTAGTTTCGTCTTCAGAATCTACCTCTCATGGACTTGCACTTTGTGCTTCTGGTTACTCTTATACTGCATCTTCTTCTACTACTTCAATTGAATGGCTCATTGATTCTGGAGCATCTTATCATATGGCTAAGGATCAAGCCATCTTTTCTACTATGCATGAATGTAACACCAAACAAATATTTGTTGGTGATGATAGATCTCTAAGTGTTGTAGGATCTAGAACAGTTCCAGTAGAAAATGGTCATTTCAATGATGTACTATGTGTTCCAAAAATTTCTTGCAATTTGTTATCAATCTATCAAATTACTCATCCAGGTGAAGGTAAAACTGTGACGTTTACACCTCACCAAGTTGTAATCAAGGATTTTAAAAATACTCAAAATGTCCTTGCTACTGGAGCTGTTGATGATATTACCAAGTTGTACAAATTTAAAAACTTTGGGTCATCACCTTTTCCTTCAGTTTTTGTTGCTCATAGTGATAACTTGAGCAAAACTTGGCATGAGCAATTTGGTCACTTAAATTATCACTCATTGCAACAACTATGTAAAGACAATATGGTGACTGGTCTTCCGATGGTATCTTACAAGGATGGTGTTTGTTCCAGTTGTGTACTCAGAAAACATCATCGAGACAGGTTTGACAAACGTGCCTCTTGTCACTCCTTGGTTCCCTTGGAGCTTGTGCATAGTGACTTATGTGGTCCTCTTCCATCTGATTCCTTTTTCTAGTTTCAAATATTTCTTAACTTTCATTGATGACTACTCTAGACGCACTTGGGTTTACTTCCTAAAACTTAAGAGCGAAGTATTTAACATGTTCTTGGCCTACAAGGCCCTTGTTGAAAAATAATATGGTCATCAAATTATTAAGTTAAGATCTAACAATGGAGGAGAATATGTTAACAACAAGTTCACTACTTTCTTCACTAAACAAGGAATCCAACAACAACACACTGTTCCATATACACCACAACAAAACCGGGTGTGGCTAAACGAAAGAACCGCACTTTAAAATAAATGGCTAATTGTATGATCCAATCTAAGGGACTAAGTCTTCAATATTGGGTTGAGGCCATAAATTGTGCAAATTACATAGTTAATTGCACACCCACTAAAGTTTTACAAGGTATAACAACGAAAGAAGCATGGATTAAAATTAAACTAGTTGTAAGTCACTTCTGTGTGTTTGGTTGTGAAGCATGGGCTCACATTTCGGATGAAAAACAGAAAGCATTGCAGCCTAAAAGTGAAAAGTGCATATTTGTTGGATATTCTGAAGATGTAAAAGGTTATATACTTCTTCAGCCACATTCTCATGATATAATCATTAGAAGAGATGTTAAATTTGATGAAAATCTCTTGGCATGCGAGCCTAACTTGGCGGGTGTACCATATTTGGCCTGTGAGCTTGATTCAGAGATTGTGCCTTCTTCTTCTTCTTCTTCCAACTTCCTTGATAGGTTTCCAACTCCAATTTCTGATGATGACAATGAGGATGAAAATCCACCTCCACCTGCTCATGTTCCTCCAATTGCACCAGCACCAATGCTTCCTCGATGGGTCCGTTCAACATGTGAAGCAGCTAGTGATCTTGCTGGTGATCCTAGAGATCAACGTCGAACACGTTCTCATTTTCAGCGAGCCTCTTCTCTTTTGGCTCAAGTTTCCAAGAATCATGATCCAGAAAATTTTGCAGAAGCTTCTGGAAATCCAGATTGGGATGCAGCTATGGATGAAGAATATCGTTCCTTAATGGCGAACGATACTTGGGATCTTGTTCCTCTTCCAAAAGAAAGAAAACTTGTTAGATGTAAATGGGTCTACAGAACTAAGTATGCATCAGATGGAAGTTTTGAAAGACTTAAGGTAAGGTTAGTTGCCAAAGGTTTTTCCCAAGTTGAAAGGATTAACTACAATGAAACCTTTGCTCCTCTCACAAAAATGAATTCCATCCACCTTGTTCTTTTCCTTGCCGCCTTACATAATTGGGAAGTCCATCAAATGGATGTCAAGTCTGCCTTTTTACATGGTGATTTACAGGAGGAAATTTACATTGAACAACCTCTTGGATATGTTTAGGATAACTCTAGCCTTGTATGTCTCCTTAAGAAATCCTTATATGACCTTAAGAAACCTCCTAGAGCTTGGTATGCCAAAATGGATAGCTTTCTCCTTGACACTGGTTTTTCTAGATGCCATTCTGACCCCAATGTCTATACCAAGAAAGTAGGAAACCATCTCATCATGCTTGCTCTTTATATTGATGATCATATCCTTACTAGTAGTGACCCTAAACTTATAACCCATGTGAAATCCAGTATTAAGAAAAATTTTGAAACGTCAAACTTAGGACATTTGCATTATTTTCTTGGTCTCCAAGTCTTGCAAAAAAAGAAGGAATCTTTCTTTCCCAGTCTAAGTATGCTTGTGACCTTCTTTGTCGCTTCCACATGGAATATTGTAAACCAACCCCTTCTCCTTTCTAGTCTGGAGTCAAACTTTCTGCCACTTGTACTTCCCCTGAAGTAGATGCCACCTTGTATCATCAGCTTGTTAGTAGTCTTTTATACTTGACTCATTCCCATCCTGACCTTTCCTTTGGCGTTGTTCATGTTTCTCATTATATGCAAACACCTCATGAAAGTCACTGGAAAGTAGCAAAAAGAATACTTCGATATATTCATGGTACAATTCAGTTTGGGATTCATTACAGTACAGGGGGGAAACCTTTGTTGGTTGGTTTCATTGATTCATATTGGGTTAACGATCCTGATGATTGAAAGTCTACTGCAGGTTATGTTTTCAGTCTGGGATCTGGACCTGTCACTTGGGCTTGTAAGAAACAACAAGATCTTGCTCTTTCTTCAGCAGAAGCAGAATATTGAGCCGTGGTTAATGCCAGTCAAGAAGCTTTATGGCTTTGACAGCACTTCGACAGATCCTTTCAGAGTTTGGATTCGAGCAGCAGCAACCTACTCCACTTTGGTGCGACAATCAAAGTGCCATCAAGCTTGCCAAAGATCCAGTTCTACATCAGCACAACAAACACATTGAGCTACACATTCACTTCATCAAAAATCTTGTTCATGATCGTGTTATTGAAGTGCTTTATTTCCCTATAGATGATCAAGTTGCAGTCATCTTCACCAAGTCTCTTATAGAAGCAAAGTTTTCTAAAATTCGGTCTATGTTATGAGTTCAGGAATGTGTCCTTAAGGGGGGATAGGCTCTAATGCCTCCTTCCTTCTCCTAATAGTGTCACTTTTGTAAATCCTTCAATCCTATCCCAAGTTGTTCTTAAGGGGGGATGTTAGGATATTTAGACACTTAGGAGTTAGTTAAGATCAACTTGTGTAATATATCCGTTAGGTAAAAGTGTGTTTCTTTGGTATGCATTAGTATGCATTTGTAAATATTCTAATCCGATGGTCATGATATGTTCTAGACATAGAGTGATCCGACGATTCAACTTCTCTTAGATCATACCTACCATTGATCCATGGCTTAACACCTGATTGTTCCATGATCTCTATTTAAATAGCATGGGGGGTCTTTGGCTAGTTGATCGATTATGAGAAGCTCATTTAAATTTATTTCTTTTGAATAATAAATTGCTCCAAGTAGCTATTTGGTTGGGGCCGTGGACTGTTTCCCTCTTGAGGGTTTTAACCACGTGACAAACATCGGTGTATTGATATGTGATCTTTTTGTGTGAAGTGGTTGCTCTAGGTGTTCAGTCTTTTGGGAGTACCCTGTGTACCTGAACACATATCTCATGGGTCATACATGTTATTTTCCTCAAGGAGGGCGAATTCATGATTAGGGTTAGAGTTTAGCAAGTGGAAACTTGCTCAAGAGGTGAAGGACTTGCTCAACAAGTCACCCAAGTTGCTCAAGTTTTATTTAAGGGTGCTTCCAACTCCATTTCTTAGTTTGGTTGATATATGTTTTGGTATTGATTGAATCTAAGCTTCAACACTGAGTGATGAGCCTCGGTTCTCTTGGGTGATGCGCACCAAGTCCCGTATTCCTCTCTTCCCATATTCTCCCCATCTTAATTACAGGACATATTGAAGCTAAGGATAAGACTTCATCCACTAATGGAGTGTTATTTTAGTTTATGAAGCCATTCACATTCCATTGCAACACATTACAGTGATTGGGATACTTTCTCATTCGAATCTCAGAGCTCTTTCCAATATTTCCTTATTTTCCTAAGAGATTGATTATCTGAAGTTATGAGGAGATATTGATGGCTCTCTGAAATTAATTTAGGTTATTATCAGCCCCTAATATCAGTTTCATAACAATAACAATGTTTCTGTAAAGTTCTAATAGTTTTCCATTGCAATTCTACCTCAAATTTTATTTTTCTAGCCTTGTAATGAAGTCTAAGTTAACTAATGAATATATGAAAATCTTGTGAGCTTGAATTCATTCATAAATTATCTTTAATTATGTATTCTTACTTTTCTTCAATTATTACATAGTTTCGAATAAATCTGATTTACTTTTGAGAAGCATTTCAACACGCTAGCTAGAAATGCATTGAAAATGACTAGTTTTATATTTCGAATGAATTAGAGGACTGAAACATTTTGAATATTATTTATTTATATTCTGATAATTCACTAACATCATATTGAACACCTTCCAAGTCTTAAACTGAAGTTTAGTAACTATATTCCTATGTTTAGACTCCCCAGAATTCGAGCCTAGACTGCAGTCTAAGAGACTAGTTTTTCCTATGCAATTTCTTAAACATCCCAAATGATGATGGTGATGATGATGATGATGATGGTTAACCTCCCCTGAGACCAAAATTTGGTCTATCGGACCCTGAAGAAGAAAATTAATTAGTTTATTTTAAAGTGATATTTCTATGCTCAAAGAGCTTGGAGAGAAGCGTCTCGAGCTTACTATAATTTTGACAAGCTAAAAGGCTAGGAATGTCGGTATTGAAACAAAGATTATGAAACTGGGATCTAATGTGGGTGTATGCAGGGCACTCTAAGAGGAATTGATTTTCATCTTCAATGTTCTTACTCTCACAAAGGTGGCAGATCCTTTCTACCCAAGGAGTTTTAGGGACTGTCCAACGACCAGTTTCGCTGTGGAGCTCATGCGAGTTCGTTCTTATCTTAGCTATATTTTTTTTTTCTTAGGACTGATTAAAACAGAGAGATAGTTTTGATCTTCAAGAGTAGGTTTGATGACCTCCTTATAATATCTTAATTTTCTTTTGGCCTCTAAATCTTTCTCACACCACAATTTTTCTTTAAACTTAGAAGCAATAATATTTTTAATGTTATTAATATTTTGCAATGCAACATTTTCATCAATCTTCTAGTGATTTAACCAAGACCTGGTATCTTTATACCACCCATGCTTGAGCCTTAGGTGATTTTGGCTGGAGTTTAAAGATAACTTAGGGAGTCTATGGTCTCCCATGTTATTGATTTTGTTCTTGTACAACAGAAGTCTATCCATGGCGAGGCTCTCGATGGGGGAAAGACCCACTTCTATAAGGAGAATAGGATAGGGTGTATTGTTTTTTATTTTGAGGTTGTAAGTGATAAAACGCTTCTGGATTTGCTCGATCTTTCTCCAAGATTCTCTAGATATGCTGCAACCCCAAACCTCACACCCATACAAGATAACAGGAGTGACTAGAGTTTCAAAGAGGAGCTTCTTTTTATCCCACATCACGAGGTTTGCAGCTTTACAGTTATTTTCAAGACCAAAGTAAGCTTTCCACCCTGCGTTAATCCTTTTCTCAATGCTATAGTTCCAGTTGAGCTTGTGATGAATATAAATTCCTAGGTACTTGTAAGAAGACACTTCCTCCAAGTTGCTATTGTCATACACAAAATTAGCATATGTGTCCTTCTTGGATTTGAAAATCATAACTTTTGTTTTGTCAGTGTTAACAGTCATACCCATTGTAGAGCATAAATCTTTAAGAAGACGAAGTTGTTTATCAAGGTCAGAAGAACACCTTGCCAGAAGGACAATATCGTCAACATAAACAAGAAGGATGATGACTATTCCAGCTAAGATCGTACCAGCACAGCTTTCTTCTTCTAAACAACCCTCTAACTTATCAATGTAAATGCCGAAGAGGGTAGGGGAGAGGGGGAAACCTTGTTTAACTCCGATATTACACTTAATATCTTTCAACCACCCCTCATTGCTTTTAAACTTGGCAATTACATTCTCGTAGAGCCTTATCGCAGCAGCTCTTAGCTTGAAAGGAACCTTAATATCTTCTAACCTATTCCAAAGGTATATTACATATATGCATATACCTTTGTATATTGTCATATAACTTCATATCAAATACGTATGCAGTTTCCTCAATCCATTGGTTGTTGGAAGTGAAGGTTCTTCATAGTTTGAACGGTTGGGACACCCAGAAGCATGGGAGTGTGCTTCAATGGAGCTGATTTTGAAACCTAAATGGTCCCAAATTTACATGTGATTAGGGAAAGAACAAAATCTGTCCAAATTTTCTCTTTTTTGCTTCCCTTATCCCTCTACCATTTCCATTTTTGTCAGCAATGCCCACAATTTACCCTGCATAAAGAAGTGAACGGTTTAATATTAAAATTTTATTTCATATTCTAATTCATATCAGATGCATAGATAATATTATGATATCATATCATATCAGGTATATTACATAGGAAAACCCTTGGATAGAGGCTCACCCCAATGGGATTCAAGACATCTCTGCCCCAACTGAGTCACAAGTTACTGGTATATCTAGCTTGTGCGTTGTTGGATATACCCTTGGCAGGTTTTCATTCCCATGGTAAAAAGAAATATGAGTAATTATATAAATTTGTATCAACCTAAGGATTTATCAAGAAAGGAGGATCATGGAGAGGGTTCCACTGACTCTTTCCTAATAATTGTAATCTCATTATAGGGTATCGAGTGGAAGGGTAAACTAACCCTTATTCAACGTAACATTCTAATGGAGAAGGATCACAGAGAAGGGTATATAATATTTTGTTGGGGATGGTATTTGTGTAAATGGTATCGAGTGGAAGGGCTAGCCATACCTTCCTCGAGAAAAAAAATGTATAAAGGGGATCCTGGGGAAGGGTTGATCAACCCTTCCTTTTGAATAGTGTTCTCATTGAGGGGGAAATAAAGAAGGCTTGACTAGCTCTTCCTCGAGAGAAATTTTAGCATCGTCTGGATTCTTTAGAACGCTCAATCAATGCTTTTTCTAGAATAGAATTATCATTAGGGGGGGCATGTTGAAATTTTATCCAACCCTTTCACGATGATGGTTTTCTTGTCATGGGGTATCCAATGGAAGAGTTTTCTAACCCTTTTTCGAGCATTTTTGTCACATAAACATCGAGCATGACGAAGAGTGATTCAACCAGTCCTTGAATATAGAATTCTCATGGAGGGGGAGAATGGAGAAAAGTTGTCTGACATTTCCTCAATGATGGTATTATCATCGTGAGGTATACAATGGAAGGGCCAATAAATTCTTATTCAAGAACAATATTCTCATGAAAGGGGAGCATGAAGAAGGTTTAGTTAAGAATTCCTTGAGGATAGTATTCGCATCAAGATTTATCTAGTGGAAGGGGAAACCCACCCTTCCAAAATCAATCTTTTAACATAAGAGGGATAGAAGGAAAAATTCAACTGACCATTTCTTCAACATGGTATTCTAATGGAGAGAACCATCTAGAAGGGTCGGCTAACCCTTTCTCAAGCAAATATTTAGCATAATCAAGATATTCAAGAAGTGTCAATCGTCCCTTCCTCTTGAATAGTGTTCTCATAGAGAGGGACATGGGAAAAGGTCATCCAACCTTTCCTCAATGATGGTATTTGCATCAAGGGGTATCTAGTCGAAGGGTTTTATCGTGTTTCCATAATACAATATAAATAAAAATGGGTATTAAAAGTTCCAAGAAAAATTGGATACATATGATATATAATAAAAATAGGGTTTTTTTAATTGGAAATATGTGTTGGGAGGTGTGTTCAACAAAAAGATTTTGGGAGAAATTTTCCAATTAAAAGTGAAATGATGGGTTGTTATTTAGTATACCATGAACGAGTGTGTTATGGAATAGGTTTAATAAACTAAGCCATCATGATTAGAAATTTTTGTTAGTGAAACATTGAAGAATCAATTGATGACATCAAATATAGGGATATAATTAAGGACTTCTAAGAGAAAATTTCAAATGTATATAATAAATGTAGGGTATTTTTAAACCATATTAATGAACATGCTTATTAGGTATTTAACTGAAAGAAATTTACTTAGAAATACTTTTAGAAGATGTTCAACATAAGGTGGTAGCCTTTTGAGAGAGAAATTACTGTGTTCTCCCAAAGAAGAATCATTTTGTATGTTCATGAATATATCGAGAAAAATATTAAAATATTTTGAAGCATATGTTGGAAATTAATCAAGATTAGTTGTTTGAAATATTCAAGCAAAGAAACCATTGTATAATTTGAGCATATAGATCTAGGCACTAATACAAGAGAGACATAATGTGAAAAAGAGATCAATAATAAACAATTCATGTAACAAATGTGAAAGCATAAATCATTACACAAGAGAGATAGAGAAAATAGTAAGAGAGAATGATGTATTACATTAGTTGGAATGAATGAAGTGGGTTACAATATATAGGAGATGAAATTTGAATTAGGGTAGAATACAATTAGAATTACTCATGTAGGTATGAGTTGCTAGTCATGATTAACTAGAGATAGCTATCCTTAGTTATACATGCACACTCTCCTAGAGTATTTCAACTAATATATGACTCACTAAGCATTAATTGTAACTGAAGAATGCACATGCAACTAATTGCATGCACATGCACATCCCTAAAAAGACTCAAGTATGGTGCTAACGATTAAAGAGGATAATTAAGGGTAATTTAGGACTTGAATTAGTGGAGTGCATCTAGTCCTTAATTAACCATTGACTTAGAAACTATTAAAATCAAGGAAAAGTTCCCCAAATCAAGGAAGGTGCCCCCAAATCAAGGTATGTGCCCTTAAATCAAGGACTACAATCCTAGGGTTACTCAGGTGGTCAAATTGAGTGAGTTTTGTCCCACTAGAGTCATGATTCATGCTCTAATTCACTCGGTAGGAGAATGATCATATGGAGAGGGTTAGTTTTCTCTAATAGCCCCCCATATTCCTGAATATGTGAAATAAATGAAAAAGGATGAGTCCATACAATTTGCAACCATTTTAGGTACCCATGTACAAAAAATCTCAAAAACATTTGATTAAGAAGAGAAAAACCACATGGGACCCCCCCTCCCTCACTGATAAAAGAGAAGGCTAAAGAGAAAGCTAAAGATCATGCTCATACGGAACCTTCAATTTCAATGCACTTTGGAACTTAGTGAACTGCTTCTCAACGAAGGGCTTTGCGAAGATACCTGCAAGATTTTGTGAAATCCTCCTTCTGTTGGAATGTATGTGGTCCCATTCATGAGATACAAATGCTTTGAACTGCTTGAATCGTGGTTCTTGACCACTCCTTGCTTTAAATGGAGGAAACCCCTTGAAACTTTTATGTCTAATTTGGTTAATTTTAGGAGAAAAACTTGTATATTTTGAGTGTGAAGAGACTTTTTGGAGGCCTCATTCAATGGAAACCTTATTTAGTACAAGTTTTGAGTACGAAGACACATTCCAGAGGTTGTCATCAATGAGAACCTTATTTGGGACAAATTCACTAATGTATAGTAAAAATCTATTGATCACCTCTTATTTTGGTCTTGTAAAGGGGTCTTTCTCAATTGACTGGTGAATCAAAACCAGTGCATATCCCATTATGGTAGTGTGTGTGAAAGGCTCAATGCATGTGAATATTTCCTTGTAGGCCATATGTTGTACACATTATGGACTAGAAATTGTTGAAAGTGAACACATGTAACTAGCATTGTTCAGTGTGGTAGCTTGCTAATTGCACTCCTCTATATTTTATTCAAAGAAATTTGTGTACCTACAATATTCTCCTTTATTTGTGCCTTTATTGTAGTAAGAACATTGTAGCATGTGTTTTCACAAACTCTAGTTCTAAAGAGAAACTGCTAGAGGGTTGTGGACTCAAGCAAAGTTTCAAAGAAATAAAATAAAATAACCAACTAAACTATGAATTAAAACTAAATCGAGTACTAGCATAAAGAAAATGAATATATTTTTTGTCTTTTGAATTAAATCAACAAGCATACACAAAGATAAAAGAATAAGAATAAAGAATATTTGTATTAATATATGAAAAGAACTGCAGGAACTAGGAGCACCTGAATAGTCAAAGAAGAGTAGGTTGTTGTAGTTGTCTGAGGGAGGTTCATTGTTTCTCCTTAAATCCTTTTGATTCTCCAGCTACACGTCAATGGAAGAGGATCTTTAAGAGGTGAGAGGGAAGTGAGAAAATGTATAATTCAATCTCAATGAAAATTTAGAAGAGTGACGACTTGAGAAAATGGAATGGAATTGTGTATGGAATGGAGGTACTTGGTGTCTCTTTTATAGTTGATGATGAGGGTCTAGAGCTAGATTTTGGGCTCTAGATTTTTCATATAAAGGTAGTGACATAAATACTTGTGTCCATCACATTTTATTTTTGTCATACACAAAGTGGGTACACTGTCAGACAAGATGGAGGTTAGGTCACACTTTTTGGATGTTTTTGTGTGATTTAGGTCGCTTATATCGAGGGATTTTGAGAAACTTAGGTCAATATTATCAAGGGATTAAGAGTGACCTAACTTATCAATAATTTTTTAAGGCTTGTCTTTCATTTTGGGGATTTTTTACTAATTTTCCAAGGCCATACTGGTGTGAATGAGGTGACATGCTCGCCTATAAAGGTGATTGTGTTGATGACATATCAAGTAAGAAAATTTTAGTTGGCGATAGATTTCCCCCTGATGTGTGAGGTCAAGAGCTCATCATATGGATGACATACATCATAGGATTTTCTTAGTAGGAGATAAGCGTGACAATGGCTTAGAGAGGAGGCTGCTTCAGAGATAACTCACCTTCCAATAGTGCTAGAGAGGCCTTTACCAGTATATAGAAGGGTGCATATCATCTCAAATATATGCATGTGGATGGAATTCCCATGCACATATCAATTTCTTAAAATAGGAGAAGATATAAATTGAATGGGGATCATATCAATAAATGGATTTAATCATTGAGTACATCATAAGTAGGATCTAGGCCTAGTGGGGGTGTGATCCATACATGAATAATTATTGTGTACATATTAAATATCCAAAATGGACTCGACCATGGTCCAACCATAAATTCTCTAAAAAATTGGTGTTGAAACAATGGCATCTTGAAGGGATGCTAGACCACAATAATTGATACGATGTTGGAAGTGAGAGGGTCCAACCATGTAGAATGACTCAAAACACTAGATGATTAAATCAAGTCGAATATGGTGATTGTATCTGTAACTGGATATCACGGGAAACATGAATCTAGGAGTTTCATAACTCTATTGTGAACACATCCTAGATATATGGATCAATATATAACTGGAATAGACTCCTCCAACGATGGAAATCAAGGATATATGGGGTCTTTGACCTAACAATGAAAGGGGCATCGTCCTTGTAGCCAGGTTTTCACCCTAGCTACATGTAAAAGCACCTCTCTTTCATCAATGAGACAGAAGGGTAGAGTTCAATGGAAAAGAGCTAGCTGCAAATAAAATATTAGTAACACAATAAACAATAAGAAAAAACGACTAAATTAAATAAACAAAAACGGGACAAATATACCTTCTGTTTTTCTTGAAAATGGGTCACCATGCCTTGACCTGGAATGGGACCGCCTCTCCACAAGATTGGTAGTACGGAGGGTGCCTCAATGTACAAGATGGCAGATAGTGGGGCAATGATTGGCAAAATGATGTGAGTACTTTGAGAAGAGTGGTCTCTACCCATACTCACGAAAATAGAGAAATGGAAGAAGAAAATAAGTGAATCTTGTGATGGAGACCTCCACACTATTTATAGTTTTTGTTGTCATTTTCTCTATTTTAGGGTTTTGTAACCCTATTTAGGTTTTTAATCCCTTTTTATGTTTTTTAGCTCTTTTGGGGGTTTTTAGCCTGTTTGTGAGTTTTTTAAACCTTTTGTGGGGTTTTTAGGCCCTCTTTGATATTTTTGAGCTTTTTTAGAGAGAATAAGGTTAAACCATAGTTGTGGAGGTCAAAATGAGGGGAAAATGGTAGGAAAAATATGTATGTATGTGTTTTAGGCCATGTAGAGCTAGTTGAGCAATTTTTTTCGTTAAGCCCCTTGATGTGTGAGGGCAGGAGCTCATTGTATGGCTGACAGACATCATAGGGTCATGGGGATAGTGGAGAGACCTTTGAAGAAGCATCGCTTCCTCATTCGAGACAAGGTGGCTTTTGGTTTTTGTATTAATATTCGTTCCCATCAATGGGTGAGATACAAAGAATAAGTGACTTGTATATGGACGAGGCGAGCATACCCATGCTCGTAATAATGTCAAAAGAATAAATAATGGCATCAAGGCACAAAAATATGGGAGCCGATCAATACATATAAAATTGATGTTACATAATGGTGGCCTCAAGGAGAGGTCGAATATAATGTTGATCTGAAGAACTAATACATAGGACCCATGGCATTCTCATGTAATGCATTATCTTCACAACTGATGCTCTGCTAGATCTAGAATTTCACATAACTGCAGGGATGCACTGACAGAGAGTGAGAGTCTCAGTGGTACAATATGTTGCATTAACTATGAAGCTGTACAGAAGCCCTGCTCTGGGGGGATTCTGAACACTGTTTCCAATGCAATCCAAAAATCACAAAGGACATGAACCTATATGGGTCCTTTAATAGACTCACAAATGTGCTAGAGTCGGGTGACAATCGATGTCTTTGACCAAATATTGCAGAGAACAAGACTTTGTATGAATCTCAATGATGCGATGATGTAGCTGAAGTCGAGCACGTGAGACACAACCATCTTGAGAGGCACTAATGACTCCTCTCAAGTGGTCCAAGGATCTCATCAATGAGGTGGATGAAACCGGGATACAGGGACCTCTGGGTCTATCCTCTGGAATAGATGTGTTGTCATCAATAGAGGGAGACCTACAACTGACCAAGGAAACAATGGTTCCTTGACCAAAAGCACAAGGGGGATGACCAAAGATGTGGGACAATATTGGGACTGACACACTGAATGGGGGAACAGGGGCAGGGGAACATGGGACACTCAAACTTCCTTTATTCATAGTAATGACGGCAGGGCTGACCTGGAAGAAAATGAAACTAACTTATGGGAACGGGGTCATAGCTGTGATACCGAGAATGTAACTACAGATGGGAAATACTGAGGGAGTTAACTGTACTAATGATATCCAGGGGATCCAAGGAAGACATCATAGACTACTCTGAACAAAGGTGACTCAATGGGGGAAAGCTTCCTGACTGGAATACACAGGTTGGCATCAAAAGACACCATTATGACACGATCTTGGAGATTTTTAGTGAGCCCGAGAAGGTAAATGCTCATTGATGTTTTCATTTTTAGCGAGTCTGAAAACAAGAAGAAGACTCCTGTGTGGTCTCTTTTTCGTTGATAGTCTCATGTGTCCGAAAAAGGACAAAAGTGTACATCAGAGAGATCGTCTACCCTTTTTTGGGGGATAGGAGACTTCTTTACCATTGGTAGTCCAAGCAGGACGAAAAAGGTTAACCTTACACTGACTGGACGTTCATTCAAATACTTTTATGAGTATGAATGAAACCAAGTTTGCTAGGCAATATTTTCTTGATGAGAAGGATGGAAAAGAGATTAAAGACAACCCATGATGGGATTTTTCATAAAGTTCGATCCTAATTCTCGAGAAAGCATAAAAGGATGCAAAGGAAAACGTTCATGGCTTAAGTGTGCGAAGGTGTTCCTTTTCTTATGGTAGTCTACATAGTCCAAAAAAGGAGATAAATGAGGCTATGTAGATGCCCTTTCAAATACATTAACGATCGTGAAAGGAAGCAAGCGTGCTCAACTATCTTTTCATTTGTTTAGGAATCAGAAAAGAACTTAACATAAACTCCATAATGGGGATTCGCGTGGTGGCACATGAATCAAGGTGGCTTTCAGGAATTATCCCCCAAAAATCATCTTGAAAACATGAGACAAGGGTCTTGTCAATAGATAAAGAATGGAAAACTGAATCTGATGGTGCCAATAGCATCACAAACAGACTCCAAATGGATATGCACTGCTTGAAAGAAAAGCAGGCGCAATGAGGCCTATAAACTGGGGGGAACATGACATGTGTCATTGTTACTGTTTAGTGCTAAGGTGGAGTGGAGGACCCCATAGCTCCTTTGTTGATTTCTTTCATTTCGACCAGTGGATTTCTGATTTGCGACTTGCAGGTAAGAGCACTTGTCCAAACCATCCTTTTTAGTGGTTTAGTTTTGTGGTTTGCTCACCCAGGGATCAAATCCAAACTGAAAGGGTTTTTCGGGGCTAGGTCACACTTTTTGAGGAAAAATTCATGACTTGGGTCACACTTTTCGGCCAAATAGTTGTGAACCAGTCGCACCTGTTTGGACAAAAGGCACGACTTAGTCACGACTGTTCGAGGATTAAGTGCGACTTGGATCACACTTAATGGCTGAAAGGTCACGACTTCATCCCTGGGATGAGTTTTTTGCATGTGAGATTGCGCCTGAAAGTCATTTTCTTACTATGCAGGATGGCCCGAACAATGTGGCGAGAGCGAGACCTTGTGACCTTATGGACCCAGGCATTGAGAAATGTGGGGGTGCAGGACACGCTTTCCCATTGTGGGTTGCTGAAGTACTTTCGGATACCATTGATGCGGACCGTGAAGCTATTGCTTGAGACAATGGTGATTTTTTGGGATGTTGATGTAGAGTGCTTCATCATCCAGAGATAGCAGCTGGAGATCATGCTCTAGAATGTGTACTTCTTTACTAGACTCCCAATATTCGGAGTGATCAACGACACATCACCGAAGCTTAGACACGGGGTGACCCTTAATGACCTGTGTGAGAGGAACTACTATGCCTCTACTACTGTGCATGGATCATACCTCTTGATGTGTGATATTAATATTCTTATGACTTGGGTGGTTGTGGCGATGGTGCCGCAGATCTTGGGTTCGTTTGGGACCCAGAAGATATCTGGGGGGCAGCTCCAAATTGTGGAGCGTGCAATGGCGAGAACCTACTATGGGTGGGCCAGTTGTACCTGACTATGGTTCAGAGTTTGCTGAACCACGCCAGGTCCGTGGAAGGGGATTTTTGTTTCCCCTCATTTCTATGCTCTTTCTTCTTTGAGAGAGTTCCAACCCTTCGACTGCACTTGGAAGTGCGGGATGGTGAGCCTCAAGAGCCCCGGATGCGGAGATGGAGCGAGATGCTGGTTTGAGAGGGAGGCAACTTAGTAGGCTGCTTTTTTACTCGGGAGTTGCTAGCTCGGTGGAGGAAGATTTAAGTCCTCATTGAGCACCACCCATATGCAGGAATGGACTTCAGGGGAGACCCAGAAATGCCCCGACCACCAGGACAGGCTTGGGGGCCAGATCATATGTATACATGATGTTTTTATGTGTTTACATGCATGCATAGTTTACTAGCTTAGTGATAGCCGGTGTGTGACAGATACTGATGATGTACTGTGTATATGTTCATATGTCAGACCGCAGCCGCTCGTAGGTTACGAGCGACGGAGGGGTAGGGTGGAGGGGGTGGACCCTCCTACTCCCGAACCTCAGAGTACCTTGTGGGCACTCCGTCAGGACATCAAGCATCTACTAGATAGAGCCACTGATTAGGGTTGGAAGCATTTGGATGATGATCTAATTGTTGTGTGTTATTGCGCTCCTTGTGAGTGGATCCCCCTGATGAGGAGGATCATTGTCGCGGAAGAGTATGTCCGTGGGGCAGCGCAGGGAGATGCGCCTATGGAGGATGAGAACAGATCTTGTGAGGAGGAGGATACTAAGGAGGATTCAAAGCCAGAGTACTAGGAGGAGGATTTTGATTCTGATTCCGACTAACATCTAGTGATGCTTCCCCTAGTGCGATGGTGCACTAGGATTTTTTTATCATGTATGCTCGGTTGAGAAAGCTTCCGAAGCTTCTCATTTTTTACTGAACACTATTGACATTATATATATATATATATATATATATATATATATATATATATNAAAATGCCTATATGATGTATATGACATATGTATGCATGTTTTTATACGATGATGCATGATGCAGTTTCTTTATTTCCAATATGTGATGATGAATATGCCACTCTAGAACATCGTTAGCCATTTGGTCTGCTACACTATTGAGGTTTCTGGGAACATGTATTAATGTGATGGATTCAAAATTTCTAACCAATTCTTTAGTGCACGGGAACTTTCTAAAGAGGCAAGGATCTCATACCCAGTAGAAGTTATTCAAGTGGGAGACAAGCAGCTGGGAGTCTAAGAAGACATCAAGATGGCAAATTCCCAACTGAAGGGCGACGACCAGGAGGACAATGACACCATCATACTCATCCTGGTTGTTGGTAGCAGTGCCAACAAACATTCCGTTGATATGGATCAACTCATGTGACGGGGAATAAAGAAACCACGCAGTCGAGGTGATATTTGGAGACCATATGCTTGCTCCATCAACAAATCCAATGTAGCAATCAAGGACACAATATGTAAGACTCGTGTGAAGAAAAATGTAAAACAAAAATAGAAAAATATCATACAAGTGACTTGTGGCAGTGACCTTAGGCATAGAACCTCTTGAGGTATAGCCCATTGCGGGGATTCGCCAAGAGGACACCCTCCGAGTCAGCTAGAATATATGCTCCCTTTCTGAGGTAGCAGTGGCTGACATATGGGTCATACCACATGGAGTCAAACTTCCCTTTTCCCAACTTTTCATTGGCTTGGTCGTAAACAAGGACTAGGTCGCCTTCGTTGAAGGTGCGAGGGTGAACATCGGAGTCAAAATGTGACTTCGGCCGTGTTTTAGCTGATTCAATGGCTTAGAGAGAAGCATGAAAGTCCCCATTGGTCTTTTCAAGTAGGAGAAGATGTTCCTCTAGAGGCGAGGTATCGGGAAGGATTCCTATGACAAGGCAGAGCGATGGGATTTGGCACTCAATGGGAAGTATCGATTCTACATTGTGGACTAAGTGGAAAGGGGTGAAACTGGTGGTGGTTTTTGTCGATGTCTGATAGGCCCAGAGGACTAAGAATAAGATACAGTTCCAGTTGGTCTTGTGGTTCCCCACCATCCTATGGAGCATGGTATTGATGATCTTGTTGACAGCTTCAACCTATCTATTTCCCTGAGGGTAGTATGAGGAGGAAAAATGGTGCTCCAATTTCAACATGGTTGAAAGTTCTATCCAAACCGTGTCTTCGAAGTGACGACCGTGGTCTGAAACGATCTATTGGGGGACACCGAAACATGTGATCACATGGTTGAAAAAGAAACGAGCCGATGTGTTAGCCTTGCAGTTAAACATGGGAATAGCCTCGGGCCATTTAGTGAAATAGTCAACGGCCACTATGATGTAGTTATGGCTGATGACCAAGGTGGGGTTACATGTCATGAAGTCGATCTCCCATTTGCAGAAGGGATCGACGGTGACTACTGGGTGTAACGGCGCGGGAGGAGTCCTTGATTTTGGGGTAAAGAGTTGACAGTTGTGGAAGTATTTGACCTCCTCGATGCAATCAGCGAAAATGGTAGGAAAAAGTAGCCGGCACATAGAATATTTTGAGTTGTCTCCAATCCAGATAGGTGGCCACTGCAAGCTCCACTATTATAGTCATTAAGGACATGTTCATCCTTGTCATGGGTAAGGTAACGGTGCAATATGGTATCGATGCCCTGACAGTATAGAACATCCCTAATGAGGACATGGCGAGCAGCTTAGTGTTGGATGCGCATTCTATCTTCTTGGCTTAGATGAGCTTTGAATTTCTAGATGCACAAGTATAGGAGAATGCCCCCATACCATGGGTCTGCCGTGGAAAGGACAAATAAGGAGTCATCAAGAAGGTTGACTGTAATTGGTGGAAATGCAGACAGCGGAGGAAGGTCTATCATAAGTGCATCCAGCGCCAAATTTTTGGTGCTCTTGGGGGCAACGAATTCCAAGTCAAACTCTTGGAGGATGACAATCCACTTGGCCGCGTGACCTTGTAGGAGGAGGCAGCTCAAGAGGTACCACGTCAGGTTGGAATTGGCCACGACTCAAGTATGGTTTGCAAGAATGTAATGGCGTATCTTTTGGACTGAGAATACGACAGCGAGGGCCATCTTTTATTCATTTGAATAACGTAATGGAGGGTCGGTCAACTCCTGACTAACATAATAAATCGCGTGCTCTTTACGATCATTGTCCTCCTGGACCAAAACTCCAGCGATGGCATTTTCGGATCCCGACACATAGAGGATGAAGTCTTTGGTGAAGTCAAGTGTAGACAGCAATGGAGCAAAACCTAGGGATTTCTTTATTGCGTCAAAATCATCTTGGGCATTTTGATCCCAAACAAATGGAATGTTGGTATGAAGCAAGCGCAAGAAACCATGGGATTTTGTCGCATATTCCGGTATGAAGAGGCGAAGGAAGTTGGCCTTGCCTTGGAGACTCTGCAATTGGCATAAAGTTCGTGGTGAGGGTAGATCGAGAATGGCTTGAACTTTGAGAAGTTCAACCGCAATCCCTTTGTGAGAGATGATGAACCCAAGAAGACGGCCAGGTGGGACACAAAATAAACACTTGAGAGGGTTCAAGCGGATTTTTTACTTGCAACATTGTAGGAAGACTTGTCGCAAGTCATCTAAGTGTCGTGAACGCTTTCGTGAGTAAGCGATGAGGTCATCCAGGTAGACCAATATTATGTGGACAAGGTTGTGGAATTAGTATGTCATGGTGCACTGAAACATGGCTCTAGAATTTTTAAGGCCAAAGGGAATCACATGATATGAAAATGTTCCCCAAGGGGTTGTGAACGCATTCTTATACCGGTCTTCCTTCCGGATCTGAATTTGGTTATATTCAAAAAAACCATCCATGAAGGAAAAGACCTCATATCCGGCGTAGGCATCAATGATTTGGTCAATGAAAGGAGTAGGGAAGTTGTCCTTGGGACAAGCCAAATTCAAATCCTAAAATTTCGTACAGACTTGGATGGTACCTTGTTTTTTATTCATGGGAACACAATTGGAAAACCAAGTGATGTACGCAATGAGGTATATAAATCCTCCTATGTGCAGCTTCTCAATCTCGGATTTGACCACTGTGGCCTTTGAATGGTTGATGGGTCGTTGTTTCTGATGCACAAGAACCATGTCCGACCATGTATCAATGTGATGTTCCATGATGAATGGATCCAACCTAGGAATCTCAATATAGGACCAAGCAAATATGTCACGAAACTCCTGAAAAAGTGCTTTGTAAGAGGCGACTTCCTCGGGGGAGCATGATGCTTCGAGTATGATTTCTTCAACCAAATCTAGGTTGGTTGATATATTGACCTTAATAGTGGGTGAAATTTTGGACATGTTTCCCTCTTCAAAGGCGTCAGGAGCTAGGATGGGGTTTTTGAACCAATCCACCTTACCATGTATGAAGTCCTTGGCTTCAACTGAATATTGATCCGATGTTTGAAAAGGTTCCCTGGGGATAAAGAAAGAGTGATTTTGCATATCATCCCATAGTATCTAGGAGCTGACAGGGCTTCAAGGATCTCCTTGTCGTTGGTGAAACAACAGTTGAATAGATCAAAGGGGTCATTTGTGTTTGCGGAGATAGCAGGGTTGGCGGAGCTAGAAATCATGTAAATGGTTGTGGTGTTTGAGGACTAAATCGGAGGGTAAATCTCCTCGATGACGGTGATCTTGGACTCGTGAGAGTGATTCCAAATATCGTGAACAACATACCAATACTCAGCCAAGTCTGGGAAGTGGTGCGAATAGTGGCTGTATAAACTGCAAATTGCGCTCGAATGGTTGGTCCTTAAAGACTCATTCTTGGCCACTGGTGAAGTTGATATGTTGATGATTGGGAGGCCTTCAGATGTATCCATGGAATCTATATGTGTGCGCAGGATAGGTATCTATAGGAATTTTTGGGTTGCATGTCCATGGACATCACGCAATGCGCAAGGTCGATTTGGTCGAGGTTCAGCTATGACTTTGGTGGTTTTTCCCCTGGCCTTCTTTGGAGGAGGAGGGGCTAGTGTAGGAATGACAAGCATCTTCAACGGGCCGATAGGAGGGAGTGAATCCATCATGATAGGTTGGATGAGATTAAACACTAACTAGGGTGTTGGAGGCGAGGTGGGTGGGTTAAGGTACCACACCAGAATCCCTAATGTGAAATTAGTTAGATTGAGAGTAGCCATAATAGGCTTACTCACAATGTCGGATGGTGGAAACAGGAAGGGAATTGTATGGATTGGGAACAAGCCCAATAATTCCCAGGTGATTTTGTTTGTGGTTGTGACTGGTATTGTGGTTTGGGCGGGATAGTGCTGGATGAGAGAGTACACAAATCTGTTGTGTCATTTGGCTCTGGTGGAGGAGGTAAAGATGGGAAGGTAGCCGTCATGGGCATGTCGGCAAACAATCCTAGGCCTATGGCCGATGAGGAAGGGATGGCTACGTTGTTGATGGTAGTGTCAATGGTAGGGATGACATGTTCCGATGTGGCTGGCCACTGCGGATCGTAGTAAGTCAGTTGGTCAAATGTCACGATCTTTCCATCATGAGGAAACATCATAAGGAGAAAGACGGTGGATGCCACCACGGTAATGGAATACATGTAGCTACGTTCAAGAAGGAGGTTATAGTCAAGTTGGGTGTTAACAACCTATATGTCGATCAAAAATCTTTTACCAACTAATGAAATAGGGACATTCAGAAGAATTCCTTGAGCCTTTGTAGATTGCATGTCATAGGAGTGAAGGGCAGTAGTGAATGGTTGGAGGGCAGGGGACCCAAGTTTCTGCCAGAAAAAAGTTGACATCACAAAGGTGAATGCCCATTCATCAACGATGCATCAACAGACAACCAAATTCTGAATTGAGACCAGAATATGGAAGGCGATGGTGGATGGCATTCTAGATTCTTTGTGATCCATATTAAATGTGGTCAATATGGAATCAGTGGGATATACAGCACCTAGCACATATAACAACGCTTTCCACTGCGTCGGGAAATTTTTGAGCACTTCTCGAGAGGAAATGGACTTAGGTGATTCGTCCAAGTAATCAACGATGCTATAATTTAAGGCAGCTCGAGTAGTCACGTTATTGGTGATAAGTTGTGTAAGAAACCATGGACCTCTAGCCTCCCCCTTTATGGGGGGTGTAGGTAAGTGGAGGGACATGTTGGAACTGTTAGAATTTGATGTCGTTGATGGGTCAATGGTCTCCGTAGTGGACCCGTACTAGTTGCGCCTAGTCTGAAGGTTCACTTCGATTGACAATGTCATGAGGTGATGGATACCAGTTTCTGTAAGTGGAGTCGCGGCCGGGGCTGTGGGAGTTGTGGGAGTTGCGGGGGCAGGTGGGGGAAAAGGTATGGTTGCAACCAATCCTTGGAGAGGTAATGGGTTTTGGAGCACCAATGATGGAGGACCTGGTGTTGTTGGGTTGGGTTGAGCTTAGGTCGTGGCATTGGCACCCTGCTGAGCCTCGTTTTGGAGAGACTGATGGGCACAAGTCATGTGAGGGCATAGATGCATATAGTGACCAAAGGTGTTTCACAAGGAACACAGATGATTTGTTCGTAACTATGGTTCTTTTCCCTGTTGATTAGGTTGTTGAGGTTTTTGTGCCGGTGGATTGGTACCATTGTTGTTCGGGGGTTTCGAATGTTGGTCGCCACCTTGCGGCTGATTGTTACCTCGGATTCACCCTCGGTTTTTCTTACCCTACCCTTGTTGGTTGTTGCAGGAGGGCTGGTTGGGTAGGTTCTGTTGAGTGAAAACATGTCCTGTGGACACCGAAGGAAATGGGGCTGGAGACAGAGCGGGTTTCCTAGGTGGTGCGTAGTAAGCTAGAGGAGCTAGAGGGGCTGTAAATCAAGTCATTTGGCCTGAATATGATTATGCCGGCCAATTTGGACCATGAGTGTATTTATTTCGCATAGGTTGAGCATAGGAGGATGTGGCTCCGGACTGAGTCATCATCCATGATTAATCAAGGATTTGGTTTGGTTGTGCAATGCTATGAGTGTTGCTTGGTTGCGGTAACATAATAGGGGGTATCGCATAGTACTGAGGGTGCTGTGAGATGGAGTCGGTGATACCATTTACAGCATGGGATGCCCCTGGCGTATAGCAATAGGAGGTGCCATCACGGCAAGCATCTGGTATGATGGTATATAAGTACCCAGACTAGGCATAGATTAAATCGAACTATTGGGTTTTTAAGATGGCCTCCTCCTCAGTTTGGGGCCGCTCAAAGGATATTTCCTTGGCTATGGGCAGGAGAAAGGTCCTCAAGAACCAATTAGCTAAGATCATGTCATCAAGTTGGATCTTGTAGAGGCTACATTGTCCTCACCACTCATGGATGTGGTCGATGATGTGGGTAGTGATATTGTGACGGAAAGATAACAGGATCTCCACACCCTCATCATATTGGATATGGAGTTGGAACATGAAGGTGAATGATACGAAATCTGATTAAGAGGATTGAGGTAGTTCGAAATGCCATTTTTCTGTAGTACCTGTGAGTGTGCATTGGAATAGCCTCAGTCTGATCGATTCATCTACATTGTTGTTTGACGAGCACCATAAATGAAATGACATAATATGGTTTTGGGGGCACTCAACTGCCTTTCCCTCAAGCTTTGGGATGTCTGAAGGAATTTTAGTCAGCATGGGAGGCCAATGGGGTTGATGATTGATTGGTTCATTCATTAACCGAGCCAAATCCATTAAGTTAAGACGAGCCATGAATTGTAGGTTAGACCCAAGGTTGTCTCGAGAGAGATCGCCAATGGCGCTGGAGTTTGTAGGATAATGATGTCCATGCATGGCTAGGGGCACATGAGGTTGACTTCCCATAGTAGGGATAATCAAGATGATCTTGGAAGGGCCACTGCCCCTTGATATGTACGATGGTGCGATTGGAATCGTGGGGGATGGAGTAGGGTCGCCACTAATGGGTAGCATACCTATAGCAGCATGCACGGTGGTATTGGGACCACTGGCAGGGATATTGGTAATAATGTGAGGCAGGGGCATGGGTCCGCTACCACTCACCCCTCCAAAGAATGGATCAATATTTGTGCCATCCATGGGGCTAGATGATGCAGCGAACAGATTCATCTTGGATTGGTAGGAATCTGAGTCAGAATTAGAGGTCATGTGTCCTTCTGAAGGTGAGGAGGGTTGTCGAGGAGGGCCTCGATGGTGACGATCTAAAGACCCAAACTGAGGGAGGGGGGCCTAAGTTGTGAGGAATAATGCGGTAGATCAATGATGGTTTATGGTAGTAGTTGGTAATGAATTTTGGACCCTGGTTTAAATCGTCTACCTATTGGTTCAAAGGTTGTCACTCAACCACCAAGACTGTCATATGATAGTGCTTTGGCTTTTTCCTCACAAGGGTGTATCTAGTCAATCGGTGGGGGTAGTTTCCCGTTTCACTTAGAAATTCCTCTCATTGGCTAGCTACTTTGGGGTTCTTGTGGTATTGCTCACAATGAGTTTTAGGGAAAATCCCAAGTACTTCCCACAGTTGTTGCGGATGAGACCTATATCCCAAACCGAAATATTATTAAGTAAGTTGTTTACTTTTATGGTTTCGCTCGAGGTCATGAACCGAGTTTTGTTTGATTATTTGGTGTGAGTATGTGCACTTGTGTATGAAATTGTTACTTTTACTTTCAATTATGCAATAATTCACTAGGTTTCCTGCAAAAAACAAGCAACGAGCTTACTAAAGCAGGTTTCAAAGGTAAAAGTAAATCAAAACAAAGTGTAAGATAGGTGACTCACTGTAATGTTTGCAAACCAGTAGTGTGACTACCCCAATTTTGTATCCTTCATATCAAAGAGGGAGTGATGGGATCTCATCAAAGTGGAAACAAGTCCACCCGTATATCCATAGGTCAAACCCCAAGTGCCCGGTGCGCAACAAGGAGGATATGAACGTTGTGAAACCTCCAACGATTTCCACTCCTCGTAGCTTCCAATATCACTTGGTTTTAATTGAAAATAACAATAGCAAAAGTGGATTCCTATTAATAATTTTACTCAACCCTCGTTGTATCTCAGAAGACCCCAGAGGGTGATGATCGAGTAGAGGAGGGGCTAAGTAAGTGTGTTAATTTCCAACTTTTAATAACAAAAGACAGAATATAAATTGCAGAAATCAACTCAGAAACAGATAGGTCACATGTTATAGTTCAGATAGCAGCGACTAGGTCACTCAAACAGGAAAAATAGAGGCAAAAAGGGATCAGAAATAGATAGGTCGCTTTTAACTGTTGGACAGTCGTGACTGGGTCGCTAAAACCAGCAAAACAGAAACGACTCGGTCGCTTTTAATTGCAAAAACAGGAGCGACTTTTCCCCGGGAGACAAATTGCACTTTACGATGGTAAACTCGCGACTTGGGTCACGGGTTTCATCCCGAAAGGTGCGACTAGGTCATGGGTTTCGGCCCGAAAGGTGCAACTTCGACCGGAACTAGAAATTTTTTTAAAAACAAGCCAGCAAGGCCCGACCGGGATAGACACTGGTGCCGTACAGACTCAGATCGGCCTCATGGGGGTCCGATCAATGACGATTGTGAAGAAAAATAACAAAGACACCTACAAAACAAGGGATACAATGGGATCAACCAATATGGTCGCCAAAAATGTAGTCGGGTTTTCACCCTAGCTACATGCAAAAGCACCTCCCTTTCATCAATGAGACAGAAGGGTAGATTTCAATGGAAAAGAGCTAGATACAAATAAAATATTAGTAACACAATAAACAATAATAAAAAAAGACTAAAGTAAATAAACAACAACGGGTCAAATATACCTTATGTTTTTCTTGAAAATGGGCCACCATGCCCTGACTTGGAATGGGACCGCCTCTCCACAAGCATGGTTGTACAGAGGGTGCCTCAACGTACAGTATGGGAGATGGTGGGGCAATGGAATGATTGGGAAAATGTTGTGAGTACTTTGAGAAGAGTGGGTTCTCACCGTACTCACGAAAATAGAAAAATGGCAGAAGAAAATAAGTGAATCTTGTGATGGATACCTCCACACTATTTTATAGTTTTTCTATCCTTTTCTCTCTTTTAGAGTTTTGTAACCCTATTTAGGGTTTTAATCCCTATCTAGTTTTTTAATCCCTTTTGTGGGGTTTTAAGCTCGTTTTATGTTTTTTAGCTCTTTTGGGGGTTTTTAGCCTTTTTGTGAGCTTTTTAAATCTTTTCATGGGGTTTTTAGGCCCTTTTTTTTGAGTTTTTTGAGAGAGAATAAGTTTAATCCATAGTTTTGGAGGTCAAAAATGAGAGGAAACTAGTAGGAAAAAGATGTATGTATGTGGTTTAGGCCATGTAGAGCTAGTTGAGCAATTTTTTGCGTTAACGGTCCTATATGAATCTCAATGGTGTGATGATTGATTTGGCATCAAACACATGAGAAACAACCAAGTTAAGGTGCATTAATGTCTCCCCTTAGCTATTCTGAGGGACTCATCAATAATGGTTATGAGGCCAAGGTACAAGATTCCTCTACGTCTATTTGTAGAATGAATCTGTTGATGTCAATGGAAGGAGACCTGTAACTGCTAAGGAAATGGCATTTCCTTAACAAAAGCATGAGGGATACCATGAATATAAGAAGGAGCACTCGACAAGTAACTAAGATATTATTTTCTAGGAAACAAGGGAAACTTAGTAATGGACTCCAGCTTCACTTGTTTAGAGTATGAAGCAAAATTGACCTGGCATCATGTGTGGGATTTATTAAGGGGATCAGATAAAGGACACAATCGTGGTTCCAGGGGTTCATTACTTTTATCAATGCAAGGGACTTATTAATCTTGGAGAGGACGATATTGAGTGGGTATGAATCCAAGGGTGACACGTGGCATAATACTCTAAACAAAGGCAAACAGGGATGATGCCAAAGAAGAGACTATGTATGATATGTAGGAGTTCTAAAAACAACTTTTGATAAATGGTTTCTCCAATGTATGGGTACTGAAGGAAAATTATTAAGGAATACTCTAAAAATTCATGGCTTCACATAATGTCTTAGCATATGGGAAAAAGGGGGTGCTTAAAAAAACCATTTATAGAAGATGGTTGTCAATGTGAAATGGTCACTTGAGAAAGGTGGAAAAGGTTGGTAATGAGATAAGTGTTTGATTGTGATGTTGTGATCTAGACCAATGGAGGGGGTGATAAAAAATGGATATTTTTATGGTGGGGTAGGACAAGGATGATAATATCCTTGTGGTTTGATGAATGGTAGAAAGATAACGTGATGTTTTGTAGTATAGATGAAGCGGTGGGATTATCAATACGCAATGTAACATATTAACATGTTGTGATAGTCATAAATATGGTAGTCCATGGGGTTTGTAAATGAGTGATATGGAAAGAATAACATGCAGTTAAGTGCACAATATCTCATACTAAAAGGACTCACAATCCTATGGAAGCAAAAAATAGCATGTGTGTCAAATGGCAAGGGGTTCTTATAATGACACCCATGTTCGAAAGGCTCTACTTTCAAGCAAGGGAAAATGAAAAGGTGGTTTCCAACATGGGCCACTTACTCTGATAGAAAGGGGTCCTATAGGTGAAAAATAGTGCATCGAGGTTAATGCATAAGATATTCTATGAAGGGAGATTTTCTATATGTCAGTTAGGGATTTATACCTATAAACAATGCTTGTTGGAAGATATTAATGGAATCTGTCACCATGATGACCTACACACAAAGTTGGTGCCTAAACGTAAATGTGTGACTGGAAACTAAATCAAATGTACCAATATATTAAATCGTATGAAAATTGAACTTTTAGCTCATGGCACACAAATTGAGGAAGGCGAAAAAAATGTCCAAAACTAATTTCTTGATCATGGAGTGAGGTCCACACCATTGAGAATATATTGTAACATTGGTTCCAATCATACAAATTGTGTGTCCAATGGACATTGTGTGAGCCTAGAATGGTCATAAGAGATCTTGAAGAAAAACCACTTAAAAGGGAATGGGCCCACCAATCCAAGTGTCATTTTCATTTTTCACTATTTGAGGTGTGTGGTGACCAAAGATTTAGTTGTTTGTTTCCTCTATTCTGATAGTTAGATTAAGATTCCATGACTTGCAGCTTAGTGATCTCATGTTTCTTGTCAATTTTAAAACCATTTAATTTTTAATTTAAGCTTTTTAAGAGGCCTCGGAAACCCCTTGACAATTTTAGGGACAATTTGTGACTTTCAAGGTGTTTTGAGCAATTCAAGTGGCTCTAGTTTGTTGAACAAAAGTGACTTGGTTCACACCTGTTGAAGAGACAAGTGCGACATAAATCGGTCCTATTGGGTAAAACTACGTGAGTTGAATCACTTAATTTTTCCTAACAAAAGCAACATGGGTCACCTAAAAGGCTTGAAAAGGTGCGATTTGAGGCAAAAGATAGTTTTTTTTGGCTTGTACTAATCTCGATTACTTGGTGCAAATACAAAATACCACGAGTCTAGTAGAGGGAGAGGGATGTCCCTGATATCTTATGAGGCATGCGTGATGATTGGTCAGTGAGAGATACACTATACATATGTGGGTTACTTAAGTTCTTAGAGAACCCACTCATGCATAGTTCCCTCTTGATACTCAACAAGATTGTTGAATTTTGTAATGATGAAATAGAGGATTTTTGTTGTTTTCATTGTAACTTCGGAAGATATTATGTTATATATTATCATTACATATTGTTGTACCCCGTCGAAGATGTTTTCCCTCTGTTCGCGATGTCATTATTATGAATGGTCATTGAGGTAAATCCTCTGATGTAAGTTGGGGAAATATTCCCCAAGATAATTAAAGTAAAATGTATTTTTGATTATTCATGGGTAGGTCGACCCCAAAGAGATAACCTAGCCGACTTATTTAGTTAAGTGAGTTGCACAATAGAAGAATATAAATTGATAGGTGCCCACCCTATTTGAACACACACTCACACTTTCAAGTGTGCATTAGGAGAGAGAGGACAGGGAGGAAAGAGAGAGAGTTATAGAATACTTCTTATTCTTGGGTTTTTCTATCTTGTGAAATTGTATTAGTGACATAACTATTTTGAGGAAGTTTGTGGGGTTTTCTTCTTTTCCTTGAGGAAAATATTTGTGTCTTGTGTATCTTGTCTATCTTGGATATATTATTGTACTTTTTATTCTTTAAGATAAATATCCTACTTTAATAAAGTAGAAAAAATAACATGGTATCAAATCCTCTCTAAAAGAAGGCATTATGCAGCAGTGAAAACTAGGGATTCCTAGTTCAAGGTCTTATCTCCACATATCATCAAGAAAAGAGGGCTAGGTTGATTCTATTAGTTTTTATAGATCGTATTAGCTTGATTAGGATCTTTTTCTGAAATAATAACAAGTACAACTAGATTCATAAGTTATAAGAGATACACAACACACAAATATTTTCATCATGGAAACCATAAAGGAGAAAACCCCACAAACTTCTTCAAAATAGTAAGATGATCAAAAGCGGTAATCAACTAGCTCTCTCTCTCTCTCTCTCTCTCTCTCTCTCTCTCTCTCTCTCTCTCTCTCTCTCTCTCATGAGAACTTGATAGTGTGAGGTGTGCATAAATGAGGGTTAGTGCCTCCCTATTTCTACCTTTTAATTCACTGACCAAACATAAGACTAGAGACCACTTGTCTTCCCTAACAGGGTCGAATTCTCCCAGAGAGGATCCAAATACACATTACATAATGTTACATTCGGGACTATTGGCCCGAATTTCAATGTAGGTTGTATCTCAAGGTCTAGACACAATTAAGACATCCCGCAAGGGGGTAAACACATCCCCAATGGGGATACAACAACATATAATGATAATATGCATCAAAATATCTTCCAAAGTTACAAATACATCAACACTCCCTCTTAACTAGGAAGGTATTCTCTCTCTTCACAGTCATCAACATATCTGGTCAAGTCTTCATCGCAGAGTCAACATCAGGGAGTCATAGGTTCATCATCATAGTTGCTGCCATCATCATCTTATTATTTTATCATCATACCATACTATCTGTCATCAAAAGTTTCTACAAATCCAGCCCTTTTTCATGTTGGATGTAGGCCTAGTCCTCTCACAGGTCTTCATCACATCTCAAGCAAGCCATCACGTAGGATCTTTCTAGGACCTTCTTTACATTTCCATGGAAATAACCTACATATTATACCTTATTCTCATCATATCCATATCATATCTTTTGTCCTCCATAAAACAAGACAAAAGAAAAAATAGAAAACATCCACAGTCGACCTGCATATGCTATCATAGAATCGCCTAGGTGCACCTCTCGTGATTCATGACCTTATCATATCAACATGGGAAAACACATATATGGTAATATATGTAAGGAATGATTACATCCCAATAACCTGGTGCATTAGGACTTTTTACATTCTAGGTTAACCTTAAGGGATTACAACTGAACAACCTGCGTCTCTAGGGTCTTTTCTATTCAGATAACCTTTGGGGTGTATTACATCCAATTAACCTACGTACCATGTTAGGTCTCATTTTTACACTCATACATCCCATGGGGTGTATTACATCTGAATAACCTGCGTACCATGCCAAGTCTCATTTTTGTATTTGCATAACCCATCATAGGACTGATTACGTCCAAGGATAACCTATGAGCTTCACCGGGACTGATTACATTCAAGGACAACCTACAGGACTGATTACATCTGAGCATCTTGCTACACCAATATTTGTCCCACTCCAACAACCTGTCTCATTTCCCATGTGAGATATCATGTCTCTGTAACATATCAGGATTGATTACATCCAAGGATAACATGGGAGATTCTCCAAGATTGATAACATCCAAGGACAACCTACATGGTTGATTACGTATGAGAAACCTACAAGCTACACCAGGATTTTACACTCAGATAACCTGTCTCTCTAGCTATGCTATAACACATCACTCCCTATTTTGAGGGATCTCGATCTAGATCACACCAAGTCTTTCTCTGAAGTACTCTAACTTCACTCTTGCAAGAGGTTTGGTCAACACAACGGCTAGCTTCTCCTCTGTTGCCATGTGTTGTAGCCTCACTACGTATCTCTACACCATATCCCTGATATAATGGAACTTGATCTCAATGTGCTTTGACTTGTCATGGAACACAGGATTTTCTGAAAACTTCATGCATCTCTGGTTGTCGCAAAATATACAAGTCATGTCCAAATGGAGATAATGGCAAGTCATAAATTATCTTTGTAAGCCACACTACCTTGCAACTATCTAAGAAAGAGGAAACATACTCTACCTTGGTTATACTTATCACCACACATGATTGCTTCCTGTTGAACCAAGATATCAGACTAGATCCCAAACTGAAGCTTCAACCTGAGTTTCTCTTCATGTTAGTGGCGCTACATGCCCAATATAAATCCACATAACCATGTAGGTTAATCCTCTGATTCACATTATATTTGAGTCCATAATCCACTGTACCTTTTAGGTAACTCAGTATATGCTTTGCATCGATAAGGTGAACATGTCTCGGATCTGTTAGGAAATTAATCAGGGTGTTCACCATAAAGCATGCGTATTGTCTTATATTCATCAGACACATCAATGAGCCAATAATATGACGATACATCGTTCCATCGACCTTATCAGATGAAGGATCACTCAGAAGCTTCAAGTTAGATTCCATAGGTGTGGACATTGCCTTGCAATCCATCATTCTGAATCTCTTCATAATATCCACTGCATATTTTCCTTGAACAAGGAAGGTCCCATATACACTCTACCACACCTCCATGCCTAAGAATTAGTGCATCATATCTAGGTATTTCATATCGAACTTTGTATCAAGTATCCTTTTTGCTTCTGTAATGATTTCCTCTTCACCTGTTGTAAACAAGTCATCGACATATAACAAGAGTATCACTGGTATTCCATCTTCCACTATGAAGTAGAGGTTAGAATCTACTTTACTCTTGGTAAATCCCAAGCTCATCAGGAAGCTATCCATCCCACTGTATCATGTCCTCAGTGCTTGTTTCAATCCATACAAGGCCTTCTTCAATTTGCACACATGGGTCTTACTATCATGTGTCGTGAATCCTAGTGGTTGTTCTACGTGCACGTCCTGCTCAACTACACAACTCAAGAAGGTTGTCTTGACATAAATTTGGTGTATTTTCCATTTCATAACTGCTTCCAGAGAAAGTATGGTCCTAATGGAAGTGTACCTTGCCACGGGTGTAAATTTCTCTTCGTAGTCTATCATTCTATGCCTTCTTTCTGTGAGAAGCCTTGTGTTATGAATCGCACCTTATATTTATTGATGTTTCCATATGCAGCATGCTTGATATTTTAGATCCACTTTGAAGTCACGACAGACTTCTTTTCCAATCTCGAAACAATCTCCCAGACATCATTCTCCATGATCGAGTGATATTCCTCGATCGTTGCATCCTTCCATTCTTTATTTTATGTAGCCTCTTCATAGGTGGAAGGTTCTTTGTCAATGATGTCACACAGCAGAGCCACATAGCTATCGTATATCTTTTCCATTTTTCTCTCTCTATGTATTCCCTCTAGCATGCCATACCTTTCAGCTCCTCGTATGAGTTCTCGTTCCCATGTTGGTTTCCTCTTGTGGGCGTCATTCTCAAGGAATGTTTCTACTGGCTCTTATGGTTATGTCATGTCATTATATTCATGGTCCTCTAGAATTGCTTCTCCAATTTCCATATCTCGGCCTCTCGTCTCTTCAGGTTCCTCGACCTCCTGAATGGGTGCCCTCTTGGATCTAAAGTATGATGAGTCTTCATCAAAGGTTACATCTCTACTGATGTCGATCTTCTTTAATCCTAGGAATTATATTTGATAGGACTCTGAAGTATCACTCTATCGTACTAATATACCCTTCTTCCCAGAAGGATCGAGCTTGGTCCTTTTATCCTTAGGGATATGAATGTACACTGGGAATCCAAATATTATTATATGGTTGACTTCTGGTTTCTCTCCTCAGAAATATTCTTTAGGAGTATTATTGTCAAGTACTCGATGAGGAGTATGGTTCTGTACATACACGATTTTTCTTATTTCCTCCTCCCAAAGGTGCATAGAAAGATCTTAATCATCCAGCATAGCTTTTGCTGCCTCCATGATGGTTTAGCCCTTTCATTATGAAACCCCATTCTATTGAGGATTGTATGGAGTGCTCAACTCCCTCTTAATCCGTGACTCTTTGTAGAGTTCCTTGAATTCTTCTGAAGTGAACTCTCTATCATTATGTGATCATAGAGTCTTGATATTCCTATCTGTTTGGTTCTCGACAAAGGATTTATATTCCTTGAACTTACCAAAAACTTTAATTTTACCTTTCAAGAAATATATCCAATTCTTACGTAAGAAATCATCTATAAAGGAAACATAGTACACATACCCACTTAATGAACTAGAGGACATAGGTCCACATACCTCCAAGTGTATTATCTCCAGTATTCCTTTATCCTTTCTCTCACTCCTGGTAAATGTCTTCTTTCATTATTTCCTTGTGCACATCCCTTTCAAATTCCTTCATACTTTTCTTGGATCTATGGCAGTCCTAAGACTACTTTGCTTGCCATCGATAGTGCCCTATAGTGCACATGTGCAAGCCTTTTGTGCCATAATTCACTTAGTTCAATCGACTCATGAACCAGTGATTTTTCAATTTGTCCCTTCAGCTTGTACAAGCCTCCATATTCTTATCCAATCACTGTAGAATCCTGTATTGTCTTTCCTCTGGGGCACATCAGAACTTATCCATCAACAAAAGAAACTCTAATCCCTTTTGCATATATTGCAGAAATTGAGAGAAGGTTCTTCTTTAATACTGGAACATGTAGCACATCCTTCATATTTAATATTTCTCAGAGTCAAGCTTGTATGAATTTTCTCCACTCCCTTTTATGGGGTATTGATAGTCAGCCCAAAGTTTCACCTTGTGAGGTGAGTCATGTTCAGACATATTAATGAATGATTCCTTGTATCCCGTCATATGTTTAGAAGCTCCACTATCCACAATCCAATCATTGCTTCTGTGTGAGATAGTGCCAGTAAGTGTTTATATTAGCACATACTCTTCATCTGAATCATCCTTCTCTCATCTCAATCTGTTGTTTGTTGGTTCATTATCTTCAGCAACATGAGCATGGTGTCTCATTTTCCTGATGGGACAATCTCTTGCAAAGTGTCCCTTTTCATCACAAGTATAGTATCGAGCATTTGAAGTATCTCTTTTGTTCTTCTTCAGTTTCTTATCCTTATTCTTCTTGTGATGAAATTTCCCCTTCTTCTCCTTATTCTTGAAGTTATTCCTAGTGTGAATTCTGAGAGATTGATCATTAGTTTCTCCCATATTTTCTTCTCTTGTCATGAGTCTAGCTTCTTCTTGTGCACATTATTATTGAATTCTGTTAAAACAGATCACCTTCCTTCTTGCATAAATTCCTTGGATGAATGAGTACCATGATCTAGGGATACCATTCAAGGTAGTTATTACAATTTATCCTTCTTCAACATTTTATTCAACCACTTTAGTTGTTCTTTGATTTGAGCAACCCTTGTGAAGTAAGACTGTATAGTCTCGTATTTCTGTATCTTCACATTCGTCAATTGGTTCCTCAAAGTCATCTTCTGGTTGATGTTCTTTCTTCGAACATCTTTGTCAAAGCATCATACACTTATTTTGGTGTCTTGAATGAAGAAACACAGGGGATGAGATGATACTTAATATAATTTGCAATGATTCTCTTATCCTTAGCCATGCTTCTCTTATGAGCAGGCTTAGCCTCATCTCCCTCTAGTTCTAGAACCTCCTCGGTGATGTACTGGTCCAAATCATTCTCTTCGAGGATCAAGGATATTCTTTACTTCCATGCTCAGAATTTATCATCCCCTCCAAGATTGTCCTCAAGCTGAGCATTATGAGTCATCTTTTCAAGTGAGAACCTCAAATGGTAATAGAAAAGATTTAGATCTTACCGATTTGAGGTGTTCGACCTAGTTCTGGAGCTGGTTGACCTAGGGTTTGTCATAGAAACCCTAATTTTCCAAACTTAGAGTTTGAGAATTCTTTTTAGACATAAATATGTGCCTCCTTGAGGCAAGTTGCTTGGCTAGGTCACTTCTGAAAACTGAGGTCAGAATCCTCCAAAACTTGATGCCCTAGTTGTTGGAGACATTTACCACCATACACACTCTTTTTGGTCAATTTGGCCTAGTTAAACCACTATACTAAGTTTTGTTGATTTAATTGATATCAGAGGAGCACTATATGACATCAGCATGAGCACACCCATGCTTACCTTCAGTCAAGGAGGCTAACTTAGCCTTCTCCTACATTCAGGGAGGCTAACTGGAGCACTCCGGGGGTGATCTAAGTGTCATAAATGCACTTTATTGCTAACTAATGGTTACAATCAGTTAAACAGAGCAGTGAAGGCACCTCCCTTCATTAAATTGATTATTTAATGAACTGAAGTCAACAGGGGCACCTCCAACCACTTCTGATGGTCAGTTACACTTCAGTTAACCTCATCGAGGTTCATTGGAGTCATTGATGCGTTACCACTTGTTGGTTGGCTTGCAGTGACATGTGTTTGAGATACTTTCAGTTAAACTCAGTCATTTATTGCACTCTGACTTCAGTTAGGGATCAGTTGAGTCAATTACGGTTTTGATCAGTGGTTAACTTGAGTGTTGACTGTGGCTTACATTCAGTTAAGCTAGACTCACTCATTTAATTTGAATGACCTCCTTGGGAATTCAAATTTTCTTGGAATTCATGCTTCTACCATGATCATTGTATTGTATTATTCATTATTATTTTGATTATACAGAGCTGCTACTTCCATTGCATCACCATTTTTCCAATTTTATGATTATCTGTCTGTATTCTTTGTGAGACTATGTTTTCAGTTCCTAGACCACTGTGAAAAATTAATATGGTATCAGAGCTCATGGAAAGATGAAGCTCAGATCTCTCAAAAACAATTTTTTTAACAGATCTTGCATGAAAATTGAGCAAAGCTCAAAAATTCCAGCACTGCACCAGAAGCCAAGGCTTACCACTTAATACCCCAAGTAAGGAAATTGTTGATCAAGCTTGCTTGATTGACTATGCTGGGTGTGATGAAAGCCTAAAATGTGCAGTTTTTCCAAACTTACAGTGCCCCTTTTGTTGTGATTTGCAGGTTTTTATCAGGTGAAAGCATTCGCTCCAGCAGTTTCAGATGGCTTCTTCTGTAGAACTCTTGACTTTGTTCAATTTCCACTCATGGAAAGGAGACATGGAGATCCAGCTACGTGTCAGAGGACTCTATAGAGTCACTATGGACACTAAAGAAGAGCCTACTTCTGTGACAGACAAAGCTAGATTCTTGAACAAGAAAGATGAACCATTCAGATTCTTGTGCCTCTCTGTTTCTCAAGATCTTCTTTTCCATCTCTCGGGATTGAAGACTCCAAAGGAAATCTAGGACAAATTGGAAACCCTGTATGGAAAGCAGGATGATTTGAGAGTATACCATCTTAAGAATGAGTTGATGTCTCTCCAGCCTTCCAATTTCGAGACCTTGAATGACTTTTTCACAAAGTTCAAGCACATTGTCTTACTGTTGAAGCAATACAAAGTGGAGAAGGAGGATGATCAACTCATCCTCGCCATACTCTCGAAAATTGGAGTTGATTATTCAGTTTTTGTCTCTACATTCCATGTGGGGAAGCTTACAACCCCTGTATGGAAGATGCCTTCATTGAGTCCCTAACAAGTGAACATGATAAGTTTGTCCAGATGGGGATCATCAGATCCTCCCTTGATCAATCCCTCCATGTCTTGCGGCCCAAAGATATGAAGGGTAAAGGAAAGCAGCAAAAGAATCCAAAAACTAAATTCAAAGTTCCTAAGACTAAAGTTGAAAACCAGAAGGCATGAAGAACCTTCCGGGTCAAAGAAGAACAAAGGAAAAGGGCATCATGGAAAGGAAAAAGTCAACTGTTCATACTGCGGGAAGGGCTTCCACCCTGAACATGCCTACATGAAGAAGAAACTTGATGAAGCTACCTATTTCCTTGAGAGAAATCACATCAATGTTTTGGAAATATTTCAGAGGAGAGATCAGCAAGATCGGGAACCACAGCATGAAAGAGGTCATGCCCTCATGGAAAGCACTTCGAAGTCCAAAGCACTCTTGATAGATTCTGTAGCTTTGAACCACATGATGGATGAAAGATACTCCTTCTCATATTTGGAGACCGGAAAATCCATCCCCATCCACATGGGAGATGACTCCACCATCATTTTAGAAGGACAAGGTACTGTTGATCTTGATAATGGCTATTTTTCAAATTTTTTGTATGTACCGTCTCTGGCATCAAACCTCCTGAGTGTTTATCAAATGACACATACGGGAGTTCCCAAGAGAGTATCCTTCAGCCTGAATGATGTAGAGATCATGAAACTTGCATCCAGGAAACTTGTTGCAAAAGGCCTTGCAAACCATCATGCAAAACCCTATGAGTGTTCCCATTTTGTGGTGGATGCAAAGCCCACCGCACTGTTGACTCATGGAAATGAAGTTAGTAGAATGTGGCATGAGAGGTTCGTCCATCTCAACTTCAAATACTTGCAGCAATTACAGAAAAATTCTATGGTTGAAGGCCTCCCGGTCATCAAGGAAACCACTGAAATTTGCAAGGGTTGTGTTGTTGGAAAGCACCCTGAGCACAAGTTCGATCCGGGGAAGGAAAGTTGAGCTACATGCATCTTGGGACTGATACATTCTGATATCAAAGGTCCCATGCCTATCACATCCATGAATGGATCAAGGTATGTTCTGACTTTTATTGATGATTTTTCCAGGTACACATGGATCTTCTTTATCAAAAATAAGTCTGAAGTTTGTGAAAAGTTCACTGAACTGAAGGCCTTGCTTGAGAATGCATCTGGCCAAAAGGTCAAGACCTTGAGATCTGATAAAGGTGGGGAGTATGTCAGTAATGATTTGCTGCACATATGCTCCCAAAGTGGTATTCAGGTCAAGCATTCAATTCCCTACACTCCCCAGCAGAACGGTGTAGCAGAGAGGAAGAATCAGTCTCTCAAGCATATGACCACCTGTATGTTGGAATTAAAGAAGTTGGATGCAAATTTGTGGGCTGAAGCCATGCATTCTGCAGCATACATTCAGAACAGAGTTCCACACTCATCCATCAAAGGTAATACCCCTTTTGAAGCATACTTCAGACACAAGTCGGATGTGTCGAACCTGCAAGTGTTTGGGTCCACTGCATGGGCCCGAATTCCACTTGGTAAAAGGAGGGCTTTGCAACCGCAAAGCATAGCATGTTTGTTTATTGGGTATCCCTATGAATCAAAAGGTTTCAATCTACTGGATATCAAAACAAAATATATCATCATCGAAAGGAGTGTCAAGTTCGATGAGCCTCTTTAAGAGGTGGAACTAGTGAAGGAGAAAATTGTTGAATTTCCTTTCTATTCTATTGAATATTTGGATGATGAAATTGGGGGTGATGACCCTGATTTGGATCCTATGATTTCTGATATCAGTGTACAGCAAATATCATATGTTGAATCAGAACCTAAATTACAAAATCATCTCCCAACATGGGCCTGACAGACACTCTCCTCCGCAGGAGATAACATTGGAAATCTGGATGATCCAAGGAGAACCCGGTCAAATTTCCAAAGAGCAGGTATTGCGCTCTCTTTTCCTGATTATTTTCTGTCAGAATCTTGTTATTTGATGATAATTTCAGACCCAAATTCCTACTACCATGCTCGGAAGGATCCAAGATGGCAAGTTGCCATAGATGAAGAGATGAATTCTCTTCAGAAAAACATCACTTGGGAGCTAGTTTCTCTTCCTCCGGGAAGGAAATTGGTTCAATGCAAGTGGGTGTTTTAGGATAAGGTTGCTGCAGATGGAAACACCTACAAATATAAGGCAATGCTGGTGGCAAAAGGTTTATCCCAGGTCCAAGGTGTGGACTACCATGAGACTTTTGCACTGATTGCAAAAATCGACTCCATCCACCTAGTTTTGGCATTTTCAACATCTAAGCACTAGGAAGTGCATCATATGGATGTAAAGTCAGAATTTATGCATGGAGATATTCATGAGGAGATATACATGAAGCAGCCTGAGGGCTACATCTCTGATCCATCTTTGTTTTGCAAGCTAAATAAGCCACTATACGGGTTAAAACAGGCCCCAAGGGAGTGGTATTCCAGGACGAATGCCTTCCTTCTCTCGCAAAACTTCCAAAGGCGTAGATCAGATCCAAATGTGTATATAAAGTATTATAATTGTGATTTGATTATTATTTTTTTATATGTTGATGACTTACTGATCACATGCAGCACAGTTGCTTCTATTTTAGTCATCAAAACTGCTCTGTAGAATGCATTTGAAATGAGCGATTTGGGGCTCTTAAAACAATTTCTAGGGCTCGAAATTGAGCAAAACTATGATGGGATAATGGTCACTCAGTCCAAATACATATAAGACCTATTATTCAAGTATAACATGGCTGAATGTAGGCCTACACCATTCCCTTTCCTTTCAGGTATCATCCTTGAAGAAGGAAAAAGCACACCTCCCATCGACTACACTATTTATTGACAGCTGATTGGTAGCTTGTTGTGCTTGACTCATTCTCAGCCTGATATATGTTATACCATGAATGTTGTATCAAGATACATGCAGCATCCCCATGATCTTCATTGGAAGGCATCCAAGAGGATCCTCCAGTACATTCAGGGAACCGGGACTTACGACATTCACTATGCTGCAGACTTCGAGCTAGAGCTGGTTGGATACACAGATTCCGATTGGGCGTGTGATTCTATTGATTGAAATTCAACTTCTAGATATCTCTTCATGTTTGGTGGTGGCCCCATTTTGTGGTCTAGCAAAAAGCAAGCTGCCATAGCATTGTCTTCAGTAGAGGCCGAGTATTGAAAAGCGGAGAATGCTTCCATCCAAGTTGTTTGGTTGCAAGGCATTCTTTCAGAGTTTGATATTGGTAGTACTTTGTCCACTGTCCTATTTTGTGACAATAAAAGTGCTATCAATATATCCACAGATCTAGTTACCAGGTAGAGGACCAAGCATGTAGAGATACACATGCGCTATATCAGGGAGCTAGTGCATGACAGGACCATCATTCTACAATACTGCTTGATTGATGAGCAGATTGCAGACATCTTCACCAAGAGATTTTCAGAAAATAAGTTCGCTTACCTCCATTCACTATTGGTGGTGAGTTCATTAGGGTGATCCAAATACTTTTAGTGTTCAGCTTAAGGGGGGGGGTTTCCCACTAGATTTTCCCTCTTTTCCTCACTTAGTTTGTTTTTTAGCATTGTTTGAGTTTCAGTGTTGTACAGGGTGACCTATGGCCTTAGTTGTTGGGGCCCTAGCATTCTTATGCACTTTATGTTTTCTACTCCTCCTGAGTATAGCTTAAGGGGGGGTGTTGGAGACATTTACCACCATACACACTCATTTTAGTCAATTTGGCCTAGTTAAACCACTATCCTAAGTTTTATTGATTTAATTGACATCAAAGGAGCACTGTATGACATCAGCATGAGCACACCCATGCCTACCTTCAGTCAAGGAGGCTAACTTAGCCTTATCCTACATTCGGGGAGGCTAACTGGAGCACTACGGGGGTGATCTGAGTGTCATAAATGCACTTTATTGCTAACTGATAGTTACAATCAGTTAAACAGAGCAGTGAAGGAACCTCCCTTCCTTAAATTTATTATTTAATGAACTAGAGTCAACAAGGGTGCCTCCAACCACTTCTGATGGTCAGTTACACTTCAATTAACCTCATCGGGGTTCATTGGAGTCATTGGTGCGCTACCACTTGTTGGTTGGCTTGCAGTGACATATGTCTGAGCTACTTTTTGTAAGACTCAATCATTTATTGCACTCTGACTTCAGTTATGGCTTAGTTGAGTCAATTAGGGTTTTGATCAGTGGTTAACTTGAGTGTTGATTATGGCTTACATCCCGTAAAGCTAGACTCACTGATTCAATTCGAATGACCTCCTTGGGAATTTGAATTGTCTTGGCATTCATGCTTCCAGCATGATCATTGTATTATATTATTCATTATTATTTTGATTATACAGAGCTGCTACTTCCATTGCAGCACCATTTTTCTAATTTTATGATTATTTATCTGTATTCTTTGTGAGACTGTGTTTTCAGTTCCTAGACCATTGTGACAAATTAATACTAGTTCCTCCTGGCACCAGTGATAGGGTCAAAAATGAAACTTTTCAATTTAGAAACTTCCTCCACCAAAATATGCGCCCTACTGAGGCAATTTACCCTATCCCTCTTTTCTTGATGATATGTGGAGAGAACTCCTTGAACTAGGAATCCCTAGTTTCTGTAGCTACACGGTTCCTTCTTTCAGAGAAGCTTTGATACCATGTTATTTTTTCTAGATCTTATTAGTTTGATTAGCATCTTTGTATGAAATAATAACAAGTATAGCTAGATGCATAAGATATAACAGATACATAAGACATGAATATTTTCACCGCAGAAACCATAAAGGATAAAACCCCACAAACTTCTTCAGAATAGTAAGATGATTAAAAGCAGTATCCCTCTTTTCTTAAGAAGTATCCAACAGCTATCTATCTCTCCTCTCTCTCTCTCTCTCTCTCTCTCTCTCTCTCTCTCTCTCTCTCTCTCTCATGCGAACTTGAGAGTGTGAAGTGTGTATAAATGAGGGAGGTTGCGTCCCTATTTATACCTTTTAAATAATAGACCAAACATAATACTGGGGCCCACATGTCTTCTCTAACAGGGCTGACTTCTCCCAGAGAGGGTCCAAATACACATTACATGATGTTACATTGGGCACTATTGCCCCGACTTATAACGGAGGTTGTACCTCAAGGTATAAACACAATTAAGACCTCACGCAAGGGGTTAAACACATCCCCAATGGTATTACAACAACATACAGTGATAATGTACATCAGAATATCTTCCAAATTTACAAATACATCAACAGATTCTCGCTAGGAGAGTGCATCTTTTGGAGGAAGAAAAATCAAATTTGGAGAATTTTCAGTTTTGACCCAAACACTAGTGACGAGAGAAACCTAGGGAATCAATATTTTTGGTATTTCCTCCATAAATATGGAAAAATGAGTACATTAGGAAGCTTTCCATATAAGGGCACATCTTTCTATGGAATGAAAATTCAGTTCCAATAATTTTCATTTTTTTCCTCATCTCTATTGTCGGGGAAACTAGGGCATCAAGTTTTTGGAGTTTACCTCCACCAAATTTGACAAAGGAAATCACTAAGAAAATCGCCTCAAGGAGGTGCATCTTTCTATCCAGATAGAAGTTTAAAATTCCTACTTTGAAAAATTAGGGTTTCTCTATGGAACCCTAGGTTAGTCAGCTTCAGAATTAGCTTGGGCATCTCAAATTGGTAATATATAAATCTATGTTATTTCCTTTTAATGTTCTCATTTAAAAATGGCTCATCACACCCATATAGATGATAATCTTTGGGGGGATGACAACTTCCTAGCATGGAAGTATAGGATCTCCCTGATCCTTGAAGAAAAATATTTGGATAAGTAAATCAGTAAGGAAGTTCCATATCCAGAGGGAGATGAAGCTAAGGCTATATATAAGAAGAAATTGATCAAGGACAAAATAATCATTTCATATCCTATTAAGGATCACCTCATCCCTCATGTGTCATCCTTGAAGACACCTAAGTAAGCATTCGATTCTTTGAGGAAGTTGTTCGAAGGAAAGAACATCAATCAGAAGATGACAATGAGGAACAAAAATGTGAATATACAAAACTCAGAGACCATGCAATCTTACTTCACAAGGGTTGCTCAAATCAAGGAACAACTTGAAGCCATCTAAGAGAATGTAGAAGAAGGGGAGATTGTTATGACCACCTTGAATGGTCTTCTAAGATCACGGGATTCATTCATTCAAGGAATATGTGTCAGAAGGAAGTTGATCACTTTCAACACACTCTACGAAGAATGCACACAAGAAGAAGCTCGACTCATAACAAGAGAAAATAATATGGGAGAAACTGAAGACCAAGCTCTCACAATTCACACTAGAATAAATCACAACAAGAGGGAGGACCATCATAAAATATTTCAAAGAAAACCCACAAGATATCTATCCATTATTATATTTTACACATGTGATGAGAAGGGACACTACTCCAGAGATTTTCCTAGGAACAAAGGCTCCTCCAACAAGAAGTTGAACATGAAAAGCCACTATTAACACACCGTTGAAGGTGATGAACCCGCAATGAAAAGAATTATAGAAGAAAGAGTTGATTCCTCAAGTGACGAGAAATATGTATTTTAATCCAAAAGGATTAAACTCATGATAAAGAATAACATCTTATCCATCTCAGTATTTGGATAAGAAGGGATTTCGTTGTGAATGAAGAAGTGACACTTAGATTTAGAACCAGTATGCAATCCCCTAAGATCTATGGTATAGAATACTTGCTCAAGCATGATCAAGACAGACACGGGTTCTAAGAATTGGATGATGAAGTAGAGCACACTATCAAAGACTCCATTATTTCCTGCAGAAGACAAGGATCAAGAGGGAGTCCACCAACCAAACAAAAAAAGATAAGTTCTTAAATTGTTATTTCGTATCTAATTACTTAAATATTGTTTAGTTTTGTACATATTTATATTCATTTGATGTATTATGCATGATTGAGTGTCTACATTTATGAACAGTATAATATCGACTTGCTTATGATGGGAAAGTAACCTATGGTGTTGTACAACATTCCATTGTTACTTATCTAGAATGAAACATATTTGTTGACATGTTGGGAGTAATGTACCCTCTTAATAATGTTCTAGTATAGATGGAAGACATCTAGAAACTTATTGTATGTATACGGGATATGTACAAATGTTGCACGGACTAAGATAGTTGCATGATTGTTTTACATATATTTTTATGCATTAGAATTTGTCACTATTAATATGTTTTGGAAATTATGAAATGTATCTAATCATGCAACTGAATTTGACTTGTAGGAAAGATCTTGTACAATCACCTACAAGAAAAGAAGGATGAGACTTGTTCCAAAGAACAAGTGATGACAGTTCAGTTAGAAGATTCACTCCAACAACGTACATGAAGATGAACCTGAAGCTCACATGGACAAAGACACCAGGATGGAAGAAAGAGATTTAGAAGAATCGTGATATAGCCGAATCACTGAAAGTGATAGATATGCCTCGAGAGAAGAACACCATATTGGGCACAAGAGATCATCAAGATGAATAAAAGTATGAAGGGACTTCCAAATAAATTAAGATGACTCAGACACACTCCAGTTATGTAGAACTATTAAGTCACGTCATCAATACAGATCCTTCTAGCTATGAAGAAGAAGCCGAGAAGAAATAATGGAAGGAGGATCTGATCAAAGAGAACCAATTGATCATGGATAATGATGTCTAGGATGTGTTTCTGAGACCTGAAGGGATCTTTGTAATGTCTTCCATGTGGATATACAAGATCAAGCATGCAGCAGCTGGAAGTATCAAGAAATATAAAGCAAGATTTGTGGTTTCTTAAAAAGAGGGGTATATTATGGCATGAAATACTCCATTGACGTATTAGAAAAAAAATATTATAGATAAATAACAATTAAACAATTAAACAAGATGCATATAGTAAACACATTACAAGAGAGACATATATATAACATGGTTCACCCAAGATGGGCTACGTCCACACAAAAATTTCCGGTCCTTTGTTATTATACCATCCAACAAAATGAAGGGATACAACTTGTAGCAACCATGTTTCACTTCCTCTTCACACTATTGGTCTCTCACACAATCACAGAGATTGTATTACAATGCTACAATACAATACACAGCCGTATTACAATGCTTTCCTTTTATAGGGTAATTACCATGGGAAAATACTACAGGTTAGCCAATACCATGGGTCCACAAACTGTTGGCCAACAAACATCCCAAAAATTTCTTTCGAGGGATTCTCCCCCCCGAAATCCTTTTATCGGGGGCGTTGTACCTACACCCCCAGCTAGGATGAGTGTATAGCAAAAATGGGGTACAAACACAACTTAACAATAACATCTCTGAATATAGAATATCAGGCTCCACAACCAACAATCTCCCACTTGGATACTAATCACAACAACTCCACCACTGCTGCACTTGTTGGACTATGCTTTGAACCTTGGACTTGGAAAATTTATCTTCTTCACCTTCATGCTTGAATGCCCACAAAAACCGATCAAGAACTCAATTTCTCTCTGGTTACTACCTTTGTCAACATGTCTGCATGATTTTGGCTAGTATGTATCTTTTCCAACTTTAATAGTTCATCTTCTAGAACATATATTATGAAATGGTACTTGATATCTACATGTTTAGTCATCGAATGAAATTTTGATTTCTTTTCAAGATTAATGGAACTCTCATTGTCACTATACAACCTGATATTCTCCTGCTTCATACCCAATTCCTCCATGAACCTCTGTAACCAAATCATCTCTTTACTAGCCTCTATAGCATCAACATACTCTAGTAAAAAACCTTTTGTAGTTTCGAAATCCAACTTACTTTTGTTCCACCCACAGTAAATACATACCCTGTGGTGCTCCTCATGCTATCTTTATCACCATCCATATCTGCGTCAACATATCCCTATAGAAAAATGTCTGAACCTCCAAAACATAATGCATGAGAAGTGGTACCTCTCAAATACCTGAGAATAAATTGTACTTCTTTATAGTGCTCTTTACTTGGATTGTTCATATGCCTACTCACAACTCCCACTACATGTGCAATAGTTGTTCTTGTGCACACCATGGCATACATCAAGCTACCAATTGTTGATGAATATGGAACCTTGGACATGTATTCTATCTCTTCTTGTGTCTTCTAAAACATCTCCTTACTTCGTTTGAAATGGATGGCCAAAGGTGTACTAACTGGTTTTTCATTCCTCATTCTAAACCTCTCCAACACCTTTTATATGTACTCACCTTGAGACAATGTCAATTTGTGATTGGTCTTGTCTCTTGTTATTCTCATACCAAGGATTTGCTTTGCAGCATCCAAATCCTTCATCGCAAATGATTTAGCTATTTTCCTTTTTAGCACATTTATATCCTTCATGTATACCCTGCAACAAGCATGCCATCCACATACAATAACAATATAATATATCTCCCATTATCTAGCCTCCTAAAATAAACATAGTGGTCAAAATGGCATCTCATATAACCTTGTTCTGTCATAAACTTATCAAATTTTAAATACCACTGCCTTGGAGCTTGTTTTAGGACATACAAGCTCTTATTCAACCTACAAACCAAATTCTCCTTCCCTTTGACCTCATACCCTTTTGGCTGCTGCATATAAATCTCTTCCTCCAAATCCCCATGGAGAAAGGTTGTTTTACATCTAACTGTTCAAGATGCAATTCTTCTACCACCACTAAACTTAAAATAGTCCTAAGTGAAGTCATTTTAACAACAGGAGAAAATATTTCATCAAAGTATATACCTTTATTATGTGCAAACCCCTTTACAACAAGGCTATCCTTGTACTTATTCTTGCCTCCATATTCTTCATTCAACCTGTGTTGTTGCTGCAACCACTACCCCAAAAAAAATTCATGTTTTAGGGCCCCCCTTTGATTTCTTAGTTTTTTATTTTACCTAGACCCTTTTCGCCCTTTGAAAATTGTTGTCCATGACTTGGTTTTATCTTGAATAAGCTTAACAAATTTCAATTTTTTGCACCAAGTATGAAAACTTCTGTTGACCCAATGTGTCGAAAAAATTTCCATATTTTTGGTGATGCGGCGAAAACATTTTGCTTTTCCACCCAAAGTTTTCAAGCCAACTTAATGATAAGTTTTTAGTCGATCTGTCAAAAAAAAATTGTCTTTCCACCGACACAGCGAAGAATGTCTGGGTCTTTATCTGATGGTCTTTCCAACCGATCTTGTAATTTATGTTTCAGGTTTTTCAACCTTTGTCGGAAAGCTTTTTAAGTTCCAGCCGACACTATTGGCAAAGTCTCGCCTTTGTATCCGACGTTCTCTGTCATGTTGTTTTAACTGGAGAGGGTCGATAGAGGTGGATATATTTTTTGTTTGGTGCCGATGTTGTCAGATCATGTAATATTTTGCTGCAAATCAATTTTTGCGACGCAACGTCAGGAAGGTCATGTAAATGCATTGGTGACTGATCTTTCGTAGAGAGTGATGATAGTTGTGGCAGACTTATGTTTTTAGAGCTAACACGGTCGGATATTTTCCTCTCGCCTTGCCGATATAGTATTTCGTCGATGAAGTCTTAGGAGTGGGCACCAAAACGGTGTTCTCTCTTGCGCATGCAACATTATTTCCCGTATTAAATTTTTTCCCATTTCTTTCCTATATATAGCCATTGCGATTTGTCACGGTGTGATTACAAGCATTAAGTTTGTTAAGGATTGTGGAGGTAACCCATTTCGAGCGTTAATTTTGTTAAGGATTGTGGAGGTAACCCATTTCGAGCGTACGTTACGATTCGAGGAAGTTGCCATCTGGAGCTTGCACAGCCTCTGGCACCGTGTTTTCAATGGACTTTGAGCTTTTCCTGCCAGGTAGGATTTAATCTATGTCACATCTCTCTTTTGATTCGTAGGATGATATTTATGTTGACCTATTATGGCTCGATAAATGGTGCATCTAGGTTTCAAGATTAGGGTTGTTTATTTAAAGGATTTTCTTCCCCTCCTTTTTCTTTGTCATCTCACCCGGCCATCCTTTGACCTAGCAGGGCAACCCGCCGCGGTTTTTCATGCTACCATCCTTTTTTGTCTTGTCCCAAACCACTCAAAGCATTCAGGCATGCGAGGCCCAAAGACCTGGTGGCGTAATGATGAGGTTGTCATGGCCTGAGTTTTATGTCGTCCCTTCCTCGCTTGGTTCATATGTGTCTGTGGCGATAGGGGTTCGTGAAGCCATGGGCCATGAAGAAATTCATTATGTTCCTCTAGTTCGTAACCTAAGCTTCTCGTCAGAAGGTCTTGGTCCTAGTGGTCAGTGCCACAGTTTCACCATTTTTCTTTGGATGGGTGCTTTTGCAAATCGAGTGTTTTCGTGAAAGGAGTCGTGCATAAGGTTCGAAAATCCATGGTATCCTGACTTAGAATGCTATATGTTTGAAGACCTAGTAGTTCAAACCCACATGCAGACTGGTTTTATCACCCCGTTCTGATCTTGCCTTAGTTATGGTTTTGATGGTATGAGGGGTTTTGCCATGCAGGATCATTTTTCGATGGCTAATGATGATATGGTAAAATTATATTGGTTAATATTGTTCTAGAAAGGAATGATTTGTTAGCAAATAATAGCTTTCACAGAGGTTCTTCATTTTATTATATACATGAATGCATGTGGACTATCATCATAGGGATGCTAAGACATGTTTTGGTGTGTTTTGCTACAGCCTCAGTCTACATCTAATACCATGCCTAAGAAAGGTAAGAAGAAAGCTAAAGTTGCTGACGAAGACTCAGATTTCGAAATTATGCCCAGGTTGAAGTAATTTATGAAGACACTAAATCTGTCACCGAGGTCGAGCTGGAATTCAAGTGGGGGAATATATATCATATGCGCCAATACCAGAATGTCCCAGATGTAGTATTTGACGTATTGCCCATGTTTGGAAACATATTGAGGTCAGGGATTACCAAGGTGTCCACACGACCAGAACTGTTCCCATGCACCGAGGTGATTGGTTGGATTTTTCCTAAGGCAAATCCGAAGGATATGATTATTTAAAATATTGAAGAAAAAGGTTTCGCCTCCTTTACCCTAGCATATATAGCCAAGGCCTACAACCTACCAGTCTCAAAAGTCAGCCCGACCGACGAGTGGATAAATATATTGACTATTGATTATATTGGATGCACAAAAATGATGATGATAAAGGGAAAGTTTTAGAATAATCAACCCATGGCTACCCATATTTGACATTAATTAAATCATTTTTGTCTTATTCCTAGAATCCTAGATTCCCTATCTATGCTAGTTGACTTCTACATGTTCCTAGAAGTCAATACTTGCTAAAATGGGTCATGGAGCGCTTTGGAATCATCCTGGAACCATATTTAGCATGTCTTATTTATTCATGATTCTTAAAGCGCATATCTACTTTTTCTGAAAGTTGCCTTGCTTTACATCTAATTTAAGGCATAAAGGAAAAGCTAGTCTAGGGGAACTTGCCTTGTTTTTTTACCACATCATCCTCCTTCCTTTTCTCCATATGAAAGAAAGAATGAGTTGTATTTCCACCACACATTAGTTCTCCCACTTTCTTTAGCTAATTCCTGAGGATCCTCATGGATTTGGAAAGTCCTTTTTGCACCTAAGGGGGATATGACTTGTTTTAGTAATCTTGCTTTTGACCAATTCGAATAGAAACCTAGTGATTTTGAATTGTTAGGATTATTAATCCTCCCTTGTCCAAATTTGTTCATATGTCTAAATCGGGAGTCATTTCTAAATCAGGAGTCCATCCAGTCTATTTATAGTCATTAGCACCATTGGTTAAACTTGACCTAATTGGGGCACATGTTTCAGTTACCAAAGTGTGGGGAACACTA
>LPNX010736587.1:122462-168057 GCA_001517045.1 Pseudotsuga menziesii
TGAATATCTCATGTAATTATATATTTGAGCAGCCTATTACTTGATATGGTTGGCTAATGTACACTTATTCAATATAGGATTAAGTTATGCTCCAATTTCAGTCTCCTTTTGTGTGAATTTTGCATGTTTGATTAGCAATTTTGTGAGTGTAATTGATCTGTATCTTCAGTTCAATTTCCACATGGCATCAGATCCTTTGTGGATCGATTTATATCCTTCCAAATTGTTATTGCAGGTTCAACATCACTAAATGGGAGCGCATTCTGCTGATTGAAGGGCACAGGAGCTGAGATATGGACCAATCTCAAAGGATCATCTTGACTCCATTCAATTTCTTCGAATGGAAAGCTGAGATGGAGATATTGTTGAGAGCGAAAGGTATTTACAGGGTTACCATGGTTACTGAGCTAGATCCCAATGTAGCTGCAGAGAAAATCAAAAGCATAACAAGAGGGATGAGGCCTATGGTCTTTTGTGTCTAAGCATTTCAAGAGACCTCCTCTTCCATCTTGATTCATTGACATCTCCTAATGAGGTGTGGGAGAATATGAGATGAAGAGATTTTTGGAAAGACATATGAGATGAATAGGACATCAAATCGAGAATGAATTGATCTCCTTAAATCCGAGTAGCTTCGAATCATTGCAACTCTATTTTACCAAGTTTAAGGCCCTTGTTTTGCAGTTAAAACAATGTGGGATAGAAAAGGAGGAGCAACTAGTTTTGACCATTCTCTCAAAGCTTGGTCCTAACTATTCAGTGTTTGTTTTGACCTTCTATGCCACTAAATTGACATCTCGAACCTGAAAGATGCCTAATCCTTTTGAGTTCATGGAATCCCTCACTCAGGAGCAAGATAAATTGGTGATGATGGGCACCATCAAACCTTCCAAAGACCAAGATTTGGTTGCTGGAGATTCGAAGGTGGATTCAAAAAGAAAGAAAAAATCCAAAAAGTCACATGATCAAAAGAGAGATAAGGCAAAGTCTCAATAGGAGTCCTTAGTCTCCAAGAAGAACCCCCAGAAGAAGAAGAACAAAGGAGAAATGAGCAAGTGCGCATACTGCAGTATGGGCTATCATCTTGAGAGCTCTTGTATGAAAAAGTAGATAGACATGTCAGCCCAACTCTTGGTTAAGAACAACATCTTCCTTCCTGATTGCTCAAAGAAGAGGGAAGGAGGATCAAATTCAGAATACAAGGAGAGAGTACATGCCTTGGTTGCTGGCACCTCAAGCTCACCTAGTTTCATCATTGATTATGGAGATTCCAGACATATGGTTTCGACAAAAGAGATCTTCTATTCTCTTGACATGTCAAAAGGTCCACCAATAGTTTTGGGAGATAACTCTCTGACTGAGAGTATGGGAAAGGGTAGGATTGATCTTGACCATGGTAAGTTCAATAGTGTGTTGTATGTTCCAGGTCTTGCCTCTAATCTCTTGTCAGTGTATCAGATGACTCACACTGGGTCTCCAAAGAAAGTCATCTTCTCCCCCAATGAAGTTGAAATCACTGATATTTCGAATGGTAAAGTCATAGCAAAAGGTGTTGTTGATCACACTTCGAATATATACAAGTTTTCCCATTTTCTACTCTACTCAAACCCCTCTGCTCTTCTTACTCATGCTAATGAAGCAAGCAAGATTTAGCATGAAAGATTTGTCCATATTAACTACAAGTATATTTCTGATTTGAGTGAAAAATACATGGTCATAGGGTTACCAAGGATCAAGTTTTCTAAGGGAGCCTGTCAAGGTTGTATCCTAGGAAAACACCCAGAGAACAAGTATGAGAGAGCTAGTCATGAGAGAACCTCTGCACCTCTTGAGTTGATCCACAGTGACATTTCTGATCCATTCCCTCATATGTCCATGATTCAAGCCAAATATGCACTCACCTTCATAGATGACTTTTCTAGGTATTGTTGGGTTCACTTCCTAAAGCATAAGTCTGAAGTTTTTGACCTCTTCAAAGTCTTTAGAGCCTTGGTTGAAAACCAGTCTAGGAGGAAACTCAATATCCTCATATCTGAAAATGGTGGCGAGTATGTCAAGTTTGATTTCATCCAGTATTGCAAGGATGCAGTTATCCAGATGCATCATTCTATCCCTTACACACCACAACATAATGGTGTTGATGAGAGGAAGAACAGATCACTTAAGGAGATGGCAACTTGTATGATGGAGGCTAAAAATTTGCCGCTAAAGTTTTGCGTTGAAGATATAAAATGCGCATATTATATATAGAATAGGGTGCCACATAAGTATCTTGATGGTATGACTCCTTTCGAAGCTTGGAGTGGGCACAAGCCAGATGTGACCCATTTCAGGATTTTTGGCTCAGAGGCTTGGGCTAGAATTCCAACTGAAAAGAGGAAGGCTTTGCAACCCCAAATCCAAGAGTGCCTATTTGTTGGGTATTCTGAAGATTCAAAAGGGTACAATTTGATCAACTTGAGCACAAACAAAGCTTTCATTGAAAGAAGTGTTTAGTTTGAAGAAGAGCCTTTAGCAGCAGTTGAAGTTGGAAAGTCCTCTTCACCACCACAGCCATTGATTGTAAGTGAAGAGACTAATGAGTTTGTTGATTCTGATATGTCTGGTAATTATGAATTAATTGGAGATCCTAACAGCCCTACAAGACCAAAGTGGGCAGCAAGGACCATTCATGCAGCTGGGGAACTAGTTGGAAATCCTAATGACACTAGGAGGACTAGATCTCAATTTGAGAGTGCCCTTTGTGTGAAAGATCCTCTCTTTGCTTAGAAGTGTTATTTGATGATAGATTCTGATCCATAGACATATGAAGATGCAGCACATGATCCAAGATGGAAAACAACCGTGAAAGAAGAATTCATCTCGCTCCAAAAGAACAACACATGGGAACTGGTTGATCTTCCCCTGGGGAGGAAGCTAGTGAAGTGTAAGTGGGTCTTCAAAACTAATTTTGTAGCTGATGGTTCACCTTTGAAATATAAGGAAATATCTATATCCAAGGGCTACTCTCAGGTACATGCTATTGACTACAATGAGACCTTTGCACCAGTGGCAAAGATGGACTCCATAAGGCTTGCCCTAGCCATTGCATCTTCGAAGCAATGGAAGGTACATCACATGGATGTAAAGTGTGCCTTTCTGAATGGAGATCTGACTGAAGATATTTAACTGTAGCAAACATAAGGTTTTTTATCTAATCCATCTTTAGTGTGCACGTTGAAGAAATCATTATATGGGCTCAAGCAAGCCCCCAGGGCTTGGTATGCCAAGATTGATGGCTTTCTGTTGTCACTGAGTTTTGTTCGATGCAAGTCTGATCCTAATGTCTATTTTAAGGTGATTAATGGTTCTTTAATGATTATTGTTCTCTATGTGGATGAACTTCTGATTACAGGAAGTTCAAAGAAAGAGATTGCCTCCTTGAAGGATGCAATGAACCATGCCTTTTCTATGACAAATTTAGGATTGTTGAGCCAATTCTTGGGTCTGAAATTGCTCAATCCCAACATGGAATCAAGATTCATCGGTCAAATTATGCTTCAGATTTTCTCATCAAGTTCAGCATGAAGGATTGCAAGGCAAGCAAGACTCCATTCCTTTCAGGAGTTAAGCTTGAAGAAGTAGGTTCATCTCCTATGGTAAATAATACACTGTATAGGTAGTTGATTGGGTGTTTGCTTTATCTTACACATAATCGATCTGAATTATCTTATGTAGTTAGTGTGGCTTCAAGATACATGGATCAGCCTCATGATATCCATTGGAGAGAAACCAAGAGGATTCTAAACTTTGTTCAGGGAACAAGGACTCATCAGATTTTCTACAAAGCAAAATCTGACTTAAAGCTAGTTGGATTTACTGACAGTGATTGGGCAGGTGAAAACACAGATCGGAAGTCTACCTCAGGATATGTGTTCATGCTTGCAAAAGGACCAATCAGCTGGTCAAGTAAGAAGCAGAGTTCCATAGCACTCTCATCTACAGAGGCAGATTAAAGAGGAGTTTTAAATGTAGCTACTCAATGTTTATGGTTGCAGGGGATACTTGGAGAATGTGGTTTCGAATCAAAGTTTTCAATAGTCATCTATTGTGACAATAAAATCACCACTCGAATATCCATTGATCCAATTCAAATACAAAGAACCAAGCACATTGAGATCCATATGCACTATATCAGGGAGCTTGTGCGTGATGGTACCATTGCTCTACTCTACTGCGCATCTTCAGAACAAGTAGCAGACATCTTCACCAAAGTATTCGGTGAGATGACCTTCAGCTGGGGATTTTTGATCATGTGGTGAAGAATGATTGATGACAATATTTCCAAAAAAAAAATTTCCTGTCCATGTTTAAGGGAGGATTTTCCCAATGGGTTTTTGCCTCATTCCTTAGTTGTATGGACATGCAGTCTGTAAAAGGGTGACTAAGCCTTGTTGCTAGGCCCTATAATTTTCTAATATTTACTCATAAATTCAAGCTTAAGGGGGGGTGTTAGAATAATCAACCCATAGTTACCCATATTTGACATTAATTAAAACATTTTTGTCTTATTCATAGAATCCTAGATTCCCTCTCTCTATGCTTGTTGACTTCTACATGTTCCTAGAAGTGAATACTTGCTAAACTGGGTCATGGAATGCTTTGGAATCATCCTAGAACCATATTTAGCATGTATTATTTATTCCTGATTCCTTAAAGCGCATATCTACTTTTTCTGAAAGCTGCCTTGCTTTACATCTGATTTAAGCCATAAAGGGAAAGCTAGTCTAGGGGAACTTGCCTTGCTTTTTGAACACATCATCCTCCTTCCTTTTCTCCATAAAAAAGCATGAATGAGTTGTATTACCACCACACATTATCTTTCCCACTTGCTTTAGCTAATTCGTGAGGATCCTTGTGGATTTGGAAATTCCTTTTTGCACCTATGGGGGATTTGACTTATTTTAGTAAGCATACTTTTTGACCAATTTGAATAGCAACCTAGTGCTTTTGAATCTCTCATGTAATTATATATTTGAGCATCCTATTACTTGATATGGTTGGATAATGTACACTTATTCAATATAGTATTAAGTTATGCTCCAATTCCAGTCTCCTTTTGTGTGAATTTTGCATGTTTAATTAGCAATTTTGTGAGTGTAATTGATCTATCTCTTGGGTTCAATTTCCACAGAAATTCATTCCAACAAACATCATCAGGGGAATATGAGACGGCTAGTCTGTGTACTCCACATAGACTTGTATCCTTAATGCTTAACAGGATTTTTGGCAGGACTGATGATAGATTTTATAAGATTGGTTGGATACCACTGATGTACCATGTAGCCATGAAGGACCTATTTTCAATTGGGCGGACATAGTGGCTAATAGCTTGTCTTCCAGTATATTTGCAAGGGAGGATTGCTCCAACAAAAAATCTGAGTTTTACATGGGATCATTCTCAATTGACTATATACTCTACCTACACCCATTTGAGAAGTTGGATTGCAGCTGGAAGGAGGGAAAGGCACCCATCTACACTGCCTACCAAATTTTATGGGCTCACAAGTATCATAGATCTTACAAGCTCATCTATGAGGAATTCCTAATACCACTCTACCAGCTGATCTTCCTTGAAGAATGTAAATGCATTTCTAAGGGTACTCTGGATGCTATAATGGAGTATGGAGATTATTTCTTTTCTGAAGAGGGAACCTATTTGAGGATTTATGGAGGAACCAAATCCCCTTCATTGCTTCTAAAATATGCAACTGATTATGTTGTGCATAAAGAAGCAGTAAGACAGCTCTTTTTGGACGGTTTCGAGAGTTTCTTTTCGATATGTAGAAGCGGTATTCCCACCAATGCCTTTTATGTTGGTAGTTATAAATTTTCCAAAGTTAAAAGCACACCAGATTTTGTAAAAGATATAGAAATTTTCCATTTTGGTGAAAAGAGGTTTCACATAAATGATTCTTAGGGTAAGGTGGTTGTCCACCGTGCACTTGTGAAAGTAAACTTCAAGTACTCTGATCATTTCGACAAAGATGAAGAAGTATATCGAAATGATTGTAATATGGCTTCCCTAAAAAAGTGTTTCAAGAGGAAAATTACAGTTTCAGGAGGAAAAGGAAGCAGTAGCAGTACCTCTGAACAGAAAAGACAGGAAGAAGAAGCTTCCTAGAGAGAAAAGGAAGAAGCAACATGAAGGTTAGTAGAAGTTGCAAGGAAATTTTTTGCTGAAGAGGCATAGAGGGAGAATGAATAACAAGAGAAAATACAGAAGGAATCAACTGGCCGAGAAACAGAAGAAGCAGAAAGGATAGCTGGGGAACTGAGATGCAAAGAGCAAGAAGATCAAGAAAGGGAAAATCAGGAGAAAAATACTGCTCAAGATAATCCACAAAGTTTTCCTTCCACTTCAAAAGATATGTTAATAGGAGGTCACCTCCCTATTGTTGAGTTAGGGTTGGTACCCTTCACTCCATCTAAGCAGCATGCGGTTGCTCAGCTAGATAAAGTATTTTTCGATCCTAAGTGGAAAACCATAGTTTGAAGATCCAAGAAGACATTGAAAGTGGGTACCCAACCTGAGGTAACCATAGTTACTGAAAAAACTGTTATGAAAAGTGTAGATGAAGATCCATAGTAAATGGCCTCAATCGGTGTTGCAACTACACAGGCGAATGCTTATAATGTTAGCAAACTGAAAGGAGCAGTTGACCAATACAAAGACAAGGTGGCACAAATGAAAGAGACCCTAAGGAAAGAACAAGGAGAAGGCCAAGAGGCAAAGAGGAAGTATGATGCCATCCTTTCGGTTTTAGAGAGGCTCCATGAGGCCTACCAGATCTTGGAAGCAGAAAGGGATGCCTTTCTATTTTCAAATACCATTTTTTGTGGAGAAAAGAAAGACTTAGAGGGAAAAATTTCATGGCTAGAAATGCAAAGGGCCATAGTCAATACACAAGTAGAGGAATTAAGGGCCCAAGTTGCAGAATTGGAGAAACAAAATAGCTCTTTGGAGGTCCAGTTTAAGGCAACAAATGAGTGAAAAAATGGCATCTCCCCTCTCTGAGAGCATGCTCATTTGCTCAGAAGGAAAATATATCAAGTTCAATTAAAACTAGCTGAAGAGGTCTACAAGGTTAAGCAGGAAGAAGTCAGATTACAAGAGATCTCAACAATATCAACTGACTTCAGAACAAGAGCTCAAGAAATTGCAGAAATGATCCAAAGTCAATTGACTTGGATGGAGACTAATGCAAAATTTCCAGAGAATGTGTCTCAAAAGACTCCAGAGAATTTAAAGATTGAGTTTGAACTAATGGAATTCAGTAGTAAAGCTGCTGCAAGACTGACCGCAATGGTTAAGAAAACATTGGGGAGGTGTATGGATTTATACAGAAGGGTGATTACAACACATAACAGATTCCAGACCTCTACAGAAAAGAGACTTCAGGAGTTTCAAGGACAAGAAGATCACTTAAAGTACCTTCAAGACTGACTGCAGGAAGATAAACTTAATACATAGCAGGTTAATGTCCTTAATATGAAAGTGCTAAAGAGTTTGGTGGCACAAGCTGCAGTTAGCAACTATTTGTTGGAAGATCAACTCAGATTCACTCCACCAAAAACAACAAGCATAAAGTCCCAGCTAGTCGTACACGAAGTGACAACTAGACTATTGGAAACCATGGACTTTAGGACTATAGCTGCAGATGTTGCTACATGGAAGCAATTCGTGGAGAGATTGGCTAGGCCCACCTAATGTGTCTTGTTTTATTCACATGTGGGAAATTTTATGTAATATTTTGTATTTATTCCAATTTCTAGTGAGCATACTTGAGGACAAATTTATTAATCGAAGAGTCAAGGAATCCCAAGAGGCTAGGGTAGCTGAAATGTCATATGTAATTTGTATAAGTAGAGGTAGAGTAGAAGAGAAAGGGGAATTTTTCTAACACACATATGCTAAAACTTTTTGTAATGAGAACTACTTATTTTTATAATAAAGAGAACTGAATTTTGGTTGGAGGAAGGACTGTACGATTTTCAAGATGGATTATGTGGATTATTGAATATGAACTACTTTTGTTTTATCTTGCTACATAACTGTGAAATCGTTCCAACCTGTTGAATTATTTCTATAGTTTATGAATGGTTTTATTTTCTATTTCGAAACTTGTGCAACATATTAGTGAATGTTTTAAATGGAACAAAGCTATCTTTGTGTTTAAATTTCTGATGTACTTATGTGTGAAGAATTAAATAGATGTCTATGAGATTCTACATGTAAACAATATAGTCCATTGCTCATATTAATTATAATTTCTGCTCCCTGGGGATAGTTTAGAGAGTAGTCAGACTAGATTAAAATATACAAGACAATTTGGCTTAATAGTGATTGAGAATCAAAGGGGATAAGATAGAAGGTAAGAACCTGCGCATCACGGGTTGAGGCCTTTGCTCCCCAATCACATGCATTTAGTATAGGCACTTGCATTTCATCATAAAATATAAAATACATAAACAGTGGATCGAGCCGCAACCGGTAAAACAAATTTAAATATTTCTTTTAATTCTACGGTAGTCAGGCCGTTAACCGGACTGATCTACCATACCAAACGATAAATGATCTAATTGGGAATGGTTATTGGGGAGAATCCATATTGTCAATAACTGGGATTTTTCCATGCATCAACAGCCTGCAAACCCATTTATTATGTATTGCCCTTTTTCCTGTAGGTAACTCAACCAAATCTGGTGTCTGGTTTCTTACCAATGAATCCATATCCTCATCCATGCCTTGCTCCCACTTATTTTTAGTTTCTACCTACATTACCTCTTCATAACATTCTGGTTCACCAAAATCAGTCATCAATAAATAATACAGTGAAGGAGAGAATCGTTCAGGGGGTCTACTTAACCTGGTATATATTCTTACATTTTCAGGAATTTGAGGTACTTGCTATTGCTATTGATTTTCTGGTGCCTTTGTAACTTCATTTGTTCTTGTATTTTATCAAGCACTTTGTACTCTGTGTTTTCATTTTCCTCTTTCTTTCCCTACAGCTAATTTTTCTACATAACCTTTTCATTGAATACTACATCTCTACTCCTAATCATTTTGTGATTTTCATAATCCCATACGCAATAACCAATACCATCAACATCGTATCCAATAAAGGTACATTTATTGGATTTAGCCTCAAGCTTTGTACAATTTTCTTTATCAATATGGGAAAATGCTTCACAACCAAAAGTTGTAAGAAATGAGTAGTTTACCTTTTTACCTGTCCATGTCTCCTCTGTAATTCTACCATCCAAAAAGCTTGAAGGCCCTATGTTTATTAAATAAATAGTAGTATTTACAGCATCAGCCAAAACTGTAAGGGCAACCCTGCATTCAATTTCATACACCTTGCACTCTCCATGGTCATTCTATTCATCCTTTCTGACACACCATTTTATTGTGGTGTTCCAAGGACTGTCTTCTCTCTGTGAATCACATTGTATGAATAGTAACTATAAAACTCTTTGTTTCAGTATTCACCTCCATTATCAGATCTAAGACATTTTAAATTTTTTCCTATCTCATTCTCAGCCAAATCTTTCCACTTCTTAAAAGTAGCAAACACCTCATATTTCTTTCTAACGCAATAAACCTAGGTTTTTCTAGTTGCATCATTAATAAAAGTAACATAATAATGAGAGCCACCAAGAGATTATCATGATCCAGTCCCCATACATATGTATGTACAAGCTCTAACTTTTCACTCTTCTTTTGTTTCCCAACCCTAAGAAATCTAACTCTCTTCTATTTTCTATAAACACAGTTCTCACATAATTCCAAACTTACCTGCTTCATATCTGGAAGCAATTTCCTTGAGTGGAGAATCTACATCTCCTTCTCACTCATATGGCCAATCCTATGATGCCACAACGCCGTACCTATTTATGTGGAAGCTACAGAGATAAAATCATCAGTATTATGAGGACATAAATACAACATGCATATCCTATCTCCTTTTACTATTACCAATGCTCCTTTAGTGATCTTCCACCATGTTTTTCCAAATGTCGACAAACAACCGTTATATCCCAACTTCCCTGTTGAGATCATATTTTTTTTCATAGCAGGAATATGCCTAACATATTTTAGCAACCATTCATTTCCATTATTTAACTTAATATTTACCTTACCCGTTCCAACAATTTTACATGCTTCATCACCCCCCATTAAAACATGTCCAAAATTACTTAGAACATAATCATGAAAGAATTTCTTATGGGGTGTGGCATGACATGAATCCCCTAGATCTACTACCCAGTAATCACTAGTATTATCTAATGCAAGAATCAAAGCATCTTGTAACACATCACCTACTACATTTGCTTCTTGAGTAGTCTCTTGTTTCCCGTCTCCTTTCTTCTTTGGAGATATGCAGTATTTCTTTAGATGTCCTTTCTTACCATAGTTATAGCACTCTATCTTTCCACATATGTACTTGTATCTTCCCTTTATATACTTGTTACGATTACCTGGGCTCCTTCCTCTCTCCCTTTGTCTTCCCCTGTTGTCCATGGCCAATGCATTACTCAATGTCTCACCTGTGCTTTTTATTTGCATTTTATCACTAAGAATAACAACAACAACAACAACAAATTTAAGAGTGTTTAAACTATGGACAGAGTTACTTACAGCCATGACCAAGCTATTCCATCTTTCTGGAAATGAGCACAAGATTAGAAGAGCCCTAACCTCATCATCAAAGTTCACTTTTACAAAACTTAGTTGACTAGTAAGCATATTAAATTCATTTAAATGGTCAGCAACAGATCCACCTTCTGACATCTTCATATTAAATAAACGCTTCATTAAAAATACCTTGTTGGAAGCCAAGGGTTTTTCATAGAGCTTAGCCAATGCACTCATTACACCCTCTGTTGTCTTTTTCTTTTGAAATATTGAAAGCCACCGACGAACCTAGGAACAACTATATTGTTCCCAATGTCTTTCTGTCAAGAAGCTTCCATTCTTCATCCTTCATAGTCGTCGGTTATTTTGTTTTTCTTCCCAACAATAGATATAGATCCCCAGTGGTACAGATAGTCTTCCATTTTCATCTTCCATAACTAGTAGTTTTGGTCATTATATTTCTTGACCCTAAATTTTTCTTCTCCTTTTATTGCTCCCACTCGAACCAAGAACCCTTCTTTCCTACGAGTTTACCAGCCAAATAGACCTTTTGGCTCTGATACCAATTGTTATAAAAATAGGGTCGTAGAGCAATAATAATTAAACAATTAAACAAGATGCAAATGTTAAACACATTACAAGAGAGACATAGATATAATGTGGTTCACCTAAGATGGGCTATGTTCACACATAAATTACCAGTCCTTTATTATTATACCATCCATCAAAATGAAGGGATACAACATGCGACAACCCTGTTGCACTTCCTCTTCACTCTCGCAATCTCTCTCACACAATCACAAAGATTGTCTTACAATGCTACAATACAATACACAGACGTATTACAATTATTTCCTTTTATAGGGGAACTACCATGGGAACATACTACGGGTCACCCAATACCATGGGTCTGCAAACTATTGGCCAACAAACATCCCAAAAAATTTCTTTCAAGGGCGTTTCCCCCCCACACACCAGCTGGGATGAGTGTACAGTAAAAATGGGGTACAAACCAGCTGAACAATAACATATCTGAATCTAGAAGACCAAGATCCACAACCAACATGACTAGACACACTTCTCCAGTAAAGTAGAAGTGTATATTGAGCAGATTACCACATGTGTGTAGAAGGATTTGTACAAGATCAGAAGGCACCCATGGGATAACACATACAGTTACACAAGAAGATTGAAGATCACCAAGAGTGATGGACATCTCAACCTTTGCTACAATTTTGAAGATGGAATCCTATAAAGGATGAAAATATAATAGATGGGTGCAATAGGAACTTTCAACAATGTTCAAGATAAAGGATATAGGTATCCAGTGACATGCAAGGATGACATAGAATATGAACAGTAGAGAAGGCTACCTCTCACTCCAGTACAAAATGTTCTAATACATAGAGTACAAAATGTAGAGGGAGGATGGTGCTCTGCTTCAGAGGGAGTGACTACAGAAGATATTACAGTTGAAGAATCTTGACATGGTATGGTAGGATGGATAGATTCCTGTTAGGGTACTTTCAATCAACCCAGGTTCAAATACCTCATCCGTCAACTAAGCCCAAGATATCATCTCGATAGAGCGGGACTCCTTTGGCAACACCTCTGATGCAGATGCAGTCTCACCCGAGATATATTATGGGAAATTCTACAACAATGTTTCTACTATTATGTGGGTATTTTCACCCTTACAATACTTTATTCTAGTCACTCAACGGAAACCAGGAATTATACTTCTTGCTCTAATTTATTCATTTAAGATAATTGTCTACTTATCCATCGACATATATAACAGTATTTAACATAAAGCATTATCACATATTCAAACTATTAGATATGTGACACACACACACACATACACATATGAGTTATTCAAAACAGATTCAGTGTGATATATTTAGATCCACTTCATTCACAACATACATGGGCTCGACATAAACATAAATATCACAGACACACAGACACAATATTTAACATGGAAACCCATCCGGGAAAAACCACAAAGGTGCTTTTCATCTGGAATGAGAAATAGGTTATCACCTTTGGTCTACACACTCATCTTGAAAACTCTTCTTTAGATATTCTTTACAATTCGGACATATTTATCTCCTCTCATGCTCTCTAGTTTTGGGTCTATGTATTTCTTCTCCTCTTCCCTCAATTGTCAATCCACACACATCCTGGATTGATCCTCTTTCTAAGAAGGTCTCTTTTATCTCAACCTAGACCAAGACCAACCCACACACAACTTGGGTTCATGCTTTTATAAGCCTTACGACTTTTACAATTCTTGAACTAATTGTCAACTGAGTCACAAGTGTCAGTTGATAGGATGTCTTTCTATTTCAATACATTCAGTTACATTTCAAAATAGGCAATATCATCCTAAAAATATAATTATGCTTTATTACTAAAAGCAAGCTTTTAGTATAACTAACTCTTTCCAAAACTAGTCGAACTTTGTTTTCGACTGCTTTATTCTTCTTCTCTCACACTTCTTTCAAGCACAGCTACTCCCGTCACAAATCCTTCCATCGCAACTCCTTCCATCATGACTCCTTACTATATTACGACTGGAACCTTTATTCTCCCAACTAGAATTCTGGAAGAATTATGTCTAACTTTTCCAAGGGCCAACGGGCACCCAACACTCACCTATGCCTAATCCCGATCCACGTCAGTCTGAAATTTCAGTAAGTGCGACCTTGCTTTGAAAATATTGGAATATTTTCACCACCTATTCAGTCTCCTGTAGCACTTCTACTTCTGATTTCTACAAGTTTTCCACAAGTTCGGAATTGAGGTGTTCATAAGTTGTAAGTCCTACCGACCCCAAAAATTGTCGCACCTTCTCATGTATAGGATTAATGATGCCTTAAATTTTCTCTGCTTTCGCTTCTAATTATGCAACACTTTCAGTTCTCTTTTTCTATTATGTTCACAATTTTGTGACTTATTGTTGTAGTATCTTCACGTCATCATACTTGGCCACGTTCTCTACTATCGGTAGCTTCTTTACTTCATTTTTAGCTAGCTATCGGTATCTTCACGTCATCATCCTTTAGGTTCTATTACTTTTTCTAACTCTTCATCTTCAATCAAAGCTTTCCATGGCTGAGAAACTTAATCAACCACCTTGGAACAAAGTGCCTCTACCTCTTCCATTCTCATCACAGCTTCAGTTGATTCCTTTATTCATTCTTCCAGTATCTCTGGAGGTGTACTGGGTTTTACTTGTAATTCCAACTTCGTGACCCTCTTGCAAAGGTTCTTTGCAATTTCTCCAAGTTGAAAGACTTTGGCTTTTGGAAACATCTCAATCGTAATTCCTTCATCTGTAAAACCGCTACAAGCCAATGTAACCATTGTATCCAATCGATGCTTATCATCATGTGACGTCTTTGCTTTTTGTTTTTCTTCTTGAATTGGTTTCTTCATTTTATTAACAAATTTGTTTGAGGATTTTCCGGATTTACCAACGCACACTATCTATTATTCATTTCCATAACTACAACATTCTGAATAGCATGTAATTCATACATCGTCAGTGAAGAAAAATCCATGGTAACATGACCCAGACCTTTGACCATGGTATTCATCTCTAGAATTCCTAAGTCAATTGCTTGACCCATGACTAGAACCCTTATTGGTGGAGTTGGTGTCATTATGTCGCTAGGTCGCTCTTTAGATGAGACAGCTATGTCCTATGACTGAGGCAATTGTGGTGTGTAGTCGACCATCACTCAAACTTCTTTTATTGCCTTACAGAGTGCCTGGAGTAAATCTACAATGTTGCATGTCAACTCGGTTTGTATTTCATATATTTTTCTATATATTTGATTAGAAACTTGTGCCATTGATTCTGTTAACATAGTGTAATCATCATTGGTGAGGCCAAAAACTCCAGATGATTTGTCGACCTTCCTCTTCTTCCAAATCTTCTCAGACTTCTCTGATTTCTTTCTCCTCTATCCCAACAATGGATTGGTTGGAGTTGTTCTAGAGTCATCAGGACTGTGAGAGATTCTTGGGGTTTATTCAACTGGTGGATCCCCCCTTGATCTCCATTCTTCTTTCTGGATGGGTCATCATGTCGTGGCTCCTCTTCAGCAGAGAGTTGGTCCTCTACGATAGGCACTCTCCATTCTATCGGCCAATCCTCAACGATGTTCTCAACTTCAGCAGTGAATGGCTGAAACTGCATCACCAAACATTGCTTTTGTGGATCTTATCAAGGCTCTAAAAAAATATAATGGGCTTCGGCTAAAAATCTAATAATGTTCCTAAATTGCTTAATGGTCGTCGTGGTGAGCCTAGCATGATTCCTAACAAAATGTTGAAGGGCCTCAGCCTGTAAAAATAATTCTACATTTTTGTCATTTTTTCACTCAGGTTTATTTTTGTTGAACCAGAGATTCCAGTATCGAGCTCCTCGACATAGGATAGGAACATCTACCCCTTGGTATTTTGTTGGTTCTACCCATGCGACAAAAGAAATCAAAACTAGTAGCCAAGAATAATGAAATGGGATACCTTTTTCATGTACCTCTTCTGCATCTGCTAACAATTCATTTACAAGATAGTGAGACCAGTTGAGCAGGACTCCTATTGCACACAGCTTCATCCTAGCAAATTTCCATGCGGTACATTGCTTCGGTCGCATCTTGCACAACAAATTTCTAAATAAAACATTTTTTTCAAACCGAACAGCGATATCGTTTATGGAGGTGATAAAAAATCCTCGCATATCCCCTGTTAGCTCATACTTCTCTTTCAATTTATTTGTTAATGTTGTGTCCTGGTCTTTTCCAAAAAATGGTGTTGGGTCAACACATACAAGGGGTACCCCAATGATTGCTGCTATCAGCTCGCCATCTACTGAAATATTATGTTCAAGCCATAGAAATTCGCCGTGGAAATATAATAGAAATATTTTAACAAAAGCATTGACTCATGTTGTGCGACCAAAATGTGGCATGTGCATTATCGATAGTAATCCAACTTTATCCAATCCTCTATCCCATTCCATTGGGACCATGCGGATAGGTCCATCCTCTGTGTCACAAACAATCATCATATATCTGTTCATTGCTAGTTATGGAAACATGTGTAAGTCGCGGTCGACAAAGCTCATCTTATTTAAGCTTGGAACTATGTTCATTGTTACCCGAACTCCTTTCTGTACGAATGGTGCTACCAATTGATACTTTGCATGTTTTCCAAGTGTGACCTTAGGTGCATCACCTGATCTAAGTGGGACATAGTATAGCAGCATGGATGCAGATCCTACTTAGTCATCCTCTAGTGGAGGTGTTGTTTCGTTCTTGCATGTACTAGATCGCTTCCTCCTTGATGGACTAGGTGGGTCTGATCGTAAATTAACTTGTGTAATAAGTGGTGATTGTGCATCCCCTTATTCAACTGTGGGTTATGGTGGAACAATTACGGTAGTGTATTCCATAATTAGCGTAGGTGAAGGAGTCTTAACGCATGATTCTTGAACAGTGCTTGCACTAGAAACATAAATGACCATACTCTACAAAAAATTGCCTCAGCTCTTTGCAGTTGCATACAACTAGCTCAGTGTACTGAGTTAGATGCAATATAAATGAATTAAGCTTCGGCGCAAAGAAGATATATGTTTACTCATTCAATCAGTCTTGCATTCACACAATCAGGAAATAAATGGAAAGGTGGTAGCGACTTCTGTCACATGGAGTAATCTTTCTAATCATTACCAGGAAATCACCAATCAAACCGTCACTTCGCCTATCAGTTCGATGGTAGTTATTGTGCATTAATGAAAGAAGTGACCAAAAAGCATGTCGCTGAAATCTACCACATCCTTAAATTAAGTTCTATCCAAATGTCATTTGTGACCAAAAATCATTATGTGAGAGCAATTCTCTTCCTACGATAGCCATATGGCCTGCGACACATTTCTTTTTTTGCGACAAACTGAGAGTCTTCGCCACCATTTTTCTTCTACAATAGACAGATATTCTATGAAAACGTTTATTTTTCCTAGAAATACATATCATCTATGACATAACACTCATAACTATGAAACAAAAACACTCATAAATTTTATAGAAATAACACGCATAGACAACATTCATAAATCTGCGACTTTTTGACCTTTTCTTTTTCTTTTCTCTTTTTCTCTTTCTCTTTTCTCATCTTTTTTTTCTCTTTTTGAATTCTCAGTCGATAAAGTCGCAGTTGTATTGCTAAGGCTTTATCTGACTTCCATTCACAATCCTTTGAAAGGTGTTCCATCTAAATTTTTCAATTGCATTGTGCCTACTTCACCGAAGTGAATGATAACATATGGTGTAACATCCCCAACCCTCCGACCGGAAAAGAGGACGCTACCATTGCTCCTATCTAATCTGGGAAACTATCCCCATGAACATAAAATGAAATGCATTGAAGTAATAACATGCACAGATGCATAAATGTTTAACACACAGTGGAAGCAAAACCATTCCATTGATTCACTTGTTCATTGTAATTCATTATCAAATGTAAATGCAGATATTTATACACAAGAATACTTATCTTATGAAGAAGCTCATCCGCAACCAGCTATGTCGCTGCAACGTTCCATCCAACCATAGGCCAGTGTGCTCATCAATCTCTCAGCAGCACTTCCACCCCCGAGCTAGGCATGATTTCCACTAGGAATAAGCAACACTAGCAGGCTCACACATAGCCAAATATATTTCAAAACTCAGTCAATCCAAAGCTATGTTTTGGTTTATCAGACTGCTAAGGGATGGAAAGGCTTGTTTGCTAAGCTGGTGAGCTCAACCATAGAGCCATGGGAACCTACACAAGATCTAACTTGGCTTTTCCAACATGTACACACCCAACACAAGGAATCATCCCCTTCTCTACTGTAGAATCCCTCAGGCTATGCATTCCCTTCCATTGATATTCAGGATGTGTAGTAAGGAATAATCATCCCTCAATATCTCTTAGTGAGGTTCCTCATGCACTAGATTTATCAAGCAACTTACCTCTTCCAATCCTAACTGCATTCAGACCAAATCAAGGAGCATAACAACTCAGACTATGACACAAAGGCATACATAGTAATATACACAGTTTCTGGGTTGAGGAAAATAGTTCAGCAACAAAATTAATTTGCCAAGGTGGGTGAAAATAACCCACTAACAGCAAATCATATCCCATGGATGTTTTTTCCCTAACATGGCCAAAAATGAATTCAATACACAACAATTACAGTGTTGGGAAAGGACAAAAACATCCTGGAAGCTAAAATCAGAAATGGTAAGTGGGTAAAACAGCTCCAGGAGCCAAAATCGATTTTCAGCTTGGAAAAAGGTGGAGAAATGCAACAATAATTGTGGGTAAGGGAAGACACACACAGCCTCAAGAAAATTAAATAACAATTTCCCATGTGAGGGAAGATACACACAGCAATCCCAAAATCATGAATGCAACACACAGAAAACTTCCAGTCGTTTGAGGGAGCCCCAACATGGATTACTGATAATGAGGAAAATGCCCAGGAGCCCCAAATCGTGAAGGAGAACATACCACAGGCAAAAATCATGGAGGTGAAACAGCTCCCAAGCTTCCCTGCGTGAGGAAAATGAAGAACGTGGGTGTATGTCCAAATGGGCATGCATTTTGCGTGTTTACTTGCCCCAAAAGTCAAAATTGATTTTCCCCAAAAATGGGTTTTCCCAAATTTGAATTTCCTTCCCATACTCTTCCCATCCCCATGCAATAACTACTTCAACCAATTTCTGCCAGAATTAAATGATTGGGTGAATGAGACAAGAAAGGTAGTTGACTGTTTCATGGGTTCTCCCTTTGACATTTGGCTTTTCCCCATTGGCCCCAAAGGCTAAATATTTCCCCCTCCTTATCCTTAGGAAATCATGCCCCCATCTCTTTGAATGTTGCATATACATAGCTGGTTATGGGTATTTAAATTAAAATGCATATTTACATGATGCCAAAAATTATAATGTGCCAGATAGCACGATATACCACTGGCAACGATTTTAATCGTCGCAACATAAAATGTTAAATCGATGGTGGGGCTTTTGCCTTTATCTCCACACCATGATTAATTACAATATATACATCATATGCATTTTTAATGCAAACGGGGCCAAAACCGATGTGTTACATATGGTCCCATCCAATGTGTTCTAAGCTTTCCAAGATGCTTCAAAAATTTATTGTTGTACAGAAGAACAAGATCTCCGACCTAAAATTGCTTATTATTGATATTTTATCATGCCAATATTTATGTCGCACCTTCTCAACATTTTGATGATAGCCTGTGACAAACCTGTCTTCTTCCAATTGTACAAGCTGCAACATTCTTTCTTCAACAGTGCCAACATTAGTCATTTCAGTAACCGTAGCTATCCTCACAATGGGAAAAATATATTCCATCGGCATGATAGCCTCTTGTTCATAAACCATTCCAAATGGAATTTGTCTTGTCAACTTCTTACAGGTCATATGATATGCCCATAGTACCGCGTATACCTTCTAGTCCCAATCATCTCTTTGAATATTGCAGAAATTTACTAGTGTGTTCTCAAGAATTTTGTTGAATGCCTCGACAGCACAATTCACTAGTGGGTGATATGTTGTCATCTTCCTATGTTGGATCTGTAATCCTTCAGTTAATTCGTCGATCAAATGATTGATAAAATGTGTTCCCTGGTCACTTATCAAAATCTTCAGGCATTCAAATCTAGTTACAACATTGTCAAACAAAAATTTTGCAGCAGTCGCAGCAGTAGAATCCTTGACTGGCGCTACTTCATCCCATCTAGTTAAATAATCTATCGTAGAGATAATGTATCGTGCACTATTTCTATTCCCTGGTGGATTAATAGGTATGAAAAAATCAGTATCCCATTTTTTGAATTCCTGTAAAGCTATCTGAGATACTAGTGGCATTTCATCTCGTCGTGACAACTTTCCTATTCTTTGGAAAATATCACAACTACGACAATATTCTCTAGCATCTGCATGCAGAGTAGGCCACCACAATCCTGCATGTAAAATCTTGAGCAGAGTATTGTTTCCTGCATAATGGCCTCCTGCGACACCAGTATGTGCCTCATTCAATATCATTATTCGCTCATCCTCCAAAACATAGCGACAAAGAATTTGATCTGGTCCCATTTTGTACATTTATCCAACAATCAACTGGAAATCTGCAGGTCGTACAACTAATTATTTCTTCTCCGCAGTGTTGAATTTCGGGTGCATATCCTATACTTAAGAATTGTATAATATCTTTGTAATGTTCATCAAACATCTTGATCACAAATATTTGTACATCTAGAAGAATATCATTTATATTAACAGGTTCTTCACCACTTTCGAGTCTCGACAGATGTTTGGGTCCTAAATTTAGTCGACCAGGTTTAACAATAATCTTGAAATCAAATTCTCGGAAGAGAAGAATCCATCGACGGGTATCCCCTCGCCCCCAATATTGGCTTGTTGACTTGGTATTTCAACGTGGAATGGCCTGTGGACATAATTAAATATCCACCCAGGTGATAGTTTCAAAAATTTTGAAGTGCATACACCATAGCTAAGCCTTCTCTTTCGGTCGTGGTGTAATTATTCTTCGTAGTTGACAATTGCCAGCTAGGAAAGGAAATAGGATGATCAATAGCCCCATAACCTAGCTGTGTGAGTACAATGCCAAGCGCGACAGACAATGCATCAACATGTAAATAAAATTCTTTCTTCCAATCTAGAAAAACTAGGATGGGTGTTGTAACCATCTTATTATTCAAGAGATCCAGAATCTCTTGGCATTCTTTCGTCCACTAAAACTTAACATCCTTTTTTAGAAATTTCTCCATGGGAGTAATCACCTATGCATATCCTTTGATAAAGTTCCAGCAATACCCTATATGTCCCAATGTTTTTCCCAACTTTGTTACTATCGTGGGTGGTGGTAGGTCGATGATGATTGCAATTTTAGTAGGATCGACCAACATTACATCACAACAAACCACGTGGGCCAACAAAATTCCAAACAGGGCACAAAAAATACATTTCTTTAGATTCAAATAAATCTGATACTGTCGACACCGTTCCAACATCATTTTGAGGCTCTCAATATGATCTTTTATGAGCCCAAATATTGTCCAGTCATCAAAATAGACCTCAAGAAACTTATGGATAAAATCCTTGAAAGTAGCCACTACTATCCTGGAAAAAATAACAGGAGCATTCTTGAGTCCAAAGGGAATGACCGTATACTGGAAACACCCCCACTCCATCACAAAGGTAGTCTGGTGTCGATATTCCTTCGTGATTTTGATCTAATGGTGGATAGAGAATCCATCAATAAATGAATAAACTTCTTCACCCTCGACACTCTCCAATACCTCATATGTAAACGAATTCAAAAATGGGTCGTGTAACGGGGATCATTTAGTTTCCTTAGGTTGACACAGCTATACTCTTCACCAGTAGTATTCATATCTTGCACTACCATAGGGATAATCCACTTAGATTTTTCAACAAGTTCAATGATACCCACATCCAGCGTTTGATTTAAATCTGCCTTAAATTTTTCTTTGTACATTGGGTTCTGTCGGTACAGTCGTTGAGTAGTAGGCTTTGTGTCAGGCTTCAATGGGATCTTCATTTCTTCAAGATATCTGACAATTCCTTTCATCTCTGAAAAAATCATGGGAAATACATCCTGAAATTCACGCAGTAAATTTGTGGTCTTCCCAACAGTCTGTTCATCCCAATAATCTCCAATATTATCGAACTTTGGGTTTTCTAAAGATCCAATATTTACTTTTTTTATTTTTAACGGATTCATAAATTTGTCGCTCACCTCACCTGATCCTTACACAGCACAAGTGCCTTCATATTATGGAATTTTTATATAGCGGGGATCATCATCATTTGGTTCTTCTATTACATTATAGTACTCCTTCCAGTGCTGGAATGTTGTGCTACTCTGATTAAAATTTGTTATTGATATAGGAATATCTTTTAATATCTTGGTCTTAATTATTTGTAACATAGCATCAATCGACGAATGGTCATCAACAAACTCAAATGTGTGTGTAAATATGGTAGCTAGTTATTCCCATTCAATTGTCCCTCATTGTAGCTTGATTGATGTATACCAGTTCTGTAATATCATGTCCAATTTATGTACAAATTGATGGACCCATTCATTTCATGGACATGCTTCCCATGCCACATGAAAGCACTCAATATGCTCGACAGGACTTGTCAATCTTGTGTATTTCTGGCCAGTGTACATCACCTTCTCTCCAAATCATACTTTCATTAATATCCATCATTAGGTCCATCCTGAGATAGATTTTTTATGTGCGACCCACCATCTAACAGGTGTGGCTTTCAATGCAAATTCCAAAGCTGAAAGTCACTAAGGTTCTGTCACATTTTCTTCAAATTATGTAAGAAAAGATGCTAGGTTAGGAAATCCCTCATAACTAGGTAGATCACATACCTCAACCTACCTGTCATACAGATTTTGCAATTATTGTGCATCTTCTCATGGACACTTCATGCAATCGGTTCTACCAATTTTCCAGAGCTTCTCCAAAATCCGATGTGCAAGAATTAACACTTTTCCAACTAATTTTTCTGCCAGTCATTAGATTCACATAATCATCCATTGCAGAAGTAATGTTATATATTTGGTCCAAATATCTACTCTCTCCTTCACTATTCACCTTCTCGACGTACATCTATCCTTCTAGAGGATCAAACGATGCGACCACCCTTAATTATTTGTCTTCAAACATGAGTATCCTCTTCTTGAAATTGATGATAGTTTGGTTATCAATGGCCCAATCGATCCCCAAAATCATAGGATGGATTCATATCATCAACAATTTCGATCACCTCAAAGTTTGCACAAGTGCAAAGAACCTCTATCTTGACGGGAACTTGAGTTATTCGACTAATAGGTAAAACCTTCGACTAATTTGCTAGTCTGAGTTATATAGGAGACCATAGTAGTCTCGGTTTTCCCCTACTCTCCCAAGTTTGTCTCGTGAGAATGTTCACATCGGAGCCCAGGTCTAGGACAATATGGTCAATGTCATAATCTCCTATCTGGGCAGTCATTCTCAATTCACAACCAGTCTTCAATCTTTTCCCAATATGGTTGGCCTCATTTAACTTCTCACTAAGAAATGCAATCAATATGCCTTCCTAGCTTAGCATCACTACTATGGTTGTACCACTATCATATTAGTCAACTTCTAAAACTTTTCCAAATTTAGGTAGCACCAACACTAGCCTCTCTATTACCTTCTAGTTCAATTTCTCAAATTCTCTTTGGTCGGTTGCATTTTAATGGAATTATTCTTTTCCATTACAAGTTGTTAATGGTGCACAAATGTCATTGAAATTTCTTATAAACTTTGTATAAAAACTATCCAAACCATGGAAACTTATTACCTCTATTACATTCTTCGATAGTGACCATTCTATGATCTCCTTCGCCTTATCAGGTTCCATATTTAGTGCTTGTTGAGATATTACAAAACCCAAATATACCAATTCTTCTTTCATAAAAGAACACTTCTACAAATTTATCAACAATTATCTTGCTTCAACCATTGTATCACATGTTTGAGATGTACAAGGTGTTCCTCCTTTGCTTTGTTGAAAAATAAAAATATCATCTGGATAAACAACCATGAACTTACACAAATATGGTTTCAGCACTTCACTCATTGATCTTGTTAAAGCAATTGGACCATTTTTTATCCCAAATGGCAAAACGATCCATTCATATAGTGCTTCCTTCATCTTGAATGTGGTTTTTTGTTCATCTCCTTATTGGATCCTTATATGATTGTACCCACTCTTTAAATCAATTTGGTGAAGTACCTTGATCCACTCAAGAAACCCATCATAGCATCCATTATTGGCAATAGAAGTGTGTACTTAATAGTAATATTCTTGATGGACCTTGAATCTGAGTGTACATGCTCCATTCTTCTCCTTTATTTGGTGCAAGTATAGTTGGTATTTTTAAACTCTCCCTTAACAGTCCTCTTTCCAACAGCTCCTAAACTCGTCGTTTTAGCTCCTCGTTCTCCATAGGTGTCATCATATGCAATGCTTTTCTTGGAAAATTCAAACCTAGAATGAGATCAATATGATGGGATATACTCCTCATGGCCAATAACCCCTTTGGAATCCCCTAAAAAACAATATCCTTAAATTTAGACAACATCTTCCCAACTTCCGTGGGAATATCCTCCTTATGCACCTCTATACTGAGGCCTTTTGGTATGAATGCAAAACAACCATTTTTTTATTTTCTTCTTTCAAAAACCTCTTTGTTGAACATAGCATAACCCTTTTTTCCTATACAATTACCACTACTACCCCCATCACTTTTATTTTCCTTTAGGGGTAGAAACCTAGCCTTCTTTTTGTCTTTCTTTAACAAAATAGTGTTCGCATATCCATCATAAATCATATTTAGGACATATTTATAGGGTCTACATAGAATAGATGACAAGAATCCATGGGTACTATATCACACATTACATTTTCATAATAATTTGCAATCTTAAAATTAATCAAACATTGTTTGGAGATAGAAACATGGCGTCTTGTTTACAACCATGAGACTCTATAAGCATGTGAGTGTGGTCTACACCTTTTCTCTACAACCTCTATAGATACTGAATTTTTTATGATTCCTCCATCTACAATTAGAGAAAAACACTTACCTTCAATTCTACACATGGTATTGAACATGGATATTATCTAGTTAGGTTCCTCCTTTGGCCAAGTAGTGGGCCTTAATGGAGTCCTTTTTCTCATTAATTTTCCTCCAACTTCTGGATGAGATTCATTAGCACTATCTCCAACTATTGAACCAGTAGCACTCTCAACTCCATTAGTGACATGTGTCCTACTCTCCTACCTCCTCGCAGTATGCACATTTTAGGACAATCATAAGATTTATGTCCATGTATCTGACGCTTGTAACAAATTATGGCAGGTCTACATTTTCCCCTACATCTAAAGTTTCCTCTACCCCTATAGGATTCATTATCCCTTCTGGGATCCTATTTTTGGATACCATCATTGGTACTCTCATCTCTTTTTTTCCGCTTCTTTGTCCTTCGTCGAACATAATATTACCTCTTCCTCTTACTACTACGTTTTCCCTATTATTAGGGTTCTTCTTTGACAATTTCTCCTATTCCTTTAAGGAAAGTTGATATGCATCCCTGATAGTTTTAACTCTCACAACACTTAAAATTCATCTCGAATGGAATATTTCAACCCATTTATGTATCTAGCCACAACCTCTTGTCTTTCATCACTATGCGTAGATTTAATGGAAAGTCTATAAAATTCTTTAGCATACTCCTTAAGAGTCATTTCCTTCTGCCTGAAATTCTTCAACTTCATGTACAAATTCAATACATAATCATCATAAATGAAATTACCCTTGATCTTAGCTACCATTCTATCCCACATTCAGTTTTTATCCTTTCCGTAAGGATTCTTGATCTCTTAACTTAAGGAAAACAATATTTACCCTCTTAGGATCCTCAATTTATTCCATATCAAATAGTGTCTCCATGTCTCTAATCCAGTAAATCAAATCTTCTGGGTCCAAAATTCCAAAGTATGTAGCCACTTCCATATTAGGTTTCCCTCTCAAATCTGCAACGAATTTTATAATTGTTTCCATAGGGCCATCAACTACTTCACCCTCTTCTTGGGGACATTCAACTTATGTTTCTTTGTCACTAACATCATGATCCTCATTTGTGTCTCCTCTCCTATGAGTAGTCTCAACAGGTTCAAGCATGGCTAGCACATTCCTCATTGTTTGATCCATCTCCTCAAGTTTAGCTTCATCCATAACAACACCAACATGTGGTCTTATGCCCCTTCCTTGAACATGTATTCCTTTGTTCCTACGTCAAGTTATCCTTCCTCCTCCTCTGTATTTCCAAGGAAATGATTTCCAATATCTTGTGGATATTCTTTTTCTATGGGTTTTTCTATCCAAGAGGATCTCATTTTTCCCTACCTCTGAGTCTCTGGACTGGGCGGCTTCTCAATCTGAACAACCTGATCTAAAGAGGTTCGATCATGTTAGATGTGGATCCTGGTCTTCCTAATTCAAAGATGGTATTTCAACTGTTTGTGGATCCCAGTACCTGACGAGGGGTTGTGGGAGGGATTCCCCCCCACTATAGTCGTCAAGGGGGTCCAAGGGGGGTGAGGACTATTTTGGGAGCCCCCACCCCCCTTGTGGGGGTTCGGGGGCAGCGCCCTAGTAGCGAAAATTTAGAAAAAAAATTGCCTTGTAAAATGTTGTAATTCCATATCATGACTTGGTTAACAATGGGTGATTTACATGCCCATGGTTTTGGGCATCCCATGGTATTCCCTTTATAAAATTAAGACATAATAATACGGTTGTGCATTGTATTGTAGCATTGTAAAAGCAATCTCTGTGATTGTGAGAGAGAGACTGTGAGAGACTGACTATGAGAGAGTGAAGAGGAAGTGAAGCGGAGTTGCTGCAGGTTGTATCCCTTCATTTTATTGGAGGGAATAATAATAAAGGACTGGCAATTTATGTGTGGATGTAACCCATCTTGGATGAACCACATTATATCTATCGCTCTCTTGAAATTTGTTTTAATATGTCCATCTTGTTTATTATTTATTGTTATTTCTCTGGGATCCTGTTTTCTAACGAATCCTTCAAACTTTGCACCTTTAAATCTGAAACCCCTTCCAGATGAGAAAGTAAGGTGTAACAACTTCTTGAGGAAGGCTTTAGATTTGAAGGTTTTTTAGGTGCACCCTCCTGACCTCCTTATTGAGAGGATTCCCCCCTTGTTAATTATTCTTCTTGTTCCTTATGTTTGGTTGTTCTCCCTTCCCTACTTGAGTATACTATTATGCATGTTCTGGATCTTTTCTCTCCTTCTGATTTTACTTGCAATTCTTTGCAAAAAAATCGTAGTCATGGCAAATCCAGCATCTAAAAGGGAGTTGTCCATAGTCGAGTTGTTGAACATGGAACTAGTCATCCACTATTAACTTAGATGCTTCTGGAAGAACCACTTCTAAATCTACCTCCACACAGATACTTGCACAAGAGAACTGGTCTTTTAGGTCTACTTGATCTATGTATTTTCCCAACACGTTCCCCAATGATCTCATGGATTCCTCATTCCAGCAGTGAACTAGAAGGTGAGGGAGACAAACCCATACCAGAACCGCCGAGAGGATATCTAGAGTAGGCTTGAAATCAAGCGTCAAACTGCAAAAAAAAAAATGAAGAAACCCCTACCCACTAAAAAAGACACCACTTCATCCTTGATCAAAGGGTACTAATTCTTCTAGACCCAAATGTTCATGGCATGGGGAGAAGGCCAAATGCCTGTGAACTATGCTACTAAACCTCTCTCCACTAAGATCAAAGTCGTCTTCCTTGGACTCGAAGGAGGAAGAGGGACCTTAGGAGTTCCATCCTACTTTCTCACTAACTTAGACTAACCGAAGGAGGGGTTTTGCTTACCTTGGGAGAGAACCAACTTAAGAAAAGTATTTGTCTCTAAACCAAGAGGAGGGGGAGCGAACTCCCCTCCAAAAGCCATGAAGCCCTAATGAGAAACCCTAACACAGGTAGACTACTAAGCACCACAAAGCTTAAGCTCGACAACCAAAATAAAATGACACATGTAAAATTTAAGATTTAAATAATAATTTATATTATAAATTATTATCTTTAAAATGAATGTGATTATGGTATGCTTATGTTAGTAAATTGAAGAAGCAATCCCATGCTGAGTTGCTTTGTTAATATAAAAGTACTTTTTCAACAATAAACTCTTAATTTAAAGTGAAATTACAAATGGAAGTCAAAAGTCTATATTAAAAGTTTACATATTTAAGATAACTAAAAATAACTTGCTTATTTTGACTACTTAACCTCTATGATAATATTTATTATTTTCCAATTTTTGATATCTTGATTTTCTATAAATCTATAAATATCAAAATTTCAACATCACAATTATAATCTTAAAAACCAACCAAAGACCCAAAAAAACCAATATCATCAAAAATGGGAAAACATAAAATTATTGAAAACCTAACCCTAAAGGTATGCACAAGACATGTCAGCGTTACAATGATAAAGTGTCCTATCTCGTTGTTGGATTAAAAGTTTCAAACTTTATGCACGCGACATGCGTGGGCATGTTGTCATAAAACGTCATTTTTAGTAGGTGGGAAGGGAGTACATTTTTACTCGGTGGGAAGGGAGTAATAATAATAATAATATTAATAAGTGATATAATATAATAAATAAAATATTTTTACAAAATTAAGTATACTCGAAGGATTTAATATTAATATTAATATTTATTGTATTTATTATGATTTAATTTTAATTAATATTTAATAATGATTTAACGTTTTGGAATTTGGATAGTTTATTAGCATTTATTATATAAGCGATCCTTATTATGATAAAGAAGTGGAATTTAGACTTATTCATTCTTATGTTTGAAACTTACATTTGATAATAAGGTTTTCTTAAGGAGTAGTCCATTTGTTAGAGGTTTTCAATTTTTTGATGATTTTTCTTATTAGAATTTGGCTATTTTTTCTCCAAAATCGAAAATTTGAAGTGTTCCAATCATGTTTTTTAAAGTATAAATGGATTCATTCTCCTCAAATTCCTCCTAGAGCACCAAGTTTATGTAAGTTTAACAACTATCAAATGTTTTTTCAAGAATTAATCTAAAATTTATACTATACTATATGTAAGAAAAAACATAAAAAGGAAAAGTCGAATACATCTAACATTCAGACTACTGTTTTTTTAATAATGTCATCTATCTTAGACAAATCTAACTCAAGAACATTTAGTTGTGAAGTTTTTCCATAAGCAAGCCTACTTATTTTGCAATCGCATTTGCAAGACATTAATAAGTATTGGACTTTATGAACCATTCATATATAACTCCCTTATATTTCTTTAAGCGCATGGAAGGCTTCCTCCCTATCATGAGTAACATTCATTAATGATCAATTTTCTATTAACTTTAATAGTAAACTTAACTCTCATTACATGAAGAAGAAGAAAAAACTAACAAAATGAATTATAAAGCATCAATTATCACCTCTTAGACTTGAACATAGAAACCAAGAATTCTTTAAAAAGTTACCTATGTAAGTACAACTCTAATGTAACTTGGGTGGTTGGAAGGAATGACCATTGCCACGTCCTTATAATTATAATTAATTAATATATATTACATATATGTTCATTGCCACGGCCTTATAATTATATATATACATTACATATATATTCATCACCACGTCCTTATATGTTCCTTTAAACTCCTTATAATTAATATAATTCTCTTACATTACATTATATATATACATTACATATATGTTCCTTTAAACTCCTTATAATTAATATATATTACATATATGTTCATTGCCACGTCCTTATAATTATATATATACATTACACATATGTTCATCGCAAGGTACTTGTTGGTCAATGATTATAACCCTCCACACACAATAAGAACAAAGGCTATGAAAATAGTTGATTATAACAGAGCTTATACACTAAATAAAATAAGAGTAAATGTTATGGAAAAGCTAACATGATTAAAATAACAAAGATAATTTAAATATATAAATAATTATAATAATGACAAGTTTAGTTCAAAGTTTTCTTTTATTGAAATTCAAATATATTTAAAATATACTTTGTGAATCCTGTAATTATTTTATGGGTATCATTTTCATATACTTCAAGATAAAGGATACATATACTATATATTTGGAAGATTGTCATATCTTAGCAAAAAGGTTTAAATCTTGTATGGTACTAGTTGTCATGATTAACATGAAAGAGTGTAGTTCAAGAAAAGAATATCTCTATTTAAAAGTTAAATAGACATATCTATAATGAAGTAAAAGTTAAAGTTAAAAGTTAAAAGAAAAATGTAAGAGACTTATCTCTAACGTGGAAAACAATAGAATAAAACCAACATATGAACTAGAAGCAAAAGCTAAAAGAAAAGTATAAGAGATTTAGGTGAAAAACAATAAAATATAATAAAATTAACACAAACAAAAATTTAAAGAAAAAGACTTATTTTTAAAGTGGTTTTTTTTTTTAATAAAAATAAAAACCTGATTGATTGATCATGGGTAATCCAACTTGAAACATAAAAGACATAACTATAAGGCATTTTACCCTCTCCTCTCCCATGCATAAGTTGTTGATTTGGATTACCCCATGAATGGTTGACAGTCATTCCCCTCTCCTCTCCCATGCATAATATAACACGAACAACGAAGAGAATGGTCTCCCCGAGCAAAATGGACACCCCCCTTGGATGATCAATTTTAGAAGGGTCAATCGAGAGTGAATGGTGGCTCATGTTGTCATGATGAATCATCAGACTGCATGGAAGGCATCCAAACTATCTCTCGAGGGACACCATGCTTGCATTATTGAGACCAGTGAATACTAGCATTACCTCAAGTAGAACGAGCAACGTCTTAGAATAATGGTAAAGTCACTCCAGGCTTACGATATACAAGTAATTGTTGAGGTTAGCTCAAATAGTGTTTTGGCATTCACGTCTATTTCCCTTTGGCTAGTCTAGTGCACATAGGGAGGGGAAGGGTTAGAACAGTGTGGTGCAAAGGTCTTATATTACTAGAAAGAAAACCTTGAATATCTAGAAATTTCGAGTGGACTAGGAATTTATCGTCAGTGGGAAGTAGAAGCAGTGGTGGTTTCTAAAGGCAAACAAGAACATAGCAAATAGGCAGACTCTCCTTGTGGTAGTTGCACAAATGAGGTGCAATTATCGTCAAATCTAGGGGGTTGGTAAAAGGAAGTTGGGTTACTGGAACATGGGCATGCATCCAAGGTGAAGTTGAGGAAGCCGAAGCTTGTTATTATGCTAAAATCCTTGAGAAAATTAAGAAAAAAATTAGTCGAGCAGAGGATTGGGTGAATTCTAAGTAGGACACCCTAGAAGCTGAGGAAGAACACGAGGAGATGTAGACTTAGTTTAACGATGTCAAAACTTCATGCACTAGAGAAACCAAGCATGCAAAAATGGTCTTCAAGTGTTTGGGCATGTCAAAACTTGGATAGAGAAAGCCATGATGGATGGACAAGAAGAGAATAATAGAAGAAAGAAATCCTTCTTAAATTGGATCAGATACAAGCTCAAATTGAAAATTCTATTCATAAATTTGTCACCATGATTAGAGTTATCTCTAGTTTTGAAGCCAAACTTAATTTTCTGGCCAAAACAACCACTAGAATGGTATTCAAAATGGTACCCAAAAATCAATAGCCCCAGTCAACGCAAACAAAGAAGCCCGAGGTATGCATGTTATTGATGATACCACTCACGGGCATTTTACTTGGTCTTGAAACTCTCTCACAGGCTATCCACTTATGGTTTTCATGATAGAATGCATATTGTAGTGTTTGGCATGCACAAAATTGAACAATCTTTCCTCTTTTTGTCTCGTATTTTGTCAACACAAACTCTATATTATAATCTAGTTTTCCATAAAGGAAGATTATGGTTTGGTTGGTAATATGTTATATTCAACTAAGTATGGGTATGGCTTCCTCATAGGCAGGCCCTTCATAGCTTTTTTTTTTTTACTAGGGGAATCGGCAACTGGGGTCGGGCTGGTACTCGCGTGACATGGGGTCCAGGGATCCAATCCCGCTACCACCCTTCATAGCATAATTTACTCTTTATTTTAAGAAAAAACTAAATTTTATGTATTAAAAGTTAATATATTAAAAGGAATAGTATAAAAATAGTATATGGTTTTGTTGGTAATATGTTATATTCAACTAAATATGGGTCTAGCTTCCTCATAGGCATGCCCTTAATAGCTTAATTTACTCTTTATTTTAACAAAAAAAATTAAATTTTATGTATTAAAAGTTAATTTATTAAAAGGAATAGTATAAAAATAGTATTAAAAAAAGAGATAAACAAAATAGTAGATATATAACTTCATATATCATTATGAATCAAAGTATTTTTTTAACTATTAATTTGTCTCCTTAGGTAATTATGTTGATTTTTTTAGCAGCATTGAGACCCATTCTCTAGGAGAATGGAGGCACTTGGTAAGTTACTAGGAATTGGATATCGGTCTAGAACAGAAGCTTATCCTAGGGTTGAGATCCATTCTCTATGAGAATGGAGGCACCTAGTAACTGGACACCAATCTAGGATTGAATATCATCCTAGGGATGAGATCCATTCTCTAGGAGAATGGAGGCACCTGGTCAGTTACTAAGAATTGGATACCAGTCTAGGACTGAAGCTCAACCTAGGGATGAGAGCCATTCTCTCAGAGAATGGGGGCACTTGATCAGTGGGCTATGGGACCTTCTCAAGGGACTAGCCACCCCTTGTTCAAATACCTAGCACGTGATCTTGGAGAACTAGAATAATCTTCCTTATTTATGATGATGAACTTTGAGTTTGCACGTGTGGACCATAGAGACCTACAGAAGAGTGTAATATGACTTGTTAAGGATTTATGGTTATGGAACCCCAATGATGGTCCAAGGGCCCACCAATGAAGGACTAATATCCCTTCAGTAAAGGACCAAGAACTGACTAAATATTAAAAATATTAAAAAATTTAAAAGACCACAAAAGGTCAAAAGACCAAAAATATTAAAATCCCCCAAGAGTGGCTTCCTTAATTAATGAATTTATATCTCAATGATTAACTATAAATAGAGAAGCATTCTCGTTTGTAGCACACACATCTGATCTCTTCATCTCTGATCTCTAAGGCAATTTCATGGGGTTCTATGATGTTACCTTCTCTCTCTTTCTCGTGAGGACTGATTTATTTGTTTAAGGCAGTCGAAACAGTTGAAGTTTGATCTGCTTCCATCAAAGCCTTGTTAGGGCCTTCTTCACCCCACTGGAACTTTGTATAAGGTTTGGTTCAAGTCGTGGTATCCTTGTTAGGGATTCTCCAGTTCATGACAACCCCTGCATAATCCTACACTAGCAGGTTGTGGCATCTGGCTACCCTATTAGGGACTCTTCTCAGAACTAAGCCCTTATTTAAATCCATGAAAAGCATAGAATAGGAACCATAAGGTCAACTCAGGAATTTGAAGGTTTATCTTAGTCATTGAGGTTTTAATAGTCAGACACATGCACAATCTGGTCATCAAGCATCAAGAGTTTCCTCCTTCAACTTCATTGGTATACAACAGTAGTCACAATTGGTGACTAAAGGTTAAGGTTTGGAAAAAATTTGATAGTATGATTTGTGGCAACAATTATACTATTCTTAATTGACTTCATCATCTACATGAAGTTTGTATTGTTCTGTGTGTCCTAGAGTAAAATGCATAGTCATGAATAAGTCTTCTCTTTATATCTACTCATGTAAAAACTCGATCACCTCATATTTAAAGAAATTTATTCTTGCTGAGGTTTTTATACCTTAAAAGGTTTTCCCTAGGGTAAAAAATTGTGTTCTTATGGATGGTTGTATTTTAATTTATTGTTGATTATCTATTGCTCATTTATCGCTGCTATAAATCTTATATTTGCAATTTCAAGTCTGCTAAAAGTTAAAAAGACTATCAAATTTAGATCTATGTTTAAAAATTAACATGGTATCAGAGCTCAGCACATGAAGAGAACAGTTTTGAGCAGGTTATTGTTGCCAATGTGGATCTTGGTATAGATCTGAGCTTTGCATACTTGTGTTAGAAGGTAGAGAAGATGACTATAGTCTCATTTAGACTAGATGAAATACTTGAAGGATCTTGAAACTCCAACTCTTGGAAAGCTAGAATCTTTGCCATTTTAGAAGAAAATAATATTGATGACTTAGCCATCAATATTGTAGAAGAACCTACAACAAATGTAGGGAGGTCGGCATTTAAGAGGAAGCAAGCCAAGGAAAGAGGGATCATCTATGATTCAGTTAAAGACACTTTGATGCTTGTTATAATGCCATTGAATACTTCCAAAGAATGCTTTGACACCTTGACCAACTTATATGAAAAGAAATCTCCCAGCCATAAAAGAGTCCTAAAGAACATGGAGAAGGATGTAGGTGTGGCTTTACTCTTTACAAAGATATCTTAGGAAAGGGATAAACTCTTAGCTATTGGTGTTAAAGTAGAATATGATGATCTTGTTCAAACTTTTGTTGATAGTCTTCCTAGTTTTTGGGAAACATTTCTCTTTGTTGTAAATGGCCGTGAAGTCTAGATAGATTTTGAAAGACTATGGCATGATTACTTAGAAGAGGAAGGAAGAGTGTAAAGAAGAAATGGCAATTCCAAGCAAGGGAACCTTGCCCTTACTTCTAAAAAAAATAAAGGGAATAAGTTTTTCCATCAAAAGAACAAGGGTAAGAAGCCTCAAGGTAAACACATTGATTTATCAAATATTGAATGTTTTAATTCTCACAAGATGGGACACTATTCCAAAAAATATAGATTGGAAAAGAGAAATTTCAAGGGAGAATTTCAGGCATTTGTTGCAAAAGAAGAAAGACCTGAGAATAAGAAAAACAACAAGTCTTTTGAAGATCAAGAACCAATAAGAGAGTACTATTTGGTTTCATCTCTCTCTGGATCCATTACCAATAGTACTAAGTATTGGTTGGTGGACAACGGAGCTTCCATGCATATGATATGGTTTTGTGAGTCTCTTACAAACTTCAGAAAGAAGAAGTTTTTTTCTCAAGTAGAACTTGGAGATGATACCACCTATGAAATTGAAGGAATTGGTTCAACCTCTTTTCATCTTGACTCAAGGACTACCTTGCATATAGAAGAGATATTATATGTTCCTAGCTTAAAGAAGAATATCCTCTCAATTGTAAGTTTAGAAGATCAATGCTACATATAACTCTTCATGGATAGAAAGGATCTCTTGTGGCCAAAGAATGAAGAATTTATTACATCTATGATGATCGGAGTTCTAGAGGGAGGCCTCTACAAAGCATTTGCACATTCCATTCAGGACACATTCAGGCATTGGTCCATGACACAAGAAACCCATGTGAGTTATGGTATTGAAGGTTTGGGCACCTTCATTACAAGGCTCTTCCTCGTTTAGAAAAGATGGTAACATGTATGCCTGAGTTTTCTTATGAGCATGATGGTATTTGTAAAGGTTGTTCTCTTGGAAAAAATGGAAATAAATCCTTTTCTAGCAGTAGTATTAGAGATAAATGTATTTTGGACTTAATTCATTCAGATATATGTGGACCTATGACTTCACCTTTTATTACTGGTTGTTTATATTATGTGGTTTTCATAGAGGATTGCTCTCGCAAACCTTGGATATATTTTCTAAAGACTAAGAATGAAACTTCTGATAAGTTTAAAGAATTCAAGGCACTAGTAGAAAATAAGACAGGAAGACGCATCCATATCCTGAGGTCAGATAATGGGGGTGAGTATGAATATCACTAGTTTGATGATGTTTATCGAGAAGCATGGATCAAGAGGGAGCTAGTTGTTCCTTACAACCCTCGACAAAATGGGGTTGTGGAAAGAAAGAACATGACAATATGTGAAGCTTCCAAATGATTCCATGTTATGTTATCTAAATATTCCTCTATCTCTATGGGATGAAGCCGGTAGTGCTACTGTTTACATCCAAAATAGAATCCCTCGTGTTATTTTGGGGGAAAAGACTCCAGAGGAAGTATTTACAGGTAAGAACCCAACAGTTGATCACATGAGTATTTTTGGCACTCCAATCTATATCCATGTGCCAAAGGAAAAGATAACTAAGTTGGATCCTTCCAAAAAGAAAGGTACATTTGTTGGATACAGTGAAATCTTAAAATCTTATCATATCTATGTTCCTGCCAGAGGTACATTAAGGTCAGTAGAGATGTGATATTTCATGAAGAAATTTCCTTTCGTCATTCCAAATATCTTACAAATCATTCAGAATCTCCTCATTTAGAAGTTCCATATTCTCCTCACTCAGATGATAAGAGGGAGGAGGAGGATGAGCCTTCAGTTCCATATATTGCTATAGAACCAGAGAAGTCTGCTGAAGAATTTCTTGAGCTTCCTCCCTCCAAGAGAATACCTCCTTGGTTTCATGAAACTCTATAAGAATCATAAAAACATAAAGATCCTTCAGGAACTTTCAAAGAAAGTAAGAAGCCTCAAAATTATTATGGTCTTGTAACTCAATTCTACCACCTTATTGATGCATAACCTTCTCCTTATGAGGAAGCAACTAATCAGCATGTATGGAAATATGCAATGACAGAAGAGTACGATTCCATTATGAAAAATGATGTATGGGAAGTGGTCCCAAGATGAAAAGGGAAATCTATAGTGACTTCTAAGTGGATTTTCAAAATCAAACATGATGTTGATGGAAGTATTGAAAAAATTAAAGCAAGGTCTATGGATTTTGGTTTCTTGTAAAAGGAAGGCATATATTATGATGAAACTTTTTCTCCAGTTTCCAAACACACCACCATCAGAATAGTTATCGTTCTCGCTACATTTTTGGGATGGAAACTTCACAAGATGGTCGTGAAGACAATTTTCCCCAATGGAAAGATTGAAGACGAAATCTATATAGAGCAACCAGAAGGTTTTGTGATCCATGGGAAGTAATCCCATGTATAAAAGATGAAGAAGGAATTTTATGGCAATAAACATGCACTAAGATTTTGGTATGAAAGAATTGGCAGTTACCTTCATATCGTGGGTTTCTCCAAAAGTGTTGTTAACTCCAACCTGTATTTCAAGGTTGTCTAGAACCATCCCTTGATCTTGGTCTTATATTTTGATGACTTGTTCCTTACTGGAAAGGAACAACTGATAGCTCAGTGTAAGAGAGAACTCACTTCAAAATTTGACATGAAGATCCAGGTCTTATGCATTATTTTCTTGGTCTAGAGGTATGGAAAAATCCAGATGAGATCTTCCTCTCACAAGGGAAGTATGTAGTTGATATATTACGAAGGTTTTGGATTCAATACTGCAAGACCATTAGCACACATATAAAATCAAACTTGAAGAATCTACATGAGTTAGCATATTCCTCAAAGCCACTAGATCCTACTATGTATCGTCAGCTTATTGGATTGTTGACGTATTTAGTACATCCTAGACCAGATATATGAAATGAAGTAAGTGCACGGAGTCAATTTATGTTTTATCTTAAGCACATACATTGGATAAATGCTAAACATGTGCTTAGATATATATTGGTCACTGATATGTATGGACTCGGTTGTACTTCCAGCAGAAGAGTGATGTTACTTGGTTATGTTGACTCTAATTAGGCAAGTAGTGCAGTAGGCTAGAAAAGCACATCCGGTATTTCTTTAGAATGGGATCAACCATGATCTCTTGTTTTAGTAGGAAACAAGGTTCCATAGCTCAAAGCACAAAAAAAGATGAATATATTGCTGCCAGTGATGCATGCAGAGAAGAAGTGTGTCTTAGGAAGCTACTTTCATAATTCTTGAGTAGAAATCTTGAGCCAACTATTATCCATTGTGATAACCAAACTTGCATGAAGCTTCTAGGGAATCCAATGTTTCATGACAAATCGAAACACATTGAGATGAAGTATCACTTCATCAGAGATATGATCCAAAGAGGTGTGATGAGACTTCATTACATTCATACAAATGAGAATATTTTCGATGTGTTGACCAAGAATTTATCATTAACAAATATTGTTTACTTCTGATACAATCTTGGTATTATAGAGAATGAATCTCTCACTAAGAGGGAATATTGAATTTTGAGTAGCATTGAGGGCCATTCTCTAGGAGAATGGAGGCACCTAGTCAGTTACCAGGAATTGGATATGAGTCTAGTACTAAATCTCATCCTAGGATGAGAGCCATTCTCTAGGAGAATGGAGGCACCTGGTCAGTTACCGAGAAATGGATACCAGTCTAGGACTGAAGCTCATCATGGGGCTAAGAGACATTCTCTAGGAGAATGGAGGCACCTGATAAGTTATCAGGAATTGGATACTAGTCTAGGATTGAAGCTCATCTTGGGGGTGAGATACTTTTTGTCAGAGAATGGAGGCACTTGATCAATGGTCTATGGGACCTTCTCAACAGACTGGCCACCCCTTTTTGAAGTACCTAGCACATTATCTTGGAGAACAAGAATAATATTCCTTATTTATGATGATGTACTTTGAGTTGGCACGTGTGGATCATAGAGACCAAGAGAAGGGTCTAAGATTAATTGTTAAGGAGATATGGTTGTGGAACCCCAGTGATGGTACAAGATCCCACCAGTGAAGGACCCAAATCCCATTATTAAACGACCAAGAAACCGCTAAAGATTAATCAGATAAAAAAAAGTCAAAAGGCCACAAAAGTTCAAAATACGAAAAAGATTAAAATCCCCCAAGATTGGCTTCCTTAATTCATGGATTTATCTCTCAATGATGAACTGTAAATGGAGAAGCATTCTCATTTGCACCACACACATCTGATCTCTAATATAATTTCATGGTATATTATGGTGGTATCTTCTATCTCTTCCTCGTGAGGTTTGATTTTTTTCTTTAAGGCAGACGCAATAATTGAAGTATGATCTGCTTCCTTCCAAGCCCTATTAGGGACTTCTTCACCCCATCTGAATTATGTTTAAGGTATTTTTCAATTCTTGGTAGCCATGTTAGGGATTCTCTAGTTCATGGTCACCCTTACAAGGGCCTACACCATCAGGTTTCCCTATTAGATCCTCTACTTAGCACGGAGCCCTTATCTCATTCCACTAAAGGCATAGAATATGAAGAAAAAGGTCAACTTAGGAATTTGAAGCTTTATCTTAGTCACCGAGGTTTTAATAGTCATCCATAGGCACAATCTGGTCATCAAGCATCAACAACTACCTCCATCAACTACATTGGTATCCAGCCAGTGTAGATCCAATTCCTAGGCTCTATCAAGCGCCGAGAGGGATCAAATCTCTTCTTAGGTATCCATTGATTTGATTCAAACCAAAAGACGCATCTTTTTATTTAAGGTCCACATATAATATTTTTATTATTAATATTTAATATTATTTATGGCCGACATATAATATTTTTTATGATTTTTTATTTTATTAGGAACGAACATTACAACATTTCCCCATACATGGTTTTAAAACCACATGCAAGGCCCTCCTACAACCATGGGTTGTTTAGGAGGCCTTGCACATGGTCTTAAAACCATTTGCAAGGCCCTCCTAAACCATGTACAATAAAACCATGGGTTGTTTAGGAGGCCTTGCACATGGTTTTAAAACCATGTGCAAGGCCAACATTTTTTTGAGGATAATTCAAATTTTTATTTTTTATTATTTTGTTAGATAGGAACATTACAACATCTCCCCCATATTGTTTTTTTTTGTGACATACATTTTTTTATAGATAATTAAATTTTTAGTTTTTTATTGTTTTGTTAGGTAGGAAGATTACAACATCTCCCCCATATTAGGTTTTTTTTTTCCAACATTTATTTTGGCCTATAATTAAAAAATTTATTTTTTATTAATAAAAATAACGTTACGTAATGTTACAAGATCTTCCCCATACTGGGCTGTAGAGCGCCTCTCGGCGCAACAACAGTCACAATTGGTGACAGAAGGTTAGGGTTTGACAAAGGTATGACGGTCTAATTTGTAGCAGCAATTATACTATTTAAGGTTGACTTCATCATCTATAGGAAGTCTCTCTTTCTCTATGTTCCCTAGAGGAAATGCATATTGATGTATAAGTCTTCTCTTTATATCTTCTCATGTAAAAACTCAATCATCTCATATTTAAAGAAGATTATTATTGTTGTGGTTTTTATACCTTAAATGGTTAAGGAAGTAGTTGTAGGCTTGGTCAACTGAGTGCTACGACTTGCACTTAAAACAATCTAGCTCCATGCGCCACAATCTATGGACAAGGATCAATCCACACTTGGCAATAAATGTGGAGGAAACCCTAGCAATTACAAAATCCGCCCATATTAAAAAATTCACCAAGCTTTATAATCAAAGAACATTATATAATGTGAATAATAAAATGATGGAAAGGCACGGTGGAAAAAATGTTGTCATAAACCTGTCGAAGTATAAACTAGATAATGAAGAGGTTAGTGTCTTAAATAAATGTTTGAACTTCGCCACTACGCCGAGGAGCATCCCGAGTGAGAGGACAATTTGCTCGATTGAAGAGGCAGTTTCATAATTACCTGAAGAAGAAGCGGATGGAGCACACTAGGATTGTGCTCGGATTATTTCAAGGAAAAAACCACCAAAGCCAAACCTGAGTGAGAAAGAGATCAACGAGTTGGGAAAATCAAATTCTAATGAAGATATCTACATTTTGAAAGCTAATAAGGGAAACACAACAATTATAATGGATACCAAGTCTTACCAAGATAAGATTCATGATCATTTAACGAATGGGGGTTGCTACAAAAGACTGAATATAGATCCCACCACAAATATTATCAAGGAGATGATCAAAGCAATCTAAGCATCCTCTTTGGATGATAAGATGAAGAAAAATATCATTCCCATAAATACTATCGTCCCGCGCATTTACGGACTGCAAAAAATCCAAAAAGATGGCATTCCCCTCAGACCGATTGTGAACAATGTTTTCTCTCCAGCCAATCAGCTAGCCAAATTCCTGGAAAAACCTCTCAATCCATTGTCAGGTCATACTTTCTCGTACATTAAATACTCTTCCCATTTCATTAATGATATCAAAAATATTCATGTAGATGAAGCTGAAATTCTGGTTAGTTTTGATTTACACCAAAGTTTTGATTGAAGAAGCCATCACGATTATAAGCAAAATTACTAATGATGAAACTGATAATTTGTTTAGAATTTGTTTGAAATCGACATACTTCCATTTTCGTGGTGAATTTTATGAACAAACCGATGGTGTGGTGATAGGTTCTCCGCTATCACCGGTAGTATCCAATATTTACATGGAATACTTTGAGAATAACTCCATTTATTGTTTCCCTTCAAAACCAAGGAATTGCAAGAGATTTGTGGATGACACTAATATCATATGGCTGCATGGGAAGGATAATTTGGATCATTTCTTAACCCACCTCAACAACCAACCAGATCACATCAAATTCACAATGGAAAGTCAAGAGAATAATTCGTTTCCCTTCTTGGATGATCTTATCATGAGAAATAAAAATGGCTCTCTTGCACACCAGGTATACCGGGAGAGGACACATACTGACAAATATCTCCATGCAATCTCACATCATGTACCTTACTAAAAACTTGGTATCCTGAAAACCTTGTGTTATAGCGTATTTCACCACTCTAGGTGAATCACACTTTGTATGGCCTTCCCCTGTCCCGCTGCAGACTCCTTAGACCCTATGGACCACTTTTTGTCCTTTGATGTTTCCTTGATCATCCCTAAAAACATATGAAAAATGATATACATGACTTTTAAACCTATAAGCACGTATATACGCGGGTTTGACCACTAAAACTGCATACATCGAGATGTGTGCATAATCCAAATCCTTTTGGAGTTTTCCTTGACATGGATCCGACTCATTTGACTCTTGGCCTTCCCTATGCCTTGAGATCGCTTGGATTCGACCTTTCATTACCCCTTTGAAAAGCTATATAAGGAACCCCTTGGTACATTGAAGGCATAAGAGAGAATTGAGAGCAAAGAAACTATAGTCCATTGTTGCTGAAACTTATGCTTGAGTCTGCATGCCTTTGTCCCTTGGAGCATTGTTGTGTTCTTCCCAAGATTTCCTTTTGCTTGTGAGCTTGCTATCGAGAGATGGAGGATTGAAGTGGTGGAGGCCCAAGTGGGGGATTCAGTTTCTCCTGTTCGTAGACATGCCATCAGAGTTTGTATCTTGTAATCTATGATTTATATTAATAGAAATATATTTTCCTGTCCAATAATGTGTGTTTGAAAGAATATTTTATCCATTGGATTATGTCAAATGCTTATACATTATTGATTATATGTGATATAATAGAGCTAACACCATGATATATAGAATGCTTGTATTGTTTACTTGTTGTTGAGGAAGTAACAGATCAATTCAAGCTGAAGATTGGAAAGCTCAACGGGGATCTACTTCAACCGTCCGGAATAAGGTATGAGGTCTTATCCTTTAGTGTTAGACATTTAATTTCTATTGCATATTGGAAAGGATTGATTTCTGGAGTCAAGCTATCGGTTGTGGTACCCCAAGCCATAGGAATTTCTCTCCGTAACAGAATTGGCGATTCCGCTGGGGATTTCCTTGTTTTTATTTGGGGGTTTGCGAGCACAATGGGCTTGATATTATTGACTTGCTCTTGGTTTCTCCCTGTTTCTGTGTCGTATTTTATAGTATGTTTTTCCATTGACACTCCCCTTTATTGGTTTGGCCTTAGCCTACTTTTTACCACTGCCTTCTCTGTATACGTGAGTTTTTGGCCAAAAGTGGCATACATACGCGGATTTTTGGCCAAAAGTCGCGTACATACGCAGCTTTTGTGGGAAGTTGTTGAGTGGGTTGTGAGTGTGGTTGGGTCTTCCTTGGGTCTGATGTTGTCTGTTGGATGCTTCTTTGTGACCAGAGACCTCTTTTTCATTGATTTTTCTTTGAAAGTAGTTTTAGTCATTTATCCTTTTTGTTTTGCCATTAGTGCATTGCTCTTTTTTGTCTCGGTGTCTTGTTGGGCTTGTCTTTTATACTTGCTGCAGAGACTAAGAGTTTTAGATGACTTTTATTGCATTTTTCATTCTTTTATATTGAAAAATACAAGGTAGTTGCATTTTTTGCATATGGATTTGAGGAGGTACTTACATTGGATTGACATGGATGAGAGTTTTATTTAGGATTTCATATAGGAAGGATTGCATTGGCATTCGGAAAGGAATATATATTTATGCATCTCATGTAGTGGCATACCCTATTTTTCATTTGAAAAAGATTGCACTTAGCATTGTTTGTTATGGTGTGCATATGTATTTCACTACTAAGTCATAATGTCATTAGTTGCACGGTCATTTCCCTTTGAGTAATTACAGCCAACTAAAATCAACACTAAATTAAAATGAATTACACTCTTTTCTTTTCTAGGGTGCACCAACAAGCTTAGGTTTTAGGATCTTGGAATAGTTCATTGTAAATCAATTCTCCAAGATCACTAAACAACAACATGTATGTGTCTGTCCATGTGAGTGTGTGAAATCCTTGATATAACCAATGTTTCTCAGGATCCTCCTCTCAAAAGGGAGTTAAGCACGAGGCAGTGTGAGCGGTTATTGATTGGGATGACCCCTAGTCATAACTGAGTAGCACCGAAGATATTTTCAGGATTGTATTCGTATCTGGGGGCTCTTTCGAGAGTTTCGGGCTTTTCTACCCTACCCATACGGTCAATCCCGCCTGCGACTGTCCGCTTGAGCATTGATTATATTGAGGTGAATTTAGTTGCCTTACCTAGGATATCGAGGGGGTACTCTGCAGGGGATATTCTGCGGGTGTCCCGGCCAGGTAGAGGTCAGACAGCACAGTCGCTTTATGCGTTGAAGCTGAGGGCCACTATAATTGGTTACGTACCTCCGCTTGTAGTGTATGGGAGTTTCGAGCCTCTCCTAGGTGAGACATACCTGCTGCATTCGGGAGCTCACATATCCTCCCCTTGGTTTGCTTGTATTTTGGCTGTAGATTTTCTTAGGAGTGTGCTTTTTGTGCGCTAGTTGGACTTTGGGATCGCAGTTACTTGATTATATTTATGCTCTCTTGATTTTGGGTCCTTTTATTTTTGGCATGCCTGGTATCCTATCACCCGTACTTGGTCCTAGTATGGACCCTGGTGTCAGACTTGGGGGCATTACAGCCCCTTACCGTGCCCATAGATTTGGGAATGGTCATATTCCATCCTCTACTCCATTTTTGGAGGATTTTTGTTCCTTTTGCTCGGTCTTTACACTAGTGGTCACCCTCATAAAGGTGGTAGTGGATGCGTGAACGTTGGGTATACACCTTACTTTCCTTTTTATGTCCCATCATTCACCGCATTGTTTCCTTTGGGTGCAGTTGTCATTATCATTCCTCCCTATATCCTATAGTTTGGATTCTTTATTGACTATTTTGGGATGTTTTTGACTAATATGGTTGTCATGTAGGATCCAGTTTTGTACACTCTCTCCGAGGTTTCGACCCGTTCGTGCTTATCACAGGTATTATGTCTGAACTGGCATATAGGTTAGGATGTCACATCCGCTTGCACTTATGCATTGCCTTATGACTATTCCATCTTAACCTTAGGTACGAACCCATTCCATGGTATCACGGAACCTTCATGCTGCTATTAGAAGTGGTACTATGTGAATGGTAGAGCTTTCCTATACATGGGTGCCCTAGTTAGCTTCCTTTTGCATTTGGTACCCATGCTGCGAGTCCTCTCTTAGGTCCGGGAGTCTCTTTTAGTCCCGCCATGTCCTTGGGCAAGAGCTTCATACTCCTCTTGAACTTTATGCTGATCGTTTCCTTGGGACTCCCTTGTATATGTCAAGTTGTAATTGCATTCTCATGAGTTTTTCCTGCCTCATTGAGCCTTATGCCGGCTTCCCTAACTTTGAGTATCAGCCATATAGCCGGAGCTTGTCTCATGTCTAGCCATGCAGAGCCATTTTATATATCCTGTGCAACTTGGTTCCCTTTTTTACCGGGAGGGGATTTTCCCCCGAGTGTCAATATCCTACACATGTATCCTTGCATTGAACATAGGTATGTTCCACTGCTTGGAACTAGTTTGTTTTCCCTTATGACACTCGTCTCCTCCTAGTTTGTAACTATAAAGCTATTTTATTCTTTTTTCAAGCTTTTTAAATAACTGAAAAAGTTCAAAAAAATAAAAAAAACCAAAAATCCGGACAAGGAAAGATGTTATCTTTGGCAGCTGTCGAGTTGTGTCGCCTTCGAATAGAGCACTGTATATCACATCCATTGGTTGGGTTATAGTTTGACTTTAGGAGTTGTACTCGTTTATCTAAGTTTATCTCCACCATCTGGTTAAGCTTCCAGTCCCTATGGAGCCTTTGTCGATGCCTCCTGTGTCGCAGAGATGTCCCAGTTTGTATATCAAGCCTATGCTGCCTTCATTTAGTCACCATATGTGGTTATGCTCTTGTTCGAAGGAAGTTGAAGCCTGAGTCGACCATTCCTTAGTTATCTTGACTTTGCATGTCGGCCATTCCTGGTACAGTTACTGGGTCATGCACTTTATGATTGAGTCCTTCCACATTATACAGCTTTGTTGAGTACCTCGTGTTGGATGATGGGGGATGCCTTAATGCCCTCCTTCCAGCGGATTTCATCCCATCGACTTCAGATCATTTATTTTGGGATTGGAGTCTAGAGTCATTTTGAGTGCCTTGAGACTTGCAATCATCAGTGGCAGGTTCGCTCGCCATCGACAGTTTCTTGGGAATACATCAATGTCCCTTGATCGATGGACCCTTTCAAGTGTTCGACCTCAACACATTTATTCACACTTGTTAGTTTTCACTCTAGTTCCTTGATTCCCATTTTCATTATCGGTGGGTGATCTCGCATCTGTTAACGGTATACATTAATGACCGGTAATCAGACGATGGACTACTATGTTCGACCTCGACACCTCTATTCGCATAGTAGGACATGTACTCGTAGTGGTTTGTGTACAAAACTTTCCAAATTGGTGGCATCTCTTATATGCTACCTCCTTGATCGTGCCAGTGTTCATGAGATTTCAGCTCTCGTGACTTGATTCCAGTATATGTCAGA
>LPNX010736587.1:168141-300016 GCA_001517045.1 Pseudotsuga menziesii
CCTCTAGGTGAATCACACTTTGTATGGCCTTCCCCTGTCCCGCTACAGACTCCTTAGACCCTATGGACCACTTTTTGTCCTTTGATGTTTCCTTTATCATCCCTAAAAACATATGAAAAATGATATACGCGACTTTTAAACCTATAAGCGTGTATATACGCGGGTTTGACCACTAAAACCGCGTACATCGGGATGTGTGCATAAACCAAATCCTTTTGGAGTTTTCCTTGACATGGATCCGACTCATTTGACTCCTGGCCTTCCCTATGCCTTGAGATCGCTCGGATTCGACCTTTCATTACCCTTTTGAAAAGCTATATAAGGAACCCCTTGGTACATTGAAGGCATAAGAGAGAATTGAGAGCAAAGAAACTATAGTTCATTGTTGCCGGAACTTATGCTTGAGTCTGCATCCCTTTGTCCCTTGGAGCACTGTTGTGTTCTTTCCAAGCTTGCCTTTTGCTTGTGAGCTTGCTATTGAGAGATGGAGGATTGAAGTGGTGGATGCCCAAGTGGGGGATTCAGTTTCTCCGGTTCGCAGATGTGCCGTCAGAGGTTGTATCTTGTAATCTCTGATTTATATTAATAGAATTATCTTTTCATGTCCAATAATGTGTGTTTGAATGAATATTTTATCCATTGGATTATGTCAAATGCTTATACATTATTGATTATATATGCTAGAATAGAGCTAACACCATGATATATAGAATGCTTGTATTGTTTACTTATTATTGAGGAAGTAACAGATCAATTCAAGTTGAAGATTGGAAAGCTCAACGGGGATCTACTTCAACCGTCCAGAATAAGGTACGAGGTCTGATCCTTTAGTGTTAGACATTTAATTTCTATTGCATATTGGAAAGGATTGATTTCTGGTGTCAAGCTGTCTGTTGTGGTACCCCAAGCCATAGGAATTTCTCTCCTTAACACCTTGGCCATGAGAGTTGTGTGAATTTTGGATAATGACCATCTTGATAAAGAATTTATTTATCTCCGCAGTGTTCTTCAAAATAATGGTTACAATACATGGGACATAAACATAGCCTTCAAGAAATATTTAGAAAAGAAGACTCAAAAGCCAGTTAATAAGGATGAAAGCATAGGGGTGATATTCTTTCCATATATTCAAGGAACTACTGATAGGATATCCAAAGTGCTGAGGAAAAAACATATCAGGACCACCTTCTCTCCTTCGAACTCGTTGAAAAATTTACTTGATAAAACAAAAGATCCGATGGATTCAAAGCTAAAAAATGGGGTCTACTCCATTCCCTATTCTTATGGAAAACTATACATTGGTGAGACTGGTCACTCCATAAAGGTAATATTGAAAGAAGATTGTTCATACATATTGCACAATAGAACAAAAAGGTCAGCAGTGGTTGAACACTCCCTCAAGAGTAACCATTATATTTGTGTTGAACATTCCAAGGTCATAGCCACCGAAGAGCATTATAGTAAGAGATGCATCCGAGAGGCAATAGAAATTAAAAAGCACCTGGATAATTTCAATAGAGATGATGATTAAATTGTCAGTGATCTTTGGAAACCTCTCATCTAGAAATTAAGAAATAATGAGGAACTAATTAGTACTTACTCTTGAGCTCTCGAGTGATCCAACAGTCATTACTCCTTTATGAAGGATGGTGCTTCCCACACAATTCCTCCTGATGATGGACTCTACTTAGCAGTCCGAAACATACGTCGAGTACATTAAAATCACACAGGTTTCCATATCAATACTCAAGAAGAATAATGAGAATGAATACAATAGAAGTGGAGTATGATCCAATATATTTCTATGTATTATTGAAAAAATGAATTGATTATGATTACAATAGTAATCCAACCTTATAAAGGAAAATTCAGCCTCTAGAAGACAACTCATGCTAGCTCATAAAGTCGACTTACTAAAATATGATAAACCCCCATATGTGACTAAAGCACTTTCCAAATCTGTCAATGACCTAACAAATTGGTTGAATCATGAGTGATCGAATAACATGCTAATCATGGAATCTAGAGAGAAAATCATGGAGGATGGGTTGGCAACAAAAGATAGTAGTTTCCTAGTTGACTAGCTTTTATCCACTAAAAAGCGGGATAAAAGTAGTATAAAGACAAAATCTATAGGAAGGTGTAGCTACTAAATCTAGGAAGTCAATAAAGTATGCAAGATCTTTCTAGAATAAGGATAAAGGTGATCCTTATGTATATATGACAAGTGTTGACCAAGTGGTGCAAGTGGATGCCAACTATCTAGCCTAGTTGATAGGAACTTAACCAGAAATGATTAATATTAGTTATCCTAAGTATGGAGTGGGTTTATAATACTCCAACAATCAGTTAGTTCATCTCAAGTTAGTCTAGCGCCACATTTGAATGAATTAAGGAGGTTATGCGCTTTTTCCTACCTGCCTTGATCAATTAATTCATTGTGAACAAATTTATGTGAATGTGAAGACATGGGACCGCACCCTCCAGTGGGGTACCAGAGACGTGGGCAGGGTGGAGGGTTTAGATCCACATGCTCATGGACAGAGACAACAATGAAGTACGACATTGGACTCACTATGGTTGTACGTGGAGAGGTTGCTAGAGTGGGTCACTGACGATGGGTGGTAGTACCTTGACGATGATCTAATCACCACATGCTGCAAGGATCCTCCATAGTGGATCTCTCTCATGAGGATTGTGGTTGTTGTTGAGCATGTCAGATCGGCGGCATAGGGTGACGTGTCGATGGAGGAGGATAGATGCAATGAGGAGGAGGACTCAGTCGAGGACATAGATTTAGAGGAGGAAGACTCGGACTAGTAGCTTGTGATGCTGCCCCCAATGCATTTGAGCATGGGGATATTTATATGATATGTATGATCATACAAGAAAGCCTGTGGAGCTTCTCATTTTGTACTGAAAATGATGTTTATGATATATATGCACATGGATGCACCATTTTATATAATTTTTATGGGATTTTATGAGTCTCTTTTTATGAGGATGCCTATATAAAGTATATGACATATGTATGCATAACTATATGATGATGCATGATGCAGTGTGTTTCCTATATGCGATGATTGATGTGCCACTCTAGAACGTCATTATCCATTTGGTCTGCTACACTATTGATACTTCTGGGAACATGTACGAATGAAATGGATTCAAAATGTCTAACCAAGTGTCTAGTGTGCAGGAACCTTCTAAAGAGGAAAGGATCATGTACCCAGTAGCAGTTATTCAACTAGGAGACAAGCATATGGGAGTATAAGAAGAAATAAAGGCAATGAATACCCAAGCGAAGGGCGGCTATCAGAAGACCAGTGACACTGTCGTACTCATCCTAGTTTTTGGTGGCAATACCAACCCACATTCCATCAATATGGATCAACTCATGTGACGGGGAATAAATAACCCACGCAGCCGAGGAAATATTAGGAGACCATCTACTTGCACCATCAACGAAATCAACATAGCAAGGTGAGGTTATATCCATCTAGAGCGACCAATAAAACACATCGTGAGACTTGTGGAAAAAAAGATGGAACACAAGAAAGAAAAACTATGATACAAGGGTACTTCATGGTGAGCGACTTCTGGAATAGAACCTCTTGAGGTAGATCCCATTACAGGGATTCTTCAAGAGGTGGTCGTCAGATTCGGCAAGGAGATATTTCCCCTTGTCGAGACATCGATGGATGACATAAGGGATATACCACATGGAATCAAACTTCCCTTTCCCAATCTTATCATTGGCTTGGTCATAGACGAGGACTAGGTCCCCCTCGCTAATGGTGCGTGGGTGGACGTGGGAGTCATAGTGGAAATTTGACTGAGTCTTGGTCGCTTCGATATTTTGGAGAGAAAAATGACAATCCTCATTGGTATGTTCAAGCATAAGTAGGCATTGTTCTAATGGTGAAGTATCAGGTAGAAGTTCTATGGCAAGGCGGAGTGACGGAATCTGGAATTCAATGGGAAGAACCGATTCCACACCATGGACTAAGTGAAATGGGGTAAAAATGGTGGCAGTTTTAGTCAATGTCTGGTAGGCCCAGAGGACAGAAAAGAGCAAGTGGTGCTAGTTGGATTTGCGTTTTTCCACCATTCGTTGGAGCATGGTTTTGAGGATCTTGTTGACAAACTCAACTTGGTCATTGCCCTGAGGGTAATAAGCAGAGGAATACTGGTGTTCAAAATTCAACATGGCGAAGAGCTCTATCCAAACAGTGTCCTCAAAATGAGAACTGTGGTATGATACTAACTATTGCGGGACACCGAAATGAGTGATAACATGGTTAAAAAATAAACGTGTCGCAGTGTCATCCTTACAGTTGAAAGTAGGCATGTCCTCGACCCATTTGGTAAAGTAGTCAACGACCACAATGATGTATTTATGGTCATCAATCGTTGAAGCGTTATAGGTCATGAATTCAATTGCCCATTTGCAAAAGGGACCGACTGTGACAACGAGATGTAGCGACGCAAGAGGTATCCTTTCTTTTGGAGAAAATATCTGACAATTGCGGCAATGTTTAACTCCATGGAATCAATCGGAGAAGATTGTGAGCCAAAAAAGAATTAGCGTGGAGTATCTTTTGATTGGTACCCAGACCAGAGAGGTGGCCACAACAGGCTCCACTGTGACAGTCATTCAGGACTTGCTCGGCTTCGTCATGGGTGAGGAAATGACACAATATTGTGTCGACACTGTGGCGGTACAAGACATCACTAATAAGGAGATACCGAGCAGCTTGGTGTCGGATGCGAAGACAATATTCATGGCTTAAACAGGACCTGAATTTCTATGTGCGCAAGTATAGGAGAATGCACCCATACCATGGGTCTTCCGTAGAGATGAAAAATAAGAATTCGTCAGGAATATTGATTGTGATAGGTGGTGAGGTATACAACGAAGGGAATTCTACCATTAAGGAAGCTAACACCAAAGCTTTGGTGCAATGAATTCTAGGTCGTACTCTTGTAGAATGACAATCCACTTGGAAACATGACCTTGGACAAGGTGGTGTCTCAAGAGATAAAGCATGGGGTTGTAATCGACCACGACTCAAATTCGGCTCAAGAGAATATAGTGACATAGCTTCTGTAACGAAAAGACGACAATAAGTGCCATCTTCTCTTCATGGGAGTAACATAAAGGTAGTTTGAAAAGTTTCTAACTTACATAATAAATAATGTGCTCTTGACGAGAATCGTCTTCTTGAACCAAGACTCCATATATAGCATTATCATATGTTGACACAAAGAGGATAAACTCCTTGGTGAATTTGGGAGGAGACAACAATGGAGCAGAAGTCAGTGCTTGTTTTAATGCATCGAAAGTGCCTTGCGCATGATCATACCATACAAAAGGAATGTTGGTATAGAGAAAGTGTAAGAAACCATGTACTTTCGTCGCATAGTACAAAATAAATCGACGAAAGAAATTGGCCTTACCTTGGAGGCTCTACAATTTGCACAAAGTACGTGGGGGAGGAAGATTCAGGATGGATTTAACCTTCAAACAATCTACAATAATCCCTTTGTGAGACATGATGAATTCCAGTAAGCGACCAGTTGGGACACAAAAGACACACTTGAGGGGATTCAAGTGGACATTATATTTGCAACATTGTGGGAATACTTGTCGTAATTCGTCCAAATGTTGAGAACGCTTTCAAGATCGAGTCGTTAGGTCACCTAGATAATCCAAGATAATGTGAATGAGGTCATGGAAGAAAAATGTCATGGCCTACTTAAAAGTGGATCCATCATTTTTAAGGCCAAATGGCATAACATGATACGCACAGTGTGCCCCAAGGGGTAGTCAAACCGATTTTGTATTGATCCTCTTTGTGGATCTGAATTTGGTTATAACCGGATAAACCATCCATGAAATAAAAGACTTCATGGAAAATGCAAGCGTTAACGATTTGATCAATTAACAGAGTGGGGAAGTTGTCTTTCGCACACGCCAAATTCAGTTCACGGAAGTCAGTACAGACGCGAATGGCACCCTATTTTTTGTTGACAGGAACATGATTGGAAACCCAAGTGGTATACATGATGGGGTATATGAAACCTGCTTTCTGCAGTTTCTTGATCTCAACTTTGACGGTGGGGGCCTTTAATGGGTGAATGGGTCGTTTATTTTGGCGAACAAGGGAAACATCAGTCCAAGTATCGATACAATGTTCAATGATAGATGGATCAAGCCCATGCATCTCGATATATGACCAAGCGAAAATATCGTGGATTCCTGAAAAGTGTTTTGTATGAAGTGATTTCTTCAAGGGATAAAGACGCTCTGAGTCTAATATCTTCAACTATCCCGAGTGTGGTTGATATATTGACCTTAATGGTTGGTAACATGTTATCCATGTTACCCTCTTCAATCGGGTTTTTAAACCAGTCAACACTTCCACAGATGAAGTATTTCGCTTCGACAGAGAATTGGTCCGACAATGAAGAAGGTTGCCACTGCTCGAGTCTCCATACTCTCAATGTCACACACCAATATGTATGACTTGTGCACATATGTTGAGGCATAACAATTCCTGGCACAAAGGTCATCCATCAGCACCCCCCTCTGGAGCTTCAACGAGGCATTGTTGAACATGCCTAGTAGCACGAGGCCCGTCAAAAAGTATACATCTCGAAAGGTGATCTCCAAACGCTCACCCTGGATCATGAAACACTTAGAGTCTTGATCCCAATAACTCACCAGCTTATCCAACAACAATTTTGTTGAACCCATCAAGGGGATCTGAAAGAAATTCAATAGCCCACATCAGGACAGTGTGTCATGTACCGCTCCATCATCCTCCACACCTTCTCTGACATCAATGATGTCTCACTCTCACCACCCGACTCGAGGCATCCTGCACATGCACAAAGTCCCTATCAGACCTGATCATACAAAAACTTCTCATTCCAGGCTAGGTACCACTTGTCTGCCCTTTTTGTGCAACCCAAGACACACAAAAATGATGAACAAGCGAACTTGGGTCGCTCTTATCTCCTGAACAGGTGCACCTGGGTCGCTCTTATCTCATGAATAGGTCCGACCTAGGTCGCGCATATCTCCCTGACTGGTGCGATCGAGCTGCCCCTGTCTTTCCGATAAGTGAGACCTAGGTCACTCCTTTTCCCTCAAAATCTATGACCCATCCCCAAGAACCCGTTGGGCTAAGCCATGGCCCCCAGAGTGAGAAAAACAAAAAAGTGCACCATTGAAATTGACGGGCTCGGTGAGAGCTTTTACTTGTAAGTCACAGATCGAAAAACCGTCGATCTAGTCGAAACAAATCAACAGTTATGTTTTGGATCCCTCCACTCCAACTCAGCACTGCACATTGAAAATGACACCTGTCATGTGGTCCCCCCCTGTTTATCAGCCTCCATTTGGTTAAACTTTTCTTCTGTGCACCATGAATTCATTTGGCATTCGTTTTTCACATCTTTCGCACCATCAGATTCAGTTTTTTGTCCTCTATCTATTGATGAGACCCACGTCTCATGCTCTCCCTATGATTTTTTTAGTCCATTTCCTATAGTCACCTCTATTTGTGTGTCACTACATGAATCACACCTTGTACGTATTGACATATTAACGAGCCATCTGCTCCATCCATACTGTAAACTTGGCCTTATTTTACCGCCATCCATCGTCCCACAAGGAGGCCCCACCCGTGTTCCACTGTTATAACATATTAACCATGCTCACAACATTACCCCTTTTGGTACATCGAACACTTCCTCCTTGCTTGACTGACCATTACAAAATTTCTTTTAAGCTCTTTTCATACTCCTAAAAGAATGAAAAGATTGACGAGCATGCTTGCTTCCTTTCACACTCATTAAAGTATTTGAAAGGGTGTCTATGTGGCCTCATTTATCTCATTTTTTGGATTGTGTAGACTATTTAAAGAAAAGGAACACCCTAGCACCTTCCAGCTAGAAACGTTTCCATTTGTATCATTTTATGCTTTGTCAGACATTGGGACCGTAACTTACGAAAATGCTCATTTACAGGTTGTATTTAAGCCCTTTTCCATCCCTCTCATAAAGAAAAGATCATCAAGAAAACTTGGTTTTTTTCATGCTCGTAAAAGTATTTGAATGGCCGTCCAGTCAGTATAGGTTTAACCTTTTTTGTCCTGGTTGGACTACCAACGGAAAAGAAGTCTCTCAGTCCATTTCAACTGGGAGAGCTCTCCTTTGTACACTTTTATCCTTTTTCAGGATTAGGAGACTACTGTACAAAAAAGAGAACCACTGGAGTCTTCTTCTTGTTTTTAGACTCTCTAAAAATGAAAACGCCATCGAACGTTTACCATCTCAAGTTCGACAAAAATCCACAAGATAGTATCATATCGAGCATACTTCTATCCCTTCTTTGTTCTCCTTAAACTATAAAGAAGGCCCAAAACAGTGTCTCTAGACACCCACACATATTACATATGGCCTCACATTATGACATATTCCGCCCATTGGGTCACCTTTAATGTTCAGAGTACTCTACGATGAGTCTCCCTTGGATCTCATGGATATCACTATGCCAAATACTCCCACAAGTATTTCCCATTGTAATTATCTACTCAGTTTCACAACTATGATCCCTTTCCCATGATTTCGTTTCATTTGTTGTTAGGTCATCCCTATCGTCATACTCTGAAAAAATGAAGTTCAGATCCCCCACACTCCCATGCCCCTGTTCCCCATTTAATGTCTTGGTCTACTGACTGTTCCACATCTTTTGTTGTCCCCCTCGCGCTTCTATCAAGGAAACCTTATTGCCTTGGTGGTTGCAGGTCTCCCTCTGCTGATGTCAACACATCTATTCCTGAGAATAGACCCAGAGGTCCATGTATCCTAGTTTCATCCACCTTATTGATGAGTTCCTTGGGCCACTTGAAGGGAGTCCTTAGTGCTTTTCATGTTGGTTATGTCTCACGTGCTCGACTTCAACTCCATCATCGCACAGTTGAGATTCATGCAGGGTATTGGTTCCTTTATTATTTGGTCGAAGACCCCAGTTGTCACCTGACTCTGGAACATTAGTGAGTTTATTGTGGGACCCATCCAGTTTCATGTCCCTTATGATTTTCAGGCTATGTTGGCGATAGTGTTTAGATGCCCCTTAGTATCATGATTTCATCTATCTCTAGTACTTGATGTTGCTTATTGTACCTCAAAGATTCTGACTCTTAGTATTTGAGTCCATTCAGTTATGTACACTCCCACATTTAGCAAAGAATCAATTGTTATGATATTGCATTCTATGAGAATGACATTGTTCCTATGTACCAATTCTTCATATCAACATTTGTATTCAGCCTCCCATTGAGGCCACCACTATGTATCATCAGTTGTATGTGGATTGATTGGATCCCATTTCTTGAGCCTTGATCCCCATTTTAATTTTTTATACATTGTTACGAGCATGGGTATGCCCGCCTCATCCATATACATGTCTGAGATTATATGTACCTCATCCATTTTTTAGAAGAAAAACAAACCAAAATCCATTGCAATTCGAATGAGGAAACTCCACTCCTCCACGGTCCTCTCCAGTCTCTCCATCGTTATCACCATTTTCCCTTGATCCTATGATGTCTATCGGCCATACGATGACCTCCTGCCCTCACACATCAAGGGGCAGTCTGCTAACACTAAAAAATGTTCACCTAGTCGCCAAAATTGTAGTGGGGATTTCTCCCTACTACGTGCAAATGAACCTGCCCTAGATCGTCCAGATCATATGGCAGAGTTCATGGTGCAAAAGATTGCTCAAATTTGACTAACAACAATAAACGATGGAAATAATAACAATATTTTTATTTTCAGATATATTCTGCTAACTAATGCAAAACAAGAACAAAAAATACCTTTCTTTTGAAGTTGGACCACTGTAGTCGTCCGGTGAAATGGTCCCACAGCTCCACGATTTGGGTCTCCAGTCTACTCCACTAGTGGTTGTCAAATAGGAGGAATAGATCCAAATGCGTATGGAGCAAGCTCAACATACACTGTGGGAAATGATATGGAAAAATATGAGGATAATGTCAAAAAGTAATGTCATGTAATGTTTGTGGGTAGACCTTCACAATATATTTATAGGATGGTCCAAGGTTTTTTGACCCATGGTATTTTATTGTGCATGGTATTTATCTATGGTTTTTTACCCATTCTCATTTTTATGGCTTGTTTGTCCTTTTTGGAGAGAGTGGGAATAAATCACAATAAATGCTCAAGTTCCCTTCATTTATAGGGAAGGAATAATAATGTTTTGGACCATATTAAGTGGAATTTTAGTTGTGAAAGTCAAAATGAAGAAAATAATAATGGAAATATGATGTATGACTATAATTTAAACCATGAAAAACTAAATAAATATTTTTTTTAATGTTAACAATAATAAAAAAGCATTGAATAATATAAAGTTATAAAGATAATATAAACTTTACATTTTAGAAAATATATATTTCTTATTAATTAATAATAATAAAATAATAAAAAACCATTAAATAATATAAAGTTATACATAAAATATAAACTTTACATTTTAAAAATAGTGTTTTTATTAATTAATAATAATGAAGTAATCCTATGCAATATTTTATAATTAAAAATTATAATAAATAAGCATTGTAATCTTAAATAGCTCTCAAACTTATATCCCCAACATCATGAAAACTATAATGATCAACCTTGACATTATTAAGAAGCACTTTATACAACACCGATATCATGATAACTATAATGGTCAACCTTAACATTATTGAGAAGCATTAAATACCTAAAGGATCCCACACGACATCACACCATTACAATAGACATGACACCATTACAATAGTGAGGTGCCGTATCTACTTTCAAACTTTTTGCATGTGACTCTACATGGGGAATGTTGTCATAGACACATCATTTTTAATGTTAATCAACCTAGGAGATCTTACATTTATATTTAATATTAATGTTTAGAGATGCCAAAGTTATTAGGATGAAAGGATTTTTTTTTCCCTAAGAAATAAAATTGTAATTTTATTAATGAGTTCTAATACAATTACATTCTGTAAAGGCTAATGTTTTTAGGCCTTTCTTTTTACTGTTTTTTCAGTCCATGTTTCAAGTTTGTATCGCCTGGTTCCACTTATATTCATTTTTGCCAAAAAAACATAGAGCCTTGTATGAAGTTCTATATCGAGAATGCTAGAGAAAATATGGAATAAGAGTTTTCTAAAAAGATCATTTTATCAAAACTGTCATAATGTTTTTGTTCCAAGTTGTTTAAACTGGTGGATCTAATCCATCTATGAATAGTCTATGATGGTATTCATATAAAGTTTCATTCTCATGTTTTGTGATCAGCTACTGTCCATGAGGAGTGTTCAGGGCTTTTTGGATAGTTGGTATGCTTCCACATCCATTTCCATGTAAACACAGTGACAAGTGTAGCTATCAAAACCTTCCAAATGTCTCATAATGCCCTCTATCAAAACTAGAAGAAAAACATTTTGGCACTTTTGAACTTTGTTTATCCAATTTATGACATTCATAGAATCCCCGAAAATCTGTAAAGTTTTGCAAATTTTCTCAATGGCAAAACATAAAAGAAGCTTAAGGGATGAAAGCTCTGCAAAAATTTTCATTCCACTTCCAAGACCCATTTGTAAATGAGAGTAATGTGAATCAAACAAATGTAGAACAACCCCACCACCACAAATTTGGTTTTGAGTTGCACCATCAAAATAAGCCCAAGGTTTTTTTTTGTCAATTTTTTCCATGGTGATGGTTCTGACTCCAGGTGTGTTCTTCTGCTGAGGGAAATAAGAGAGTATGTCTAGGTTGTTATTAGTTGTAATCTCAAGGGTAGAGGGTAAATCCTAAAAAATAGCCGCTGTTTCGGGCAATCCAAATGCCTCGAGCAGTGAGTGTGGGGAGTGCATGTTAATTTGTTGCTTCAACCGATGATAGGCATGTTTTCCATGCTTCTTCCACAGAAACCTCACTCCAACCGTTTAAAGAACTCAATCTTCTTTTGAGTTCCTCCCAAGTATGAGTTGCAAAGGGACAAGAAATAAAGATATGTTTAGTTGTTTCATTTTCTTGTTTGCAAAGCACTGACCATCCTAGCGCCTCAACATTTTGATTCTTCATCCTCTCCCAAATAGGAATTGTGTTTGCCAGTGTGCACCACATAAATAGCTTTGATTTATGTGGGAATTTGGCCTTGCAATGGAAGAAAGTAAAATTATATATATATATATATATAGAGAGAGAGAGAGAGAGAGAGAGAGAGAGAGAGAGAGAGAGAGAGCTTGGAAAGGAGTTGGATAAAAATGAGATTTAGTTTGAAAAAGGAGTTAATGATAAAAATGTGAATTTTATATTGTAGCAAAATATTTTCTGATATTAAGTATAAGAAGTATTTGATATTTAAGTAGTCTAACTATTATACGATTTGGACACTTTCTTTGTTATCATCATCGAAATTTTGTTATACAATTTTATACTAAATTGTAATTTTTTATTGTTGAAATTGTATTTTTTAATGTATAAATGGATTAAGTACCCTCCAATATTTTCTTGCACTATGATTATGCAATCTCAACGATTAATATATGTAACTCTAGTAACTCTTATGAATTTTTGGTCATATTTCGAACAAAATTATTGAAAACATGTAACAAAAAAATGTCCAAATCATAACACGTATTAGACTACTGCTTTAATATTTAACATATTCATTATGACTCAACTATAATGAGTGTCATTTATAAATGATTGATTGTTCATGAGTTTGAATAGTTCTCTGAGAAATTATTACATCGAGTGATTCTTACAATGACAAATAAGTAAGACTCAAACACGGGGACTTCACTCAGTGAACCTCTCACATAGCATGTGCGATCGTGGGATATTAAAGAATACCCTTAATTTCCAGAGATATTGACCCAAACTCTTTTTGTTGAAACCCCCTCCCAATACTTAAAACCTCCTCCCCACCCCTTTTTATACCTTAATCTTTAGAAAGCACCCTACCCACCCCCACGTTAAACCCCTCATCCCCCCAATACCTGCAATATATTGGTTCAATTTTTTATAATTTTAAAACCCACAATATGAACTAACGTGATAGGATATTGGTCAACAAGTGAAGCCCCCGTGGACTCAAACTAGCTCATCCTCACCTTCGGAACTTACATGTGCTAACATACTAACAAGGATTTCTTAGGAAAGTCATTTCTCCGAGAAAACTCTAGATGAGTGCATTTAACCATAGAATTTTTCCTGAGTCATGCCTACTTAGCTTGCAATGTCATTTGCAAAAGAATAACAAGTATTATGACTTATGAACCATCCATAAATAACTTCATTCTAATGGAGGTATTTTGTAGGCTAACATTATGAAATGTCCCACTCAAGCCATTCACCATGCATCATTCATTGATGATCAATTTTTCATTCTCTTTAATAGTCTTGACAATCATTACATGAGGGGATGTTCACAAGGTTGAAGAAGCGGGATTGAAACTAGCAAAATGCATTACAAAGCATCATCACCTCTTAGACTTGCACCTACTAATCAAGACTTGTGGAGAAACTCACCTATCTAAGTACAGCTCTAGTTTAAGAATGCTTAAAAAATTCTTTTAAAATGTTCGGATTTTGAACATCCACCTCCAAATTAAGGGAATCATGCACTAGAGTCTATTGGAAGCAAGATTAGGTATTTTGTTGGAAAGTTTCATGAAAGCACCTACAACTTAAAATCCATCGACTAAGGAAGCTAATCTCATTTTGAAAGTCAACTCTCAAGCTATGTAACAACTTCTTCCAAAACTAAGTTTATTTTATAATGAAAAAGGCAACGCGCCTCTAGTCTTCATAATGAACCTAAGATCTCAAAGTGTAAAGATCTCTAAATGAATAATACTATTTACTATAAAACTCATAATAGATAGAACATGAAAAATTGAAACATTCTTATAATACATATATGGTCTTCACAAGATACGTGTCGAAGAGTGCTCATCGATAGCTAATTATAATCAGATTTGCATTACACAATATAAGAGCAAAGGCTATACGAAGTTGGCTTCTAAGATAAAATGAGAAAGTTTAAGATAAAGCGTCTCTTTTATTTAAATTCAAATATGTTTTATGAACCTTCTCTATTAAAATTGTATAGATATCCAACTTAGACACCCAAAATAAAGAATACATATAATAAGACACCCAAAATAAAGAATACATATACTAGTAGAACACTGTGATTATCCTTGCATAAGAGTTTAAACACGCTCACTAAAAGTGTGCAAAAATGCATTGAAAAAGTAAAACAAAAAAATATAACTCTTATTACAAATATTATAGTAAAATTAATAACACAATCAAGATAATAATTAAAAAATATACATAAATAAATATTTATAGATAAATAAATAAACTTTATCCACAATGTAAAAGATAACTCTCATTACAAAGATTATAATAATATCAATATCAACAACTCAATCATTAGAATAATACCAACAACACAAACAAAATAATTATTATAAAAAAAATTAATATAAAGATTTGTTTAAAAAAATAAAAAACACTTTAAACTTTATACCACAATATAAAAATATAAACTTTATCCATTTATCAATCTAGAGACTTACTTTAATAAATAAATAAAACTTTAAACTTTATACACCATGTAAAAGTATAAACTTTATCCTAGTGATAATGGGATAACCCTCATCAACGACTTAAAGCATAATGGGATAACCCTTATGACAATGAAAGTGATAATGGGATAACCCTTATGACAATGAAAGTGATAAAACATCACATTATAAAAAACTAAAGCATGACACCAATGTACAATGTGATTCTACGTTGACATGGTGTCACAAACACGTCATTTTAATGAACCTTGCAAACTCGCTAAAATGAAATGTCAAAAAGAACTTTGATATGTTGTAAAATGAGATAAAGTTGTGTATACGTAAATAATAGTAGCATAGATTCATTTTAAATATGGATTTATCAAGTATCGCGAGATATTCAATTTTTTGAGGTGATATTTTTCTAATGACTTCTTACTTGGTTTTAAAGTTTGTTGTATAAGCGGATATGATTTTCTAATGACTTTTTATTTGGTTTTAAATTTTTATTCTATAAACAGATATAGATTTTTTTAACTAATTTTTATTTGGTTTATTACATTTTCTATTTCATGAGCTGACATAAAAAAATTAATACATTTTTTTTGGGTACATAACGTTATGTTACGTAGCGTTACACATCTCCCCCATACTAGGTTGAAAGCACCTCTCTACTCTCAGTGAAATAATTTTATGTGTTGAAAGCAAGTCTAGTGAATCTATGGTAGGCATAGTAGTCTATGAAATTGAAAGGAAAACTTTCTTACAAGTACTTATAAGCAATAAATAGAAACCATGTAATCCATGGCAAGTAAAATGAAATGTACATCAATTAGTCATATGAGAAACTGCATGTGAGTAAAACAATAAAAGGGCTAGGTAGTGATCAAGTTTGACTCTAATGATATTGACAATCAATATCGCTATTTTCATTTGGTAGGAGGAGTGTATGGATTCACGATTGCAATTTTAAGTGTGAAAGGGACAGGGAATAAAGGTGTGCTTCTTCCTTTTTTTTGAAGTGAGACATATGAAGTGTCCTTCATATTTGCATATAATTCAAAGGAGAATGATGGTGCTCGTGTACATGGCTAAATATACTCCATCGTCTGTTGGTTTGGTCACCATTACGCATGGAGTATTAGCATAGTTTCTCCTTCATCCATAATAAAAACTTAGTGGAGGTCATTTTTGACTACACATTTGAAATTACCTTAATTCTTTAACTGTTATGGAACTATCTTTTGTCTACTCAAACATGTAAAGTTCGACTAAAAACAATTTTACTGCACAAAACAAATGGTGGAACAGTGCTCGATACTAGAATTGCCAATGGAAGTTCGATACAATTGTTGAATTGAGATTTCTTTCATTTCATTTATAAATGCCTTTTATTTACATATGCTCTCTGGTTTTGAGAAGAAAGTACACTAATGAGTTTAGGTTTTGTTTCCATTTCATTCATGCATGTCTTTTATTTTGCATACGCTCTAAGAAAGAAAGTACATGAATAAATGCTTCTCAAAAAATGTAATCATACGCTCTAAGAAAGAAAGTACATAAATAAATGCTTCTCAAAAAATGTAATCTAGATTATATGTTGACGAAAATGCAAAATTTTGACATGCAACCTCACATTAATACCTATTGTTTATTAATTGAATATTTATTATTGAAAGCATTGTTATCATATTGCATTTAGCATTAGCATTCTGATTTCAAATGTAATCATTGTAGCAGTTAATCTCTTTGTATATTCTTGAATACTATGCACTTGCACACAACTACAGAGTCTCAACTTAGCTCAAACTTTGCATCCTTGTAGCATAATTAATTTCACCTTCTTTTTTTTATATATCCATTTTGTGCACTTGTCGATGCTTTTATTTATTTGAATATTTTGCTCATAGATAATCAAAGATATGGGCAAGTTGGATGTTTCTTTGGAGGTCTCTACATTGAAATTTGAGCTCACACATCAGTATGGGTTATTTCATATGAAAATCTCAAATGCAAGTTAGTTGGTCTTCTTATATAATGAAGTGGGAGAGAGATGTATTGGATCAGAAGAGAGGCGTAATGGCTTACATGAGATAAAATTTGTACATGCATTTTGAATTCAATGCCTATTATGGGCGCGCTCAACTTGTCAAATTTGAATGGTGGTTGTCGTGGAGGATTTGAAATACCTTTTTTCATGTTAAGTTTGTCTAATTGCCTGAAGATTCATCAAACATTATTGTGTGATATTACCAACGTTAGTAATACAATAAGTTTTTTTTTAATGTGGTTCACCATTTGTTAGAGGGCTAGTAATATAATAAGTTTATCAAACTGTTATGTGATGAATTTATAAAATATAATATTTAGTGAGATAATAATTATTGTATTTACTTTTAATAATAAAATAAAATAAAATTATTTATTAATTAATAATGTATATATTAAAAATAATATTTAATGTGGATAACATTTACATTTATCATGCGTAGTGGAGAACGAAATAAATACTAACATGTATTGAAATATTGAAGTAGTTAATTGTCAAAGCAATATACACTAAATCAAGGAGTTGTGAAGTTTTAAAATTGGGGATTTAGCCTAGGATGGACAACGGACAATCACGATTGTTGAAATTGCAAAATTGTTGAAATAGTAATTTCCAAGGAACATTTTTTACTGGTTTTTATTAAAAATGGGTTGTTGGGCTCATCAATGTCAATCCAATACATCATTAACTCAAAAAAAGGGCCTAAAACCAAATGCTCTATAGCGGTTCCTCATTAGTGAACAACAATATGCTCTATAGTGTTTCCTCATTAGTAAACAAGAATACACTCTATAATGACCAAAACCAGATGCTCTATGGCGTTTCATGCAGGGACAACAATACGCTACTCAAATTTGACTTCACTTCTTCCTTGGGCATACTTCTCTAGTGATGCAGGACAACTCAAACAATTAGCCTCATAACATTACAACTCTTCAAGCAGAAAGGGAAAAATTCTTAGATCAATATACCTCACTGGTTGGAAAGTCTCCCCTCTACCGTTTCTTTAGAACCCAACTGCAACTCCAAAATCTTTTTCATTGGAAAGAGTGACCATTGATTTTCAAGCATCATTAAATCTCTAAAAATGGAGTTGTGGGCAATAGTTGTGCCAGTCATTTGATGTATGCATGAGAGATTTCATCTGCGTGTTTGACATAAAACTGCAAACAATCAAGAAGGAAGATGACATCTAGATCCATGATCCACTCTAAGGTTTTCTTTCTTATAGTCGATGAACTTGTGATAGCAAGTCTAGATTTGCCAATCATATGTTTTAATCTCATCCACAACGACTGAAACTTTGTTTATGCATTCATTTTTTTCTAAAATCTACAAGCAATTTCCAATTTGTAGCGCTCCATATCGTAGAGATCAAATATCCAGTGGTAATAGGGGTTGATGGAAACCATCTAAGGAATGTATGCTTTTGTCTTGTCTTCCAACAAATATTTCCGACAGACAAATTTATGGCAAGGCACGTTTATTAAAGACATGAAAACTCCTCGTAGATCTATATGACATTCATGGATGAACCTATACAACATTCATGGTTTTGTTTAGAGACAGGGGTGGCTCCTCATAGGCTTTCAATAGACGATGAAGTCTTAAGAGGCACGGTCCCCTTAAAAAATGATTTATGTGTTATTAGGAAAAGTCTTAAGAGGCACCATCCCCTTAAGAAAAGCTTAGGAAAAATATATAAGATATAAATTTTGAATTTAGCTATTAGGTCTCCATCGGGGAATATATATGAATTGTCTAAGGGGATTAATCCATATTGTACAAGTAAATATTTTTATTGCTAAATGGTTGAACTTTGGAAAACAATTTAGTATTTAACATATTTTTTTATAAAATCTATTTATGTACTATCTTAGTGGGTTACAAGGATGAGGTCTTGGCTGATCACGCTGACGTGTTGGCGTATCATGCCACAAGACCCGACGGCAATCCTATGTCATCCAACAATCAATTAAAAATGCACAAATCTGAGCAACATTCGTTTAAATGTATTTCTTTATCTTTTTACGTGAAAAAAATTAAACGATGTACAATTTTTATATAAATAATATATTGTGTTAAAAAACTACAAATACCATCATACAAATTTCAATTTGAAATATATACGATTATATTGACTATGTATCCACACACTAGATTAATAAATAAAACTCATAAATAAATAATTTTTTTAAAGAACGTAACAATTTCATAAAAATATTTGACATCTTACGAGCATTAGTTGAAGACCACATGCTTGAATATCAATTGTGAATGTGTGGTGGAAACATCTTAACTCATGAGTAACAACAATTGGAGTAACAATATCCAAAAGGTAATTGCATCGAGAGGCGCTTTACAACTCAGTATGGGGAGATCTTGTAACGTGAGGCGCTCTACAACTCAGTATGGGGAGATCTTGTAATGTTGCGTAACGTTATTTTTATTAATAACAAATAATATTTTTAATTATAGGCCAAAATAAATGTCGGCCAGAAAACCACCTAATATGGGGAAGATGTTGTAATATTCCTACCTTACAAAACAATAAAAAAGTAAAAATTTAATTATCCGTTAAAAAGTTGGAAGATGTTGTAATATTCCTACCTAACAAAACAATAAAAAAAGTAAAAATTTAATTATCCGTAAAAAAAATGCGAAAAAAACACAATATGGGAGAGATGTTGTAATGTTCCTACCTAACAAAATAATAAAAAATAAAAAATTGAATTATCCGCAAAACAATGTTGTCCTTGCACATGGTTTTAAAACCATGTGCAAGGCCTTCTAAACAACCCATGGTTTTATTGTACATGGTTTAGGAGGGCCTTCCATATGGTTTTAAAACCATGTGNACACTTGATAAAGCCTAAGATTTGGATCTACGCTGATAGTATTCAAGCCCGTGCAAAAGTAGTAGTGGCAAGTCTTGGAATAGCCAGCGCCATGTCCTTTGACTCTAGAAGTACATATTTTCAAGCCACTTATAAGTAATCAAAATCAGACACAATACCACTTAATAGCCTACACTATTATTCAAAACAATGCAACACATGAGAAAGGTTGTACCTTGGGCAAGTCTAAAAGTTATACACAAGATATAATATAAAGGATAAAATGAGGACTCAAAATGTCTTCAAAACATGATAAGTGGATGACAAAAAGAGTACAAATCAGAAACCCAACAGTATACATGTATTATGTTGAAATGCTTTGAAGTAGTATTGAAATTAAAATTAACAAAATGAATGCTATAACATCAATTATCACTTCCAATGCTTAGGAATAATAGCCAAGAGATCCTAAAAACTCACCTAGTCAAATACAACTCTAACTTAAACATGTTTATCAATAAACATTTTTTTTTATAATTAAACTCACTTTAGTTGCCACCACATACAAAAATATAATAATTGTTACATATAACACCCTAATGAACATAATTATTTACATGTATTATGTTGGAAAGTTTTGAAAACGGAGTTGTAACATCCCTACCTTGAGGTAAGCGACAACCCCTCACCAACTCATCCATCCAAGAGCTTGAGTGCATAGGAAACTGAGTGCATTCTGGGTGCACAAAATACAACCATGTTTAAAGGAGATGTATTAGATGCACAACATTGAGGCATCAGCAAGAGGGAACAATTGACAAGGAGGCAACCCGAGCATAAGGGGTCCAACCAAGACCGACCCAGTTGGTGCTTGTCAAGGTAAATCAAGAAATACCATGTGTGACCATGGGACATCCTTGCAACTGAAGGGACTCAATAAGTAACTCATTGTCACATCCCCATCCATCATTCTAAAAGGTTTCTAAATTCTGCCCCATAAGACATAATACGAATTTATAAATAAAGATTACATGTGAAGATGCATAAATGTAAAATGCAACAAAAATAAAACTCTATCCATACCTACAATATGCATATACAAGAATAATTATCACATGAATAAAATAAAATAATTCCACATTCATATACAAGAGAATAATATTCTCTTAACAAAGAATATCCAAGCATATAGTTGTGTAAGAGTGATTTTCCTCCCAACTGTATGAATCAACTACATATATTGCCCCTAAGTTGGGCTATGAGGCCACCAAGTTGAAGGAAACACATATAGGCTTCTCTCTCTTAGCCCACAACCCATTTCCTCTAGTTCTTAGCCAAACTTCCCACCTCTGATTATTTACAGGGATCTCACTAAACATCCCAACCATGGCATTCTTTTATGCTTCCACACACAACACAAGGAAGGAATTTTCCTTCACTACTCCATAGTTACTGTTACACCTAAAAGTTGTCTTGATGCTCAATCCCTTGAAGTTTCCTAGCCAAACTACCTTTAGGAGGAGCTTTTTGCTCATTTCTAGGAGTCCTAATGCCTTTTTCCTTTTGACATAAAGAGTCATCCTACCTTTACGATGTTTTCCTAGTGACAAGGTGTATCGGTGACACTTGTTGTCTGAGGACAGGGAGTGTTAGCACTGTCAAAAGGGAAAAAAGAGAATATTTCGAGAACCTTCTAGATGAAAGTCCTCATGGAGGCTTATGCCAACTGCTTGGAGTAGGTGGCATTCATACCCCTAGTCTCTAGGTATGGTCCCTCACCTTCCTCCTTAAGAATCTAGAACCCTTTGGGCCCTATTTGGCCTATATATACAAGCTTCATGGACCATGTTAAGAGAGGACAAAGAGAGAAGCTTTATACTATTTAAATCATTGTTGGTATAGGAGGAAAATAGTGTGGTTATGAATGAGATTTGTATAGTTTGTAGAGCTTGTGGTTGTGAGTCAAAGACATTGTGAGAACAAAGCTTCAACATCAAGGCTTTGGTTGTAGTTTTCTTCTCTTAATCTTTTAATACAAATGTGTTCCCCTTTCCCATGAATGATTTGTGTGAATCTCACTTATTCATTAAGTTTCTCCATGATCATTAGTGTAGATCGTTGAATCATCTTGATGCTTTCATTATTGTATCTTGTTCCTTACATTCTTTTGTAGGTACAACTAATCGTAAGAGAATTACAAGGCAAGGGTCACCTTCTCAATGAGGTAAGAAAGATTGGAATTCAAGTAGCTTAATAGTCTAGGGAGAGGATGCATTGGTGTGAGATTTTTGTTCTAGAGCTGCCAAATGTAGACTATGGAAACAATCTTTGTCCGCATTGATTAAGAATTTCCAGTAACAAAACTGGAGACCATACTAGGGATAAACCAATCAGATCTATGAGTTTTGACTTTTCTTTTGATTACAAGCTCTCAAAGTTTTTTCTCTTGCTCATTTGAAGATTTAAGGTGTGAAATTCATCTTAAGACAATTCCATCTGCCTCCTCGGGTCAGTGTTTCCACTCAGCAAATTCCAGTTTGATTTGCAATTGCTTATGTTAAAGTTTATTTACTCTTTTTTGTTCTCTAAATTCGACGACACACATGGGTTTATTTGATAGAGAGTCGAACTGTCCCTAACGCCTTTTGTCTATTCATCGCTTGAAATGAAAAGATTTATCCTTTTCTCTAACTAGGATTCATCGAAAAGAGAATTGCATTGCATTTAGATAATTCAATATTATAATTGTTCCACACTCCATAAACATTCACTAACCATCAAGATAAAATTGAATGGTATCTTAGGTTAAAATTCTTAGTAATTTGAGTGATAGGTTAGAAGATGTTTTCTGGAATCTATAAACATAGGAGTTGTCATGATTTCCCTGCACTGGATCTCGAGGACTGCGCAGTTCTTCCATGTACCAATCGGTATATTGAACGGATTTTCACGTAAGCTCAAGTTATATCAAAAAGTTATTCACATACTTCATAGTATATCAAAATGCCCCCTTCAAACGGTTGTGCATCAGACAACTCTAACACAAATTTGAGCTGCCACGTACCTTGTGTATATCGGGAGACCCTTCTAGGAACCTATACCAACTGATAAAATACTTGTGGTCATCTTGTTGAAGAAATACACTGAGAACAACACTCGAAGAGCTACTACGCACGTGTTGTCTAGGTAGTCGAGTATTCAGGAAAGGGTACGGTTCAATCCTCCTTGTCACGTTTTACTATTGGACCCTGTATATCGTGAGTTGCGACAACTTAACACTCCTAATGAGGATACAAATTTTTCAGCCCCTCTTATCACTTAAGTTTGCTTGTCACCTTAGCTTGCATAGGATTTTTTGTGTTTGATATTTTTTACTAGAATACCTTTAGAGTAAAACTTTTTATCCAACATTATGGTTGAATCACCTGTGAGGAGATCTCGTGGGCTGTAGGGTTTACCACAATTTCCTCCTACTGCGGAAGAAAGAAAGGAGGTGACCATGGACCAACCTGTCACGACTGATCCATATGTAGAGGGCATTCTGATCACTAAGCCAGGGGAAGAGTATTCTTCCTTTGAGAATTTGTCTACCTATACCCCGTTACTAGTACAATTTCCTTCTTCACGTGATTCAACCTTTCACATCCCCACGGAAGGCCATTCTAGTACATGATATTGGGTGTTTTCCCAGCAATTAGATGACCTCATGGCATCTTGATTTTGTCTAACTGCTCCATTTTGGGAGACTTCCTTGGGATAGACAATTTCTAAATACGACACTATTGCTTTGTCTTATGCCACTCCCGCGCCAAACCCAAGATTATTATTATCAAATGATGAGTATTTTAGACCCATACATGAGATGGTGTCCAGTTTGTTTACGAGGGTAGAGAACATAAGTGGGGGGTCTCTCTTCTTTGACTAGTTGTTCAAAAATAGCCACTCTTGAATACCATGCCCATGTTCGATCGCATGTTGTTGTCGTATCAGGAAAACCCGCTCACAATGTGGTTTCTCGCGATCCAGGCCAACCTTCCATCCATACCCTATCAGTTCAAACTCTCCTATATGTCCCTATTTCTTCTACAAATCCTATGACTGGGGGGAAACCCCCCAGAACAAGTTGTTTCGACAACTGAGCAAACTAGTTTAAATATTGGGCAAAGCGTTTCTTTAGGGCAGTCGATTGTTAACACACCCTCCATGGTCGTAAATGTGGTTATTCCTCCCCCCTGCACCGGGACAACCATCATGGGTCCAACCCATGTCTAATCAACCTGCATGTGGGTACAAATACCTAGGAATTCAATCGACAATGGTTAATCAAAATGATCAACCCATTACCTCGGGACATGTTTTTCCTAGAATCCCTAATCCTCGTAACACTAATACCCCATGAGGGAAACCCAGTTGGGTGAATGTCCCCGCATATGGGAGGCCATTTACGAATTTGATTGGTGGGTCATCTGGAGGTCTGTTGTCCCGAGGACCACCTAGAGGTCCACCACCTGAATATACGTCATCTGAAATCCCACTTGGAGGTCCACCACTTAGAGGTCCACCACCTAAAGACCCACAACCCACAGGACCATCGGGTGGATCATTTGGAAACCAACCACCACTGATCCAACCGGTTATAGGAGTATCATCGGCACCCGTTTATCAATCCACTTATGGCCCTACTGGTACTCAAATTCTTTACCAATACCCGTTACCAAATCAACAATTGTCATTTCTGGCTACGCTTGATCTGTCATATTTGTCACGATTGATTAATGATCATATTCACCATGATCCTTCATGGCCAACTATTCCTGTAAATCTACCTTCGGATATACCAAAATTTGACGAAAAACTTGGTGAGGATCCAAAAAACCATGTAATGACTTATCATTTGTTGTGTTCGTCAAACTCTCTAATGGATGGTTCCATTTGTTTGATACGTTTTCAAAGAAATCTCATTGGGACTACCGTCAAGTGGTATATAGAATTGCCCCAGCATTCCTTTTGGGATTTTAGTACTCTAGAAATGGCAATTTTTTATGCATTTTCAACTACCAATTAGGTATGAAATGGGTACGTACCTTTTGACCTCGCTCCGTCAAACCACTTCCACCCATGTATCCAACCATATACATGAGTCGAGACGACAACGTAGGTTGATTAAATCTCCCATTCCCGACTAATTACTTGTTGTTGGCTCTGGATCCCGGTCTTCTAGATTCAGATATTTTATTGTTCAGTTGCGTTTGTACCCCAGTTTTACTATACACTCGTCCCAACTAGGGGTGGGGTGGCAGCGCCCCCGGAAGAAATTTTTGGGATTTTTTTCCAACAGTTTGCAGACCCATGGTAATAGGTGACCTGTAGTATTTTCCCATGGTAATTCCCCTATAAAAGTAAAGCATTGTAAAATGGTTGTGTATTGTATTCGAACATTGTAAACAATTTCTGTGATTGTGTGAGAGAGACTGTGAGAGTGTGAAGAGGAAGTGCAGCGGGGTTGTTGCAAGTTGTATCCCTTCATTTTGTTGGATGGTATAATAATAAAGGACTAGCAATTTCTATGTGGACATATACCATCTTGGGTGAATCACATTGTATCTATGTCTCTCTTATAATGTGTTTAATATTTGCATCTTGTTTAATTTTTAATTGTATAATTGTTATTGTTCGGCGATCCTGTTTTTCTAACACTTGTTGATTAGTTCACTAAGTCATTGCTTCCGCCCATTTCCAAGGATGTTTCCATGGGAGGTGTTGTTACCGAAGAGAAATCATTAGTCTTGTCTAGTACCTAGACTTGGTTTATTCCCAATCTGGCACTATGTACGATCCGATCCCGAATGCTCCTCGTCATACCTCAGAACCTTCAAGAAATTCATCGAACCACCTGTCAATGGAATACTTGGTTCTATTCAAACACAGTCGGCGAATAAATCCTCGAAAAATCAAAACCAACATGCTTCAACTACTAGACAAACTGTTACAAATCCCAAGTCTTCTTCTACTCTTGTTGTTTCTACCGAAGTAAATGTGGTTCAATCCTCATAATATTCGAGGACAAATAAGAAAGGAAGAAACAAATCCAAGAAATCTAAGAATCAACTGGAAGGTAACAAAATGGAAAACATAGATGTCGAATCTAGAAATAGGAGAAAGGAAAAATTACCCTTCCTTATATGTGTAGGTGACCACTTCACCAAGGAATGTCCTCGGCATGAATAGGTCAGTAAATTTCTAAAAAATACTTCCACCTCGACAGTTTTGACTGGTCCTTTCCCTACCCAACAACAATTTATTAACCATTAATCCTTGCATAACTCTTCTTCATATTCCATCGACGAGGTCAAAATGATGTCTAGTGATTTGGTGAATATTCCAACTAGATTCCAGAACTATGATCCTCCCCTAGAAAATAAGAGTGATAACACTCTGATTGATAAAACAACAATGTCCATCCATCCTCCTACCAAAAATTTTCACATTGAAAAATGTGTTCTTGATGTGGTCCTCCAACCACCCAAGACCAAAATTCAGAAATCAATATTTAACCCTAGTGCATGGGCCACTCAATACTACAATGTAGTATAAGATTTGTCTCAGACATCGTGTGTTATGTCTACCCTCAAATTTCTCCAAATGTGTCCTACATAGAGGAAGAATATGAATATGTTGTCAATTCTTGGAGCTATGGACCTTGAGAAAAGCAATGGTATCTCCTTTAAACTGGACGACTTTAACGAAAGGCTCTCCCATCAATTATATTTCCAGCTATCTATGAAAGTCATGACTCATTGCGAAGAAAATCCACCATATTGTATTAGATGAAGGTTCCTCAACTTTGGTCATATCTCTGTCTTGTTGGAGAGCCATATGATCCCTTGAAATTAGTTGTTCTCCTATGTGACACTAAAAGAATTTGATGGTTGTGGTTTTCAACCCTATGGATTAATGTCCTTTCTGTTGATCGAACTAGGGGAAAATTTAGTGTCCATCTATGTTGAAGTTGTCGATGCTCCTCTAGATTACAATCTCCTCCTAGGTAGGAATTGGTTCTATGCGATGCAGACGGTAGTATCATATGTGTTTCGTGTGGTCCAATTCCCATTCCAAACGAAGATTGTCACTATTAACAAATTAGAGGTTTGTTCTCCAGACACGAGTTCTAATTTTGCGAATAATTTTCCACTTCTAGCCTCTTCGGATCCATAATCCCATAACGTAGGATTTGGTCTTGTTAAATACTCCTCACTTATTGGAGTCTTTCCATTGAAAAATAATCCTCCCCCTTCACAGGTTGTGTCTGTGAAGATGATCTCCTCAAGGAGTCATGACACTTCGACCAAAGGGAAATGAGTTGTTGATTCGACACCTTTGAGTCATTTTGAAGAGACTTTCCAAGCTATCCAATCCACCAATGACCCCATCATCAATGATCATCTTTTGGTGGCATATGACCCTCGGACCATCTACCATATTGGTTAGATTCCCCCCCCCATCTCTAGATTATCTTTTGAAACCTCTTCCATTAGATGAATCCTTCATAGAAGTCATGTCTTTAGATGAGATGCCTTGGAAAGATCATCATCATTAGTCTTCTTTCCTTCCAAATTACCAAATGGTAGAAAGTCATTTTGAAACGTTGGTTTCATCTGATGTTGTAACTACTCCTCAGTCATCAGTACTCATTCACAATGTTGATTCCGAGGGTAATATGATTAATATTACTAATATCGTTCTGGTTAACATATTAGTGAAACCTGGAGTTGTTGAGAACATTCACCTGGGCCAAAATTGTTATTCTCTGGAAATAAAATCTTATATGACCCTTTTTAGGGAATTTAGAGATATTTTCGCTTGGACGTATAAAGAAATTCCAGGGATATATCCTTCGATCGTCGTTCATGAGATCAGGACATACCCTGATTCCAAGCCAGTCCATCATAAGTTACATCAAGTACATCCACAGAAAGTAGCGACCATCAAGGAAGAAGTTGAAAAACTTCTTAGGGATGGGTTCATTTACCCTATGTTGATGACATAATGGGTTTCTAATAATGTTCCTGTGATGAAAAAGTAGGGAACATTAGGGTTTGTATCAATTTTAGAGACCTTAATAGGTCTTGTCCGAAGGAAAATTTCCCTACTCCCTACATCGATCAAATCATAAACAATTGTGTTGGGGGTGTCATATTTTCATTCATTGATTGGTTTTCCAACTATAATCAGATAGAGATACTCCCTTCTTATCAGCATAAGACGAATTTCATTTTCCCATGGGGGACCTTTTCCTATAGAAAATTGCCTCTTGGTCTAAAAAATGTTAGCACTACATTTCAACGTGCCATGTCTTATGCTTTCCATGACATTGAGCATATTGTGGAACCGTACCTCGATGATCTACCTGCCCATTTGCAACATTAAGAACATCATGTTGACCATCTGAGAGCCATTTTCTAAGATGTCGCCATTACAACATTCTGTTGAATCCACACAAATGTGTTTTTTGTGTTGAGACAGGAAGATTGCTTGGGTTCATTATTTCCAAGGATGGCATCTGTATAGACTTGTTGAAGATCGAATCCATCTTGGCCCTACCACCACCTACCAATATTATTGAACTTCAAAGTTTGCAAGGAAAGGCAAACTTTCTGTGTCATTTTGTTTGCAACTACGTCGAGAAGACACACACTTTTATGTGTTTGTTAAAAAAGGACACACCTTTTGTTTGGGATGACTTCGCATAACGTGCATTTGACACTCTTAAACACACTATCACACATTCACCTATGTTGCAACTGCCCGATCATACTAGGGATTATTCCTTGTATGTGGTTTTGTTTTTAACAACTATCGGCATGGTACTAATTCAAGCAGATGAACATGACCAGGAACATGTGATTTATTACCTAAGTAAGAGTCTCCTTGACCATGAAACACATTATTCGCATGTTGAGAAATTAGCTCTGGCCACAGTCATCGCGGTTCAAAAATTTCATCGCTACATCCTGGTCCACACAACTACTGTGTACGCATATTATAACCCCATGTATTACATCTTGAATTGTCAGGTGCTTGGGGGGGGAATACTCTCATTGGATTGTCATTCTCTAGGAATTCGAGTTAGAATTTGAAAAATCTAGTTCAAAGAAGTCTCTTCCCTTCACAGAACTTATGTGTGAACTTGTGTCTTTTTGCGACAACCCATTTTCTATGATTAAAACAAAAATTTTAAAAGGGTTTTGTTTTCCTCTTTCTTTCTTTTCTCTTTTCTCTTATAATAATAATTATTATTATTCATTCGACCGAGTCATAACTATCCTGATAAGGCTTTAGACGAATTCCGTTTACCAGTCGTTTGATAGGTGTTCCATCCAACTTCTGCAATTGCACTATGTCTCCATTAGTGATATGCGTTACAATATATGGTCCTAGCTAGTGTTTTTAGCTTACCCGGATGCTTGAAGAATTTTCTATCATACAAAAGAACAAGTCCTCCGACTTGAAATTGTTTGTGCTTAATGTGGCGATAATGTTATACTTTATGTCGTTCTTTCTCCATGTTTTGATGATATCCTGCAACAAAATGTTCTTCTTCCAACTATATCAGCTGAGACAGTCTTTCTTTGACAACACCAACATCTGTCATATCCATGATCACAACAATCCTTAGGCTAGGTACAATGTATTCCATTGGCATCACAACTTCGTAACACTCTCCAAAAAGTGAAAAGGTTTGTTGGGCATAACTCTCTTCGAGTAAGTTAAGCACAGGAGTAAGCTTAGTCCATGGAGGAGTTGCTATCATAGGAAAGTGTATTGAAGATGTTAGGCATGTAGGCTTTGGGTGAAGACAAGGGTGCAACAACACATCAAAAGACAATGGCCAGGAGTGCCCAAGGTTGTTGTTTGTGTTATTTTGGGTCGCAAGTTTTTTTGTTGGATTTCCCTTTGTAATAGAGGTCACGACCATTGCCTAGACCTCACCCTTTTTAGATGTCTATCATCAATAACATATAAGACTTGCCAATACTTGAGTTTGGGTACTCTCTCTATATGTATTGTTTTATGTTTGTCCCCTTTATGCTACACTATAGCATTGGCTAGTATAATTGGGTTAACATAAAAAAACTCACGTGTGCAACAAGTTAAGTCCAAGTGCAGGTTGGGCAAGGTTTGAGGACACAGTAGGTTCAAAGGACAGGTAGCTCAAGGTAGAAGGTATGTGCCTGAGTAGGCTCAAGTAGCCAAGTCCTTGAGAAACATTAGTGTCACATGATCACTAAAGTCCAAACATCGAAGCTTTAGGGTTGTAACATGAATAATCCAAATATTATATGCTTTGAGCCTTTCCATAAATCACATACAATCTTTGATTAAATTACATTTTTTTAATTATTAAAATTGCATTTTTGAATATGTAAATAAATTTAAAACTCTTAAATACATCTTTCACCCAAAATTATATAATATCAATTAAGATTTATAATTTCACCAAGATTTTTTATTTTTATTATTAAAAATATGAAACAAAAATGATAAAAATTATTAAAAAAGCCATAAATAACTTCAAACATAGAACTTTTCTTGGAAAACACATTTTCTGAATTTATAATTCCTTAATTATAATTAAAATAAGATTTATTGTTATTACTGGAAACAAAAATGATAAAAATTATTGAAAAAGCCATAAATAACTTCAAACATAGAGCCTCTCTTGGAAAACAAATTTTTTGAATTTATAATTCCTTAATTATATTTAAAATTAGATTTATTGTTTTATTTTGGTAATATTTTCAAATATATTATAAAATACAGTGCAAATAGAAAACTTAATTTCTTACCATAATTTATTGGTAATCCATTAAAAGATAAATTTATTCATTTATTAAATATTTTGAAGTTTGTACCCATAAACCATTTATTTAGATCTTAGCATAATCAAATGTTATTGTAATAAAATTTAAAATCTTCACTTATTTTGAATATTTTTTTATATGAATTGATCTTTGAAATTTGAATTTGGTAAAAACCTTTTTTTAAGATCTTAGCATAATCAAATGTTATTGTAATAAAATTTAAAATCTTCACTTATATTGAATATTTTTTTTTAATGTGAATTGATCTTTGAAATTTGAATTTGGTAAAAACCTTTGTCTTATGCATTCCAGTTGGCTCATTTCCTTTGGTTCTGCGTTGTCTCGACACGTGGCACATTTCCATGTGCAAAGCTTAAGGCCGAGTTATTGCAATCTTGGGGGTAGAGTGTGTTGAGACTCGCCTATAAAATTGATTCTTGTGATCCCACTATGTCAGTATTCCTGTGATCCTACTAAGTGACATGCTACTCAAGCGGTCCGAAAAGTTTTGAAATTAGTTCAAACAGAAACACGGTGAACGCGCTCTCACCGTCTCTAACATTCCAGAGGGACGTCATTTACTGGTCGGTACTGAGCAGAGAGTGTCGAAACAGACCTAAACAGCGACCACCGAGCTATGATTGATAGCATTTTGCTTGTAATTTCAGCATTTTGAGTGCTTTTGGGCCCTTTTTAGCTGGTGGGCTCTCTCAATTCAATCCACAAGTCCTTTCTTTGGATCCCGGATCACATTTTTCCCCACTCAAAACCCATCTGTGAGCTGTTTTAGGCCTTCGATCCGAGGTAGCAACGGTCGAGAAACCGCAGAGAGCTTTGAAGCGAGCTCTGAAACGCCTCTGGGTGCCTGGGCTTAGGATTTCTTTGGAGGAAAAAACAATGGAGCGTTCATGGTGGGCTCTGTTGATCATTTGTCTATTGGGGAGCATGGTCTGTGCGGTGGATGCGCTGGGGGTGAATTGGGGCACCATGGCATTGCACCCGTTGCCTCCTGCTATTGTGGTCCAGATGCTCAAAGACAACGGAATAAAGAAGGTGAAGCTTTTTGATGCAGATGAGAACACTCTCCAGGCTTTGGCAAATACTGATATTGAGGTCATGGTGGCCATTCCCAACAATATGTTGCAGCACCTCAGTGACAGCTACAAGGCCGCAGAGAAGTGGGTGGACAAGAATGTCACCAGATATAATTTCACTGGTGGTGTTAATATCAAGTATGTGTTTTTATCATTTTTTTTAAATTTTATTTTGGTTTGAATTTAGTGGAAGAAGATCAGAGGTTTAAACTCCATTGTGTGCATGATTTTGGGTATTCTTGTTTGGCTGCTTAGTGTTGATTTTGGAAAATGAGATTCAGATTGAGTTTTCTTGATTATTGTGATCCTACACCATTTTGCAACAACCTGTGATGATATTATAGTCGGTGGAAAGCATTGTAGTGTTAGGTCCCTAGGTAGTTTGGATATCACCTCTGATCCGGGGTAATTCCAGATACCCTGAGTTCAGTTTAGCTAAAGGAAATTCTGAGAGTTATAGATTCATCGGTGGTTTAGGTCATGATCCCCTGAACTAAGCAGTGTTCTAAATTGTAGGCTTTAAGGCATACATTGTGTGGGCATTACTGATCCAATGTCCATATGGGCAAGATCTGCCTTCTCTTTAGACCAGAGAGAGACAAACTAAGGCTTATACCACTCACTCCCTCAGTGATCTCAAGAGAGCACTGACTCTGGGACCGCAATGAGCGAAGTTGTATGTTGGTGAACCGTGAAAACTGAAAACTGTTAAGCAGTCAGTACAGATCTGTGAGAGAATGTGGGTATCTAGTAAGCATGGAGTTATGTGTGGAACCCTGAGCTTCGTTATCTAAAAAATATTTTATTTGTGTGACTCCATTGGATTGATGAAACATGCCTTCTGAGCTCCACCCAATAGGAGGAAGTGATCTGTACCGAAAAACCTTGCTTCGTTTCATTTTTCATTGATTTCTTTGAGTGTTAGTGTTGTGTCAAGGATGGTCAACAATAACGCATTGATCTGGGGTTTGGTTGCCAAGGATTTATTAATTTGCTTTAGTAGACGGAGGATTTTAAATTTTAAATTCTGCACTAGAAAATGATAAATCTTTACTTTGTGCTCAAATTGCAGTTGTTACATTAAGTTGTTCCTGTTTCTTAGCATCTGCAAACTCTGACTACCCATCAAATTGACCATATTAGGTTGTCTTTTTTATATAGTTTGGTTTATGGGATCTCTGTATCATAATGTCCTGATAGTAGAATGACAAAATAACAGAGCTGAAATGGTTCTATTGGATTTCCTGTTTTACCATGCCTCTTTTAAGTTATTATATAAGAGATGCAAAGTAATTTTTTGGAAAATATAATCTGACCACTTTAATGCATATATATAGTACTGACTAATCCCCTAAATATGTTCGAGCTGTAATTTTCGGAGTTTCGATATATGCTCTTGTGTTACTAATTTTGCTCTTGTTTTTCACACATTTTGAAAATGACATACAGGGCATTTCGTTCAAATTGTCATTTTATTATTTTACAGGCAAATTGCTTGCAATTATATTCTTTGAACTTTGGATGTCAGAATTTACAATGTTTGGAACCAAAAGATTTGTTTCAGGCCTACAGAAGGCTTTGTTGGCTCTCACACCATATTTCATAGTCCAGACCATTGTTTGATGTTTAATATGTACCAAGTTAAGAGTGTAAGAAAATTAGACAATAGTCTTTACTAACTATTACAGAATGTAAATACACAGTCAAGATAGGAATGTAAATACACAGTCAAGATAGTCCACCTTCAGTGATGGTCAATAGTGTCCGGTGATTTTCTTTATTATAGATAATCAATAGCGTCCAGTAATTTTCTTTATTATATATATAATTATAATTTACATTCCTACTTCTTTTTATATCACTAAGAATTTTACCTAAACAGTTTACATTCTGACTGAATATGTGCAGATATGTTGCAGTTGGAAATGAGCCTTTCCTGTCAGCATACAATGGAACATATCTGAATAATACTTTTCCTGCTCTGCAAAATATTCACAAAGCTCTAGTCAAAGCAGGTTTAGCAGACCAAATTAAAGTTACTGTACCTCTCAATGCAGATGTTTACAATTCCCCAACTGACAACCCAGTACCATCTGCTGGGGATTTTAGAGCAGATATTCATGACCTCATGACGCAAATTGTGACATTTTTGAATGATAATGGAGCACCCTTTACGGTCAATATCTATCCTTTTCTAAGCTTATATGCTGATGATAACTTCCCCATGGATTTTGCCTTCTTTGATGGTGATAGTAAGCCAGTAGTTGATGGGAGTGTCCAATATACCAATGTCTTTGATGCGAATCTCGATACATTAGTTTGGTCTCTAAAGAAGGCAGGAGTCCCTGATATGACAATTATTGTCGGAGAAGTGGGTTGGCCCACAGATGGTGATAAGCATGCCACTGCCGCATCTGCTCAGAGGTTCAATCAGGGCCTGTTGAAGCATATAACTAGCAACCAAGGAACACCCATTCGACCGGGAAATATTGAAGCTTATCTGTTCGGCCTTCTTGATGAGGATGCTAAGAGTGTTGCACCTGGTAACTTTGAAAGGCATTGGGGCATTTTTGGGTATGATGGTGAGCCAAAATATGAACTGGATCTTTCAGGTTCATTGCAGAATGGGGGATTGGTTCCTGCCAAGAATGTCGAGTATTTACCTCAAAAGTGGTGTGTGTTCAATGGTAATGCTACAGACCAGTCCAAGTTGCTTGACAGCATCACCTATGCTTGTACATATGCTGACTGCACTGCTTTGGGTTATGGGTCCTCATGTAACAACTTGGATCAGTATGGCAATGCGTCGTATGCATTCAACATGTACTTTCAGGTGATGCACCAATATGATATTAACTGCGATTTTACTGGTCTAGCTATGATAACAGAGCAAAATGCATCACAGGGTTCTTGCAAATTTCCAATAGGGATTGCATATAATGCAGGAGGGAGGTCCATCAAGATTCAGGCTACTCTGGCTGCTGTCCTCGTGGGCGTTGTTACATTTATCCTGTCATTCTTATAGAAATTAAATTTTGGTCCCTATATTCATTCTTTTTATATGCACATCTTTGTATCTTCTTATTTCCTCTTTAGCTTCATCTACAAAGAGATCTATTCATTTTTTTGTAACCATGTAGTCAAAACTATTGCAATAAAGCGATAGAACCATTATGTATCTGTTTCTTTGCATTTTATACACGAAAAGCAAGTCCTGTGACCCCTGCAGGTCAAATTCCCTTGCTGTCCATAAGAAATTTATGGACTACAATATTTACTTCAAAAATGAGATTGTTTTCAGCTAGTGATGCCATTTTTGTTTGTGCTTAATAGTACTGTGTATGCGAATTGATCTCAGTGGGATCTATCTATGTGAATTTGGGATGGCACAGGATCTTGGTGTTAACATCATATGTAGGCTGTTGGCATTATACTTCGATATTACTATGTAGAATTCAGTTAGCTTCCATTTTTGTATGTGCTTAATAGTACTGACGGCACAGGATCTCGGTGTTAACATCATATGTAGGTTGTTGGCATTATACTTCGATATTACTATGTAGAATTCAGTTAGCTTCCATTTTTGTATGTGCTTAATAGTACTGTGTATGCGAATTGATATCAGTGGGATATATCTATGTGAATTTGGGATGGCACATGGTCTTGATGTTAACATCATATGTATGTGAATTTGGGATGGCACAGGGTCTTGGTGTTAACATCATATGTAGGTTGTTGGCATTATACTTCGATATTAATATGTACATTATACTTCGATATTAATATGTATATTTCAGTTATCAAAACTAAAAGTTTGCAAAAGACTAAACCTTCATGTCTTAGATGCCATAAATATAATTGCAAAGAATTGTAAAGATAAAAGCCTTTATGTCTCTTCTTAAGTCAGTTGCAATGGAATCCATAACTTAGGAGTCACATGTTATTCATAGTTTGTCAGATTTATTGGATCCACTTTCTCCTCCAAGCATACCCAAGTGAATTAATCTTCACCATTCTTAAGATTCCTCTCTTCAAGTGAATTAATTTTCACCATTCTTAAGATTCCTCTCTTCAAACTTATTGTATGTCTCCTCTCCTTCACATCAAATTATTGTCTGCTCCAAACATGTCTAAGTGAATTAATCTTCACCGTTCTCTTCAATTCCTTCCTTCAAGTGAATTAATCTTCACCATTCTTATTGTATCTATCCTCTCCTCCACGTCAAATTATTGTGTTGATGTTTACATCTTGAGAGATTTGATTTCCAGATGCTTGGTAAATCATTTTTTAAAATAAATCTATGCTAGTTATATCTACCACTTTCTCTAAACATAGATTAGGTCATTAACAGAAACATAGATTAAGTCATTGAACTATATTTATATGTTTGTAACATAAAGAGTTTACCAACCTCCTAAAATAAAAAAGAAAAAAAAAAGTTTCATAAGCTCAAGATAATACTTTGATCATTTACTTAATCCTTACAAATTTCTGGAAAAAACTTTTAACTCATCTGGATCTTAACCCTTATTATAAAGACAAGACAATGGTGGTGTAACGAAGACACCAGCAATGGTGTAAAGAAAGCAGCCCATTACTATAATGAAAAAAAGTGAAGAAAGCAACTCAGTACTCAATGAAGAAAACATTATGGTATAAAGAAAGACAATGAAATCCTTATTTTCTTCTAGTTATATGATGGAAAGGTTAAGTAATATATGAACCAAACATTTGTTTTGTTCAATAACATAGAAAATGTGGGTATTTTCTTTTAATTATATGATACAAAGTCTGAGATTATAATACATGAACTAAGTATCTCTGTTGTTTAAGAGCATATAAATTATGGGCTTTTAGATATAATTTTTATTTTATTTTTCAATATTAAGATTTATTAATATTATAATTTTATTTTATTTTTCAATATTAAGATTTATTAATATTATAATTTAATTTTTATAGAACCACGAGTTACATAGAAATTTACATCACTATTTAGATATGGTTGAATAGAAATTTACATCACTATTTAGATGTAGTTGAAAGCCATTTTGTATTTTTTTAGTTTGATGATGTTGGACCATTTATTTATTTGAAGAGGGTTAGTAGTGCTTTGAACAATAAAAGAAGTTGAACATGTATTTATATTGAACATTTTTTTCTTAACTTTACATTGAGCGTTGAATTCTAAATTGACAAATGTGTAGATAGATTATACATTTGTAAGTAATTTTAGTTTTTTTTTTTAATTCTTTTCTATTTTATTTATTTTTTATTTCGTTATGAATTTTAAATTGATAATGTTTTGATCAATTTTATCTAAAGGTATTTGTAGATACCTTTACTTTTCAACAATGAATCCTAAATTGACAATGTGTTGATAGATTATATCTAAAAGGGATGTTTTTCTTGGCTTTATTTTCAATGATGAATTCTAAATTGACAATGTGCTGATGGACTATATCCAAAGGCACTTGTAGATAGCTTTACATTTTACATTTATTCTTTTTCTTAACTTTACTTTGAGGATGAATTCTAATTGACAATGTGTTGATATATTAAATCCAAAGGTATGTTTTTTTTCTTAACTTTACTTTTAGCGATTAATTTTAAATTGACAATGTGTTCATAATTATATCAAAAGGCACTTGTAGATAGCTTTACTTTTTAGATTTTTTTCTTAACTTTACTTTCAGCAATTGAGTTCTAAATTGACAACATGTTGATAGATTTTATCCAAAGGCACTTGTAGATAGTTTTACTTTTCAACAATGAATTTTGAATTCACAATATGTTGATAGATTATATCCAAAAGCATGTGTAGATAGGGGTTATGCCTTTAGCAAGATAATAATTGAGATTGTTTACTCCCCACATATTTGTCTATGACAAAATTACATAGGATCTACCTCCCTTGGCTAAACATATTGCAACACTGGGTGTAACATTGGGCGCAAACAACTGATTTGAATCAAGGAAAGGCTCTTATCATAATGGCCTCAGAAGGATCAACAAGCTCTGGACCATCAGCGGATGTAAGGATCGGGTCGCTGGAATCCTCCATGGGTCGGCTCAGAGCTAGATTAGACAACCAAGATAAGATGCTGCAGGATGTCAACAAGGCTGGTGAACAAACTTGGGATCTTCTGAACAAGGACCTGAGGAAACTCCGTGAAGATCTCTCGGCCTCCACTGAGAAACTGGAGGATTTCAAGGATGAAACGCGCACAAGCTTCAAGGACGCGGCTATCACTCATGGAGATTTTGGCAAAAGAATTAGTGCTCTGGAATCTGCAGTCTCCAAGCTGATGGCCAAACTGGGCATTTGAAATCGCTCTGCAGGCTCTCTTTCCTCCCTCTTCTTGCTGCTTCTCGGTTTAATACCTTCCTCAGTATCTATGTCTCTTTAAATAATTGTATTCAAGCCGTTGGGAGGCTTTGGATTCCTTGCCTCGTTTTGATGAAGAATCTAGCTCCTCTTTGTAGCTTCTTAACTCTGTAATAGCCTTCGGTAGCTGTTTACCGATATCAATATATTCTACAACTATGTTATTGTAAAAAAAAAAACATTGGGCGCAAACATAGATGCAAAAAAAAGACATCAACCAGGATGCAACACTAGGTGCAAACCTAGATGCAAAAGACGATGTAAAATGAGACGAAACATTAGGCACAAACATGGATACAAAAAAATACATAAAACAAGATGCAAAAGGGGATGCAGCATTAGAAGCAAAACGGGATGCAAAACTAGACACAATATAGGGCCCAAAATTGGATGCAACACTAGATGTAGAATTGGACACATAATCTGATGCAAAATTGGGTGCAAGACTCGATGAAAAACTAGGAGAAAAATTAGACACAAGATTGGATGCAAAACTGAGCATCAAACTAGGTGCAAACAAGGATGTAACAAAGGATGCAAAAAAAGATGCAGTACAAGATGCAAAATTGGGTTCAAATAAGGGTGTAAAAAAGATGCAAAAAATTGGGTGCAAAAATGGACACAAAAATAGATGTTATAAAGGACGGAAAAAATATGCAATAGACAACGTTTTACGAAATTGTACAATAGCGCTAGATTGTTCACCACAATTGGGAAAAAACTACACTAAAATTTGGCGCTAAATCCAGTTTTTGTTGTAGTGTGTTTCTTGCAAATATTCTGTGTTCTGTAGTTGTGTCATTTTTGTAGTGTGTTGCTTGCAAATATTTTGTGTTCTGTAGTTGTGTCATTTTTGTAGTGTGTTGCTTGCAAATAAAGCATTGATATATATTAAATACATGTTGAAGCTTTGATTTAATTGAGTTAATGATTTTTCCTTTGATTTGATTGTCACATATATTGTTCGATTAATTTTCTACTTTCTTCTATTAACTTCCAAGTCGTTTTTTTTCCAAAGCAACTTTTCATGGATATCATTATAGTAAGTTTTATGATCTCCATATATAGATATAAAAGGCAAAAAGATAAATATATCATAGGTATATATCAACAATAATATATGTAAATATAATCCAAAATATAGCATGTTCATGCATAGCATCAATAGCTAACTAGCACCACTAGCATCATCATCAAAATCATGTTCATGATCATCAAACTCATCATCTTGATCAACCTCACCCCCATCACCATCATCATCATAATCATCATCATCATCTTCTTCTTCTCCTACATCTGATGCAGGCTCAACATAATTTGGATCATCATGTATAGAGTCATTAATTGTTGTGATGTGGAAAAAAATCAATATTAGATGTTAGTGTTAATTTCATATCACAATGCATATTTCTATTATATTTATAATATTAACTCACACCAAAGTAAAACGAAGTATAACACAGTTACAATTAATATGTGTATGTGCACTAATATAACTACAGAAGAAAGAGCAAAAATAAAACTAAAGAAAAACTTTATTAAAAGACATAAACAAAGTAACTAGTTTAAGAAGTATGAATTGCCAATAACAATATTGATCGTCTCCTTACTTTTATGAAACATTATTTTATATTGGTGTTTCACAAAATTGAGTTTGGCGTGGACTTGATTATGGTAGGACTTGAGCTATTGGCTTGTACTTGATTATGTAGAAAAATACGTTGGAAATGGGGTGTTTTAGTGAATGTTTATCCTATGCAGTGTTGTACTCCTTAAAATCAACAAGGTTCACTATTTTAGATTACCATTAATTGCTCAAATAACTACACTAAATGTGTGTTTTAATGGAGTGGTACTGAGGGTCACATAATCACTTGAGAATAGATGGAAGCATTATAAAAGTTTACCTAACAATATAGTAAGTAGACAACAATTGTCAGTCAATTCACTCCTTCAATTTAATCATAACAAGTGTTTGTCTTCAACCATAACCTATTTAACTTCTATCTACCCTTAGGATTAACTAGAAAAAAAATCTCTTCATATTTTCAATTTGAAAATATCTCTCTTTTAGGTATTGATAGGTATTGAAAATCTCTTCATGCTCATAGAGTGTTGCATTTTCCATTCAATAAAATTGCTTTGTCCATAGATAAACTTAGGATTGAAGTGACCAAAACTGTGTTTTTTCAAGGAAATATTTGCAACAAAGACTAACCTTCAAATGCGCACAGGAAATAGAGAGTAGCCCAATCATAATTAACTTGTATCAAACTTGTATAAATTTGAAAAATTCAAATCAATCATTGAACCAAATCGCATCCTCTTGACAAGTAATTGACAAAGTCTTCAGGCAATTATCTGGATATCGATTGCCTAAAATGTCATATCATTTTTGTAATGTAACCAACTTCATATGGTGGGGTGTCAAAAATTTTCTTCTACTTAACTTAAATCCAATCTCAATATTTTCTTTTGAAGATGCTCCATATATTACTTTAGATAAAAAATAAGTACAACAGGGTTTAAGGTGATTACACCATGCAGAGAACAAGGGTGTTGAGAAAACATATAAATTCGACAAATGTTGCAACAGACTGTTAAAAGCTCAACAACAAGTCACATGGTATCTAGTACACTCCATTTCACATGCTAAATAATCCAGTGACAATAAACCTCATTATCAAATAGAAATCATTATTTCATTCCATATATCATTATACTATATAGATTACAATGTGACCCACAATTGTGACAATTAGTGAAATACATTGCAAAAGACCGATTCACCACCCAGGAATAGGAATTCCTACTCAAATTCCACCCTGAAGTCAGGGTGATGCTATAACAAGGGAGTAAATATTAAAGTGGGTCCCATTGGTACCAATGACCTTGGTTAAAATCACATGGCTAGAAACAACACCACAAGGAATATTGGGATTGACAAGTACCATTGATACAATGTTAACTTGTCTACAACTAGAGGTTGAGTCAGCATCCTCTACAATGATATTGTCAATAGACCTCTGGTCACGAAGGGGAACTAATCCTCCATTAATTTTTCTATAGATGATAGTATTAACTTGCCCCCATCATCTTCTAGAGTTGTTGCGTGGTCACACTCCATTACCATTGTTTTGATGTGACGCCTTTTTGGCCCTCGTCTATTTTCTACATTCATTTTTCTACATGTTAGAGCTTCATTCTATCATGCTTTAGTGGCCTTTGTTATCTTAACCATTCATAAGTTGTTCTATTGGGTTAATCTCTTGACTCCATTTTCCCTTGTTGGTATAGCCACTAATCTCTTGATTATTTCATCACTTTTATATTCTATAGTCTATATTACACTCATTTTGTTAAGACTTACTCTCCTAGTATCACCTTAAGTTTCAATGTCATATCCTTACCAATATTATGTAGGGATACACCCTACAGTTGGAGGAGAGCCAAACTAAGGTTAGAGAGGATGCTACTGAGATGACAGTGGGTAGCCCCTCTTAGTTACCCTTGGGTTAGCATTGTTCTTTTGGGGTTTAATTTCTTGTGCTAATTCGAGAGGTAACACAAACTAGTACACGTTTGTTATATTTATTAATAATTGTAGTCACTGCCATAGTTATATAAATAACACCTACAAAACAATCTAGGTTTACACAAAGCACATCATAAAAGTGTCAATAAAATCCCTTTGCCCCTCCGCCATAATTTTTATAACAGAAACTACAAATCTTATCATCAAATTAGCTAAGGTAGTGTCATGTGAAATCTGAGATGCAATAGATTTTGTGGTCAAATCATCCAATTTTTTTTACGAATCACATAATTGTAAGGCATTTATTGTTCCTCCAATGAAATTACCCCTAGCACATGCAGTTGAACATGTAGTATTCATAGGCTGAACATTTCATGTATCTAAAGTTGCCTTTGATTTTGCTTGAAGTTGTTTATCCCACGCAACAATAAGCCCAACAAGCTCTATAAAAAATCATTTGTACTCTGGGGGATTGTTCTGAGTTAGTATAAGGAGAGTCAATGAATTTACCATTCGTGGCGGAAATTCATCTTGCTAGTTGTAAAACAAGTGTGAATGTCACACAATAAGCTAGAAAATGTGAATCAAATTAGTAGGTGAATGCCCCTTGTCAACTAGGATTTTCTTTGTGCAATGGATCCATGGAGGTATCTTATACTCTACCAAAGGAAATATTTGTCTTAGTGCAGGTATGAGTATATCCAGGGCTTTCTTAGCTAATTCATTGTTCTTTGGCTGGCGCATTCTCAAAAGAAGATGATATACCTATCAAACACACCTAGATGATAAGTTGCCACCATCACTTTCTATCATGATTTAAACCAACGTAGTTAATTCTACTTGACCTTTGACTATCAACCTAGTTAAGAGAAGAAAGGAAAAAGATAAAATCCACCAATTAATAGCACACGCATATCAATGAATATTCAAACATAGCAAAAACCAAAAATTTTAGGCACAAGGTTTGGTCAGATGCTTTCTTTAAGAGACCGATGTAGACATCCAAGGAAGTATTTGGGAAAGAATTTTCTCCCAAAAAATATAAAAGAACAGATGCTAGTAAATGACATGCAACACTCTTCATCCTCACAAGTCTATCCCTTTTTTCAACAGTTTCATTTTCTGATTTCTATCCATGTTCTTCACCTTTCTTTCTTTTATGCTCTTCCAAATTGAACTTGTGTCCCAAGCATTTATTCCTATTTAATTTTCCACATCACAAGAATCTTAACTTAACTTCCATATACCATTTACTTCGTCTTCATCGGCTTCAACACACCTCCTAGTTGTTGCAAAAGGAAACAAAACCCTTTCCACAACCTAAAAATAGGCCAATTAGAAAGCTACAACTGCATATCTTTCACTGGTTTCGAAAATAAATTCTATACTTGTATTACCAGATTACAGTGCATCTAGAAAAAAAATGTGAAATAAAAGTAATTTTCAACTTGGTTGCACCATAGATATCTTATTCCCAGAGCATTGACCAATAGAAAAGAGGCATTGCTAAAATGTCTCCTTTTTTCATGGTTGAAGTTTGAACCCATTTATTCTTCAACCTCACCCCAATAATTTTCCTAAAATATTGTTTCACCTTTATTGTTTTATGTATAATTTGTCCTATGTTTTTACTTATCATGCCTATTGACATGCATTTCAATATTATTATGTTTTCTCATCCAGAACCAACACATTTGAAATAACAGGCTTCTAGAAACTTGCATATGGAAACCATTAGTTTCCATTCTGATAGATTGGACATCCACCTTGGTTTTCCTACAACAATGCCTATAGATGTAATGCGATGTTACCAAAAATGAGAAATGGGAAATGCAAAAAGAAAAGGGAATGGTACAAGAAATGGATTTTGGAGGTTTCACATAGAAGAAACAAGGAGATAGAAAAAACAACAGTAATGGTGAAGAAGAGCAGGGAGATCACAGAGCCTGGATAGAGTAAAATGCAGTCAAGGTTGTCAACGAGTCTTGATTTGTGGTTCAAGTAGGTTTTCTTAGTTGGTAAAACTTGTTGTAAACAAGAGCTTGGTTATTTTGTATGCCAAGAGGTATTTAATACAACCAAAAAATCCTAGCAAGTCCTCTTCAGTAAGGCCTAAATATTTGATAATTTGGGTTAGTCTTCCAACCAAAATAAATTTTTTTATAGAACTCCCACTACTTTACACAAAGAAATCTAGAAACTGAGAACCACTTCACAAACTACAATGGATTATTAGTGATCGACAAAGTAGGACTGAGACCTGAATCAAGGATACAACAAATACAAATGAATTAAAAATGAAACCGAGAAGAGGTTAATCAAATGCCAAGATAACATAGAAAAAAATTAAAAAAATCATGAAATTACACACAAAAATTTGGTCATTCGTACCTTCAATTTCAATTTGTGTTGTGGGTATAGAATAGATCTAGGATTGAAGTGAATTTCAATTTCCCGTGGAATTCAATTTATGGCGCTTGAAAAGGTGGAGAAGACAACAAACTAGTTAAAAGGAATTGGACCCCACACTTTCACAACCACTACAATAATATACATCACTCTATGGAAACTCTTTTATTCCAGGTTCTTGTGACCGATAGAGAGGGTAACCTCAACTGTGCAGAGCTTGAAAAGAGGTCAAGAATAGAATTTGGGACAAAAATATCCATCCCCCAACAAACAACGTAAGAAAATTGTTTCTTGATAGAAACCTACTACATCCATGGTCGGAGGAAGGTAATAGATAACTTATGTGCCATTATTCCCTCGAGGCCAGGAACCACCCCAAGCCATCCATATTCCCCCCTTATTTCTACACTTTGAAGGAATAAATGATTATTCCTATCTGAATTCAAACCATAAACCACCTTACGAAATCAAAAGGTAAAGGTTCTTTGACACATGATGACATAAATCCCAGGAAATTTATTTTTGACACTTGAAAATTCAGAAACAACCCTAAGAAACAAGTGTCATTTCATGAGAAATGGTTTCATGCCTTCAGAAATGGGGATGGCCATAGAAAATGCCACTTTTTGTTTTGTCTCCATTCCTGGGCCATTTTTTAAGAGAAATGAACACTGCCATTACATTTCTTTTAAGATATAATATCCTTAAATGTAGAATCAACACACAAAGTAGTGCAGGCTAAAAAAAGCATTGAAGTAGCACAACAATGGCAGCACACAATGTGTTAAACAAGGTATATAATGGTGGACACTCAAGAAACCAAAAAGTGGCATGCTAATAGAAAATGAGCGCACCCTTCCTTTTTTAAAGAGACAAATCAAAGAATATCAAGAATATTCATATAACCCACCTATAGTTTAAAAGAAGGTGGCATTGAATGGACAAAGAATTCTTGTGGTTGGATTTTGAACTCTCTTGTTTAAATCACAGTCAGAAATTAACATTATTTATTCTTGTAACTGTAACCCTAGATGTCCAATCGAGAAAGGAACATCCACTATGCAAATTCAAAGGAATTTGTATGAGTGTTCTTGTGTTGTCACGAAGAGTTCCAAAAATCCTTGAATATGTTATTGTATAAGAAGTTGCCCAAATTATTCTTAAGCAAACTATGGTATCTCCAAAACATACTAATTCCATTTGCATATATTTAATTGTAATGGGTTTTGATGATATGGTATTTTGCAAGTGTTTTAATAAGCCAAAGTAGAAAAAAAATTGTCGATATTGCACAAGATCATTGGGGAGACTCTTCGACAAAAGTATTGCAAGCTTCAAAATCTCTATCCTTGAAGCCTCGTTGTACTTTGCACTTACCCGGAGTGTACAATAATTTGAAATCAAAGTTGTGCATAGGACGTGTAAAAAAACACTTACTCAAAACATTACACAGAAACAAAATTGTAACTTTTATGTTTTATATCAATCTTAACAATGGTGAGAAACTAAACTGCCTAACATACCGTTGAAGAGTGAAAAGTATGGAAAAAAGTTTCAAAACAAATAAGTTATAACTAAATACCTTTCCAGTTTTATCCGAAATCTTATGAATAATAATTTCTATAATAGAATAATCAACAACAACCCAATTTTGACCATTTTGAAAGGTGTGGACCATCATAGGAAGAATGAACATTTGCATAGCAATGACTATTTGATTTTGTCTTAGTTCTTTGGACTGGAATAAACAAAGAAAGTCAACCAGAATTGATTTCTTCATTTGAGTGGTGTATCCCTCTACAACATGTTTCCAAGTATTTCTTTGGACATTCGACTCATCTTAACTAGATGACCAAAACGTATTAAGAATTGTCTTTCTAGTGACCATATATCTGCAGTTGACATAATATTTTAATAAAGTTCCATTATAAACTGAAATGCCAAAACATGGTAACTAACAAAACTCAATGATGTAAAATTCTTTTAAAAAGGTGTAGTCAATGTGAATCTTGACCAAGAAACGTAACATATCAAATAGAATTCCAACTTCACTTTTAACACGCCTCAGATAATTTAGAAAGCACTTCATGAGCTTCTTGCTTTCTTTCACCTGCTATTGTTGTATGAGGTATTAGAAATAGCAATTAATATCATACCCCAAATACCATTGGCTTTTATAAAAGAAGTAGAGTCTCTGAACCCTTCCATTGTTGCATCCCTCCATTTCTCTCAATCAAGCATTCATAAATTGCATTGAAATCCCCTTCAAAGGGATTGCATGTGATAATAATATAATAATTACACATATGATGACAACTAGAGTACCTATCACATTCCTATCCATTAGTGTATTTTGGGTGTGAGGTTTCATCAAACACCTACTGAGCACTATTAAGATATTGTTTTAGGTTATATTTATAAAACATATCTGACATTTACATGCTTCCTAGTAACATAATTGATTGTGGGATTTTGAAAAACACTTCTCATACACTTCTCATACATCTTGTTGTAGTTGTCCCTTTCACAAAGAAATCTGACTTGGATGTTATTTCTTGTTTGTGGGGATTGGAATGATGTTTCACATTGCAAGCATGGCACTTTACCATTAAGGAATATATCAACTTGAGTTATGTTGTGTAAAAACTACAAAAGAACCCACAACACACAAGCATATAACCAGTATTTCATAACAGTTGTTGCATTAATAAAATATGGTCAAACTACTCATACTTACAAGATATTTCAGGTTTGTGAATAAATTGGGAAGTTGCTGCTCTCAATATGAAATAAATGCCCTTCTTTCTTTTCCCCAAAGAGCTGATAAATAATGTAGATGGCAGTGACCATCAAACAGATAAATCACTTCTCTTTCATGTACCTTTAGACTCCATAAGCCACACGATTTGATTGCAGTTGATGAGTTTGTATGGACTAGTGTGTTTTTCTTCTCCCCTTTGCACAATACAGGCCTTCTCTCAACCCCATGAACTGACTGGGTGATGATACATATGTCCCAAATATAGATACTAAAATATTTTTGTGCTTACAAATATAGATACTAATATATTTGTGCTTACAAATATAGATAGTAAAATAATTTTGTGGAAAAAACAATTAAAAACCTTTACAAAATGGGTTTGAAGATGCTATATGTTTAGTTTCAATTTGAGAGTTTAATTGTGCAAGATGTTCATAACTGTTATTGCCAACAGCGTTTTCTCCAACAATTAAAACTGGAACAACTCATTAACATGGAAAACATATACACACATCCCTATGCATGGATTCATGTGGAACAATTCTTGATTTTTATTTTTCCTATGTATCAGGGATCGTAATAAATTGTTGGAGTTAGAGTTAAAGAGAAAGTTTGAATTCAAAGAATTGATGTACAACATGACAGGTATGGGTGGTGATATGACATAATTTACTATCCCTTAATAGCTAATAAAGGTAAAACTCAACAAGGTGTAATAAAAGATGGCAAAGCCAAGCTATCAATAAAATCCCGACTGCAATTTATGGAGGGAAGATAATATTAACTGAAAGTAGTTGGTAGTTTATTGGGCATTGATCACAAACCCTGGGTAGCCCACACCAAGAAGAAATAATCATTTAAGGGCATCTTAAATGTTGTATAAATGAAATCGAAAAGTGTTGAAGGTGGGTATTAATTGAACACTTTTATGAAGCTGCGTAAATGTAGGGGCAATTAGTAAAAGAAAGAGGGGATTCACAGTCACTGGTTACCTACGATATCTCTTACGATCCTGCCATGTTCAATCCTATTACATGCTCTCAATGATTTCAATTAAAACCCTAACCAATGCAAATACCATACATTTGTACTCCAATGAATTCTCATTTTTTTTCCACCACTTGGGAAAATTGAAGATGGTTGCATATCTAATTGGGCAGAAAATGTATACGCTACAAAGAACATTTCAAGTTTTTGTTGTTAGTGTTTGAGCAAATATGAAGAAACTTGAACTTTAAAACTTTAATCCATAATTACAATGTAGATAGATCTCATCAATAATCCAAAGACAAATAAATCAAACCATAGAACACATGATATACCATGGGAAAACCATCCACTGATTCAGAGCAAAATAACCCAGCAAACAATCTTAGAGTATGATTGATAATCGATAGAGAATGATTACAACACAATAGTAGATTGCCTTTTCCGAGAGCACAAGAGAGTAGATATCAAATGGAACACTGTGATGATCTTTCCAAGTGCATAGCACTTTAATAACAAGTCAAATTGGGTCATATAAGGAAGGTAGCAAATATTTGCATGTTTCAGTAACATGTTAAAAATAATAACATTGTCTCCATTGTCTCATCTTCAACCATGCACCCCCACTAATTCACTGATTTTAACTGCCTCTAATTGAGTTGTTAACTGAATGAACTGAACTGAACTGAATGGAATTGCATGTAACTCAATGTAACTGAATAGAACTTAATGTAACTGAACATAATTGAATGTAACTATGCTTCTCCATCAGTGTCATCTTCAAAAACCACTTGCATAAATTAAGGAGTTGATTCCTTAATTAATTGAACTTGTTTTATCACAACTAAGACTCAATTGATTCTTGAGTTCACTTGGAGGCATACATGGGCAATTCGAATTCTCTATCTATCTTTGTGCTTATTTTAAATTTCCCTGCATGGCCCATATGTGTTTTCATTAATTCTATATCATATCATACTCATAATAATTGTTTTGAACCTATTATCATATGTATTACCCTAAGTCATATAGCCACATGCTAAAGTAAATCACTCTAGGGGTAGCTAATCCCTAAAGGAGACTTGTAGCACCTATTGACCATGACTGGCCATAAATCACATAGTATATCCTCGAGACTTAGTACAACATAAGTCATGTGAATTTAATACACCATGAGTTCTGGACTTGATACACCACAAGTCTCAAAGCTTAACATACGATCGTGATCTTAACCATAAGATCCTAGTACAATCATATCTCTCGAGTAAGACTTGATCAAGGTCCTAGATTGATACAACACAAGCTCTTTGACTTAACATAATAAGTTAGTGAACTTAATAAAACATAACTTATGGACTTGACACAATAAATCTCATGGAGAGGATCTGAACTTAATACAACATAAGTTTTGGACTTGACACAACAAGTCTCATGGAGGTTGACTATTGATGCTATACATCTAACACTTGTTTCATCTTGGGGTTATGTATGATATCCTAGTTCAATAGGGTAAAGGAAACAATTACACTTAGTTTTTTAGAGGCGGAGCATATGGGATCCATCTCTACTAGTTGTGAATCCATATTGCTTCACAAGATAATAGAAAAGATCTTCGATCAAATGTTGGAGCCCACTATGGTATAATTTGACCATCGGAGTTATATCAAACTCTCTAAGAAACCAATATTCCATGATCACTTCAAACACAAAGATATTCAACACCATTTCCTTAGAGACATAATTCAGAAGGGACCAATCCCCTAAGTAAGGGGATGTTTCAAATGTTGAGGGAGAGACTTAGATTGGTGGAAAACACTTTTTTCACAAACAGGGCATGTTAGTTCACATGTTCCTCAATGAGTGACTCTCCCACAGTCATGGGGCAATAGTGATGAGTATATCCATTGCAGCACTCAACGGTTCCAAATAACTTTGATCCTTGTGCATAGATAACAAGGGAGCCTTCATATAGGCCCATTTATTAGGAACAACATCAATAATTATCTAGATAGAGGTAGAGGGAACAAGTAGTCCTACAACATGCATGTGCCAACCATAGCAAGTTTCCAATTCTTCCTTTTTCTTTAATTAGAAATTTCTTTTCTTATTTTTTGATTTTCCAACTTAAGGAAAATGTGGATGCCACATGGATTAGGGTATTTCCATATTTGAATAGGATGCAATTTACTAGGAGAGAGAGAGAGGTGCTTGCTTTCATGCATTCACTCTCTCATACTGGTCACTCTATTCTCGACAAGTTGCATGCATGATGGCCACATTTCCCTCGATAGGATTAGGTTTAGGGTTTGGAAAATCCAACCTAGGCACACTATTATGGTTGTATTCACGATTTGTAACCCCAGATATGTTTCCAGGTTGTATCCATCCATTGTAACCCTAGATCTCTTTTATAATCATGGATGTTACACATCTAATCCATATTAGGTGTATAGACTATTACTTTTTATTGTTTAAATATTATATTGGGTTGATTTATACCATGTGTCACCTCAATGGTAAGCAGGGACATTACACATCTCCTTGATACTGGGTTGTGGAATGCACCTCTCTTCTCAGTGCATTCTACCTACCCACCATTAGACTTACCCTAACGACTATTTAAAGCCCATGGCGAAATTTTATGAAGTACCATATTCACTTCACAAATCAACTTGAATTCCTATCAAGAAAAGATTATTTCTATGCTTTTAATTACAAATCACAATCCAAGCATTGCAGGATTGCATTGCATTAATTTCTCTACATAATTGTTCCATACTACAAGGATCTCCATGGAAAAGAACCAGATTCCTTAACATCAATATCAGATAGAGTGATCCAACCAAGTACAAAACAATATCTTTCAAGTATAAGATCATTCCCTTGGGAAGCTTCCCTATTCTCTAATACTTCCAAAATGCGAAAAACAACATAATAAAGATCAGACCAATTTAAAACCAGATCTTGAAGAACTTTGTGTTCTACAATACCCCAAATATGAACCCCACTATCGTCAATAAGTTGTTGAAAGATATCATCCATTCCATTCTCTTATGTGACTCCCTCATTCATATTTACAACACTTTGTACCACATGATATATCGATTGCTAAATAACATGTTGTTATGGGCAGCTGAAAAGTTACTCCTTTTGTAATATGTATTAACTTATTTCTTATATTGAACATCAACCAGGATGGGAAGGTGGTAGAGTGGAGAATCATGCTCTAGAGAATCAACATCAGCCTTGAAATTAGCAAAGACCAACAAGCCAATTGTGCGCTATTAAGTTCCAATGGAGGGCAACTTACATTGTTGAGGGTAGAAAAAATATTCTCTGCCATTTTGATTTTTTCAAATACATTTGAAGAATGAAAAGCCATGAGAAGAACTTCCAAATGAAATAGGGATGGGAGACTTGCAAAAATTTCTTGGATATTTCAGCACCCTAAATATGTAGCTTCCACTTTCTGAACAATAAACTAATGTAGCCTTTGCAGATTTTGAGTATTAAGGAGTCATCTCCTGAACTAGACCTTATGGATGTCCTTATAATAAGAATGTGAGCTACAAGAACAATAACATCATCAGTATAAACAAACCTCCCATCCTCGACCTTCGGAACTTGATTTACTAGGTGTTCTTCAAGTTCGATGGATAAGGTGAATGGATAAGGTGCACCTCATAACAATTTCATGTAACATGTTAAAGCATGCTTTGAAAAAATGTTTAACGAAGTGTTTTTCATAGGACATATCTGAAACACTAACCCCCTCCATTCTTTCATCAACTGAAAGATGTGGTTGTAACATTCATAAAAGAGCACTGACATGTTCTTCATTATGTTGGTGACATGATTCTTTGTAAATAGAAGAATGCCAAATGGAGAAAAAATGCACTCTTTGATAATACTAAGCAATTTAATAGCTCCTTGTAAAGGGATATTACTGGAGTCAGAAACATTGTCATTTGCAGAGCAGGGTTTTTCATGTACATCAGGGATGACTACTTTCCTGCTATCCTTTGAAAAATATCTCCAAAGAGAGCATCATCTTCATGCCCACTTGCATATTCTTCATCATTTACTCCCATCCCATCCTCTCTAGGAGTTGAGCATGACTTATCCCCCCGTGGGCCTTGTTTCTAACTTTGTGCAAGCGGAGAACTTGTGATAGCTATTAGATCCTCTAGATAATGACCTACCTATGGAAATATAAAATTTAGTTGATTCTCCTTGTTGCACTCACAAATTAAGGAAAAATGATCTGAGTGAAGGTTATAGGACAAAGCAATAGAAGTTAAGTCTACATCCCCATATCCTTCATGATACCCATGACTTGTTTGTTTCCAAAGAAGTTTTTTACAGTTTTGTGATCTAGTATCCCGAGCAAGTCCCATAATATTAATAATAACCTCGGGCTTGTAAACCAAAGGAAGCTTTTGAACTATATTTTGTCTCTCATACCTCCACGTTCTTCCATACAAGATGTCCAATAGAGAAGCAAGAACAAATGTGTGGATGTTATAAAAAATGGTATCATCCAAAACCGCACCATGAACAAACTGAAAGAAACTTTCCAATATAAGTGAAAATTGATGATCTATATTGTTCTCCACATCCACAGGATCACGATTGACAGTTTCAAACCTCATCTTGAAAAATCCAGGAAAACGACTAGCCATTTCATTAAAATTTACCAGTAACCGGTTGGTTGATACATCAAAAGTTGTTGCTTTTGTAAGGCTAACAGTCATATTATAACCATAAATATGACTGAAAAGACTGTCCAAACAGGAAATGCATAGATAAAAATTTATGTTCGATGCAAGACAGGTCATTAACTTGTGAAGTAAATTCTATGTTCCTATTTAATTCCTCTTATCCAAGATCAACATAATTCACAACAAAACACTCCAAATTTTAGACTGGCCTTAAAGCTAATAATGCCAACTCTCTAGCCCTTCCATCTAAAACTATGGTTTCAAGAAGTTGTAATACAGGCTCCTGTAACAAGTAAATGATTGAAGTTCCTCAGTAAAATCATAGTAAAGGCATTGCATAATTCATTGTATTCTCCACTTGTGACCATGAACAGACTAAATTCCTATATAATATCATGGTAAAGACATTACACAATTCAAGTTTCATATTATTCTCCTCTTGTGACCAATAAAATTCATTGTCTTCTTCAAACAATGAACCCATTTTCTGTTTTTTGCTAAGGCCTTCAAATATCCAAAAGCTTTAAATTGTTTTTATTGTGCAAGAAGAATATGTTGCAAGTTTAGCAATGGGGAAACAATTGAGAGGATGTCAAGTGAAAAAATAGGAAGTTGATAACAATCAAGAGGGGGACATAGAACAAAATTCATTTGCATATATTATTAAATATAAATCAATATACCCTAGGGTATTTCCCAGTAATAAACCAATAAACCTTTATGATGTCCACTAAATGTTTCTTTCCTGACCAAAAGTCCAAATGCAGGGTGAAAAATATTTAATACGGGACACATATATGATAGAAAGGGTGAAATATTGTATGTGACGCTTTTATGTTATGGGGGCAGCTACTAACACTGTCAAACTAATAACAATATTTGCACTTTATTGCTCAAAAAATGCTTATTGGCATTGTAAAATCCATGCTTACAATGCAAGTTCCTACAGAAAACAATGGTTCTAAGAAAAAATCATGACTTCCATAACACCGAGTTTCAAATCTAATGAAAGAAACTTACCTAGTAAATTCTCTTATAAACTCAAACATAAAATATCAAACTCTGGAACAAATTATGTTTTGGTTGTTATACAATCATGCAATGAAACATGGTTCCATCAAATTTTTTGTTTTCTGAAAATCTGTGTAAAATGCATGTCATTCAAAATTATAAACATGACATATTGTCCATGAAATATTTTTGGATAGAAAAGAGCTAAGGCCTGAAGTTATATTGATGAGAAAAACACCTAGCATGTTGTAGTTAATATCTGCATATCAAGAAGTAATGTCTAGGAGTGATGCATAGGCAATTCACATTTGAAACTAGTGATCCTCGGGTTTAAAAAAATAGAAACTGTGTATGAAAAGAATAGAATTCCAAACATGAAACTAAATATGTGTTGGAGATTCACCATTAAAATGATTTTGTTCCTGAGATAATAATAGTGCAGAGTAGATTTTAATGTACAAGTGTATTGCCAACATTCTTCTAGGTAGCATTCCATGTAAGGATAGGTACATGCAATGCACATCCATTGGCCCACAAACATTCAGCTCGGAAAAATTCCATGTAAGGATAGGGTACATGTAATGCACATCCATTGGCCACAAGTGAGTTAAATACAAGCCTCGGGAATCCAATTAACATGCAAAAATAGGTTATGTTAGTGTTGGAGAGAGAGAATTACATTATGTTGACCTTCAACAAAGTCATAGATTTCAGTGTAAGTTAGTTGATAGGAATGGGATGAATCTAGGGAAAGCAAACTAAAGAATATTGTAAGACACCTAAACTAGTTGTGGTAGGATCATTTACCGAGTCTACAGATAATTGAACAAAATAAAGGAAGTAAATTAGTAATGCACCCTTAATAACATCATCATTAGATGAATATGTGCACATGCTCAGGTGCATTAAACAACTTTGTTCTTATTAGTCTCCTCACTTTTTTCTTTATTGAAACTCATATTTGGGATTATTAAGATAATGTGAGCTGTCTTTTCAAGTTTAAACTTTGATTTATGAGCTTTGGTTTAAAATGGATATATGTTGGTGTAGATCTAAAATGTTGGCATACTTCCCAACTTCCCATATTTTATGGTGCAATATATTATTCAGTTCATGACTGTTATTTCAATATTCAATTGTATAACTCAATTAATCTATTGTTTTGATGAGAATAAGTTGATTTTTCAAGTAATTAAAGAGTACACAAAAATGATTACTTTATCTTGTTGTATGTGCCAATGTTTAGAATTACATATATTGAAAAATGGTAGGCATACAGGATTTTGTTTTTATTCCATTACATCAATGCTTAGTCTAAGCAAAATGACAAGTATTATACTTCTCTAAGAATTTTACCTCGTTTTCCATGTTTGAGAAACCGAGTTGAGTGTTGTAGATTGTAGTTCTTATTTGTTACAGAACCTAATATACTAGAACAAGCTTTTGCTTATATAGTTATGATCTAGAGAAATGTAAGTTTCTTGTTTTGATTTGTATTTTTGATGGTAGAAACAAGGAGTAGATATCCGACTGGAACTAGGAATTGACAATGTAAAGGCCACCTTAACAGTGAAGAGAAGGCTAGCATGTGATAAAGTGAATTATTGGCATCGTCTACAATGATGTTACTTTGATTTGTATAGTTTCCAAAGGATTTCCTTTAGTGAACTTTTTTATCATGAATAGTTTGGTTTATAATTGAAAATTGAAAATTGCCTTTTTTCGAAGCATAAAAATGGTAGTGTGGACCCCTAAGCACAAAGTGTGATCTTAAGATCGCTGATAAAAAAGAATAAACATGGAAAGTAGAGGTTTAGAAAAGGTTCTCCAAGAATTTGACTAACAAGTAACAGTTTAGGTTCTCCAGGCATTTCGAATTTGGAATGATTGCCATAAAATCAACTTGGATAGTACACTTGTGATGCAAGAGCATCATGCTCTCCATTCAATTTTCAAGCTCAATGTTTGATTAGACCTCAGAGGGGTTTTCAATTCTGAATTGATGGTCTTTCAACTATCACAGTGTAAATATGCATATGTTTTATTTGATTCTAGATAGATGGTGAGTGATTTAGGTGACTCACTAAGTGGATGAGTGAGTCATTGGGTCATTTGTTGAATCATGTAACAAAGTCCTCAATTAGTGGCAGTGAGTCATAGGATAGGTTTGATATTTTTAAGTGGTTAGCATGTTGTTGAGAGTATTGAGGATCTGAACCAGAATTTTTCATGAATCCTGTTGTATATAAATATGTAAGCCTACAAGGCATAGATAGACAAGAAGGATACATAAATAGAAAGAGATAGACATGAGTAGGAGAAGTAGACAGAACAGAGTAAATCTGGCTCAAGTAAGGCCAATCAAAGATGTATTAGGCCTAAGGAGATCAGAACGTAGGCTTTGAAGCAATTATGTATGTACAGTTTCATTGAGTGAATGAAAAAGATTATTTTGGCATAAATCTCTGTGTGAAATTATAACTCTGTTTGAATGTGTGATTTCATAAGCACATTTATGAATGCTTGATTATAATCTCTGTTAATAGTTGTTAATCCTATGTGTGAATTTAGGGCTTTTAAGAGCGAGAGAAACAGAGATCGATTGATTGATTCTCTGATCAATCGAATGAGAGTTAGAGTGATAATCCATTGAGATTTCATGAATGAATAACCCTGTCGCAGGTTATGGAGCAACAATCGATCACTGCAAGGATCAATGATAATTGAGGTTTAATTCTATGCAGGCTTGATGGTCAAGATCGTGCTAGAATCAAATCCATGACTGAAGATGGGTTTCGCAAGTTGGAGTTATGTCTGAGATAACCCAACCTTTCCTAAACTAAATCGTTCGCGTGAATACAGATCATGTGGTAGAGATTTGAGTTGACAGAAGATCAATGTTCGTGATCAAATTCCAAAAATAGAAAGTACGGATCCGCAAAGTTAGTTCAAGGTCCGTGATCCACAATAGAGCGACAGTCGAGAGTGAGGCCACAAAGAATCGATGGTGCAGAAGAGTTGAAGTGCGGAAGTCGAAGTTCGAAAATTGGAGAAGTGAGTTTTTCGATTTCTGTATTCTGCATTACAGAAAAGGTGAATGCGAAAATCCCATTGAGGAAGGGAGCATGCAGAAAGATTGGAATTGTGGAAATTTGGAAGGTGGAACAGATAGTTACGGAAACCCAAAAATTGAAGGATTTGGGTTGCAGAAGAAGGTTTAACACCACAATTTGGTTGTCATGAAGGGTTTAAAGTCCCTCCATGCTTTGGAGTTCATGTTTTTGACCTCAGAGGTGGAAAAAAATATGCCACCAAGGTGGGGTTGGAATCAGTTTGGTATCAGAGCAGAACAAGGATTCTGCGTGAGAGGCAAATCAATTTCTAATTTTTAATTCATTTTAAATTGAAGACTAACAATTGTATTGAGAGGGTTAGTCATGAGAGATATTTAGAATTGATTGCAGACAAAGGATGATGGTTAGCCATAGAAGAGTGCAGAAGAAATCCTTGAAAGGATTTGATAAGTACAAGCATGGACTTATGATGCATTAAAAGAGTTTGACAATAATCTTGAGTCAAACTACTCTTGATCAATTGAAGAAATAAAAGGTAAAGACATTCTAGAAATTATTATTGAATTTGAAGACTGATAATTGTGAGGGTGTATGTTCAATCTTGTACAAGGGATCATAGAAGATATCAGAGAGGAGGAGTATAGGCTCTGCAGTAGGAGAAATTGCAGACAGTGGTTACAAACCAGAGACAAGTGCAGATGAAAAAGGTCAGGAAGAGGATCTTTAAAGATAACATGTATCTTGGATAACTATGAGAGAACAAGTTTGTTCCTGAAGAAAAAAGATCTTTTGAAGATAGTGATGGAGATATTTTCATCCAACTGTACAAGTGAAAAGTCTGAAGGTATGGATTGTTTGATGTTTGTATTTTAACTCTGGTTATATGAATTATTAGCAGCAAAGAACAGGGAAGTTCTTGAGAAGAGGAAAAAGGAAGCAGTGGCAGAACTTGAGAAATCCAACAGAGGTTGGACAAGAGAGGACTAGTGCATGTTCTCAAAGGAGTGGACCTACATAATACAAGAAGAGCAAAGAATATGCTCAAAAGGTTCTAGTGAGAGGACCAAAGATACCAAAAGGACAAGATCAAGGAGAGATAGCTTGTTGAGGTATAGCAGACAAGTATGGAGACTTGTTGGAGGTGAAGGCTTAGTTACAATCCACAAGTGAACATGATGAAGTTCACAAAAGAGGAGAAGGAGACAGAAACAATGACTATTGAAGGTCATTGCAGGGATTCGGAGAAAAGCCACAACAAAAGAAAGAAGAAAGAGAAACAAGAACAATGTAACAGAGAATTGCTAGGTTTAGCAAGAGACATTTTGTGCTTTGAGAAACATATGCAAGCTGCTGAAGAAGAGAACTAGAGGTATGGTTGGGTCATGAAAAGGGAGGTAAGATGGCATTCACTACAGGTGAAGCTACAACAAAATATGTTTGTTGGATTGAAGAAAGAACTCAGAGAAGTTGAGTCTGAGATGGAGGTTTCATATTGTGCAATGTGAAACTGAACATGGTCCTTTTCTTAGAGAGGATGATGAAGCAGAAAAAAAAGAGACCAATTGAGAGTCTCATGAATTCTGTAAAGAGTACAGATCAACTTATGGAGGAGATGAATGTGAGGCCAAATGAGACCAAAAGGTATTATGTTTTTGAGACCAATGATTTGTTTGTGATTGCAGGTTTTATTACAGATGATGGGCAGTCTTTTGAAACTGTCTTAAAATTTGATGAAGTCATATATGATGAAGAAAGTCTCTCAAATGAGGAAAGGTCTGAAATATTGCAGCAAAACGAAATCATTGATGAGTTGCTTAATGAGGGAACACAATCAGTTGAAGCTAATATGAAGATAAAGGAAGAAAAATAAATGTGCAAAGACATTTCTGCAAAGCAGAATCAAGATTGTATTCTGATGAAGGAAAGAGTTGAAGAGTCACCTTGGAATGTCATGAAGAATGAAGAAGTAGGTGATGGTGAAAGGGATATGATGTTGTGTTCAGACCAACACAATAGGAGGATGCCAGAGAAAATATCCACAGGGACTTCAGGGTATCATGTTTTTGAAACTGATTATCGGTGTATGTTTGCAGGTATTGAAGCACACTTAGATGATGTGTCTATGCAGATTGTAAAGCATAGGATGTATGCTTTGGGGAAGAAAGGAAAAATCAAAATTAGACCATTGATAGAAGAATATGTTCATTGTTGTGAAACTGAACATAAAATCATCTTAGAAAAATATGGTGTAGAAGAGGGACTAGCTGAAAGTCTTGTGAATTCTTGGGAGAGTTCAGATCAACAAAAGAATATGCTGATAAGAGGGTCAATGGGAGATAAAAATTTCAATATTTTTGAAATTAATGAATTGTGTATATATGTAGGAATAACATGTGATGAACCTTGTGAGGTTTTTATAGAGGTAAAAGAAGAACAAGGAGAGTATCCATGTATTCTTGACATGGACCAAAGCCCAAAGTTTGTTCTGGGATTAAAGGACAAGATGACATGGTTTCGTGGAGATAAACAAAAGAGAACACTTGCATATTTGGATAGTGGTGTTGCTGACAGATAGGGGAATAAATATGTCATGAAACAGGAAGAGACTATATTTTCTCAAAAGGGTGATCATTATATAAAAGAACTTGTTGTTACAGAGTTGGCTAATGAAGACATAAAAAATTTCTAACCTCTAAAAGTATGATGAAGAGTTAGAAATGTTAGAAGATTGGTTGATAAATCCAAGGATTAATAATGATGAATGCTTAATGTTTGATCGCGGAATTAGAGAAATAGAAGGTCAAAACACTGAATTATTTTATAATTTAATGGATAGCAACAGAGAGTCAAGAGGACAACAACAGTTTCAAGAGAAGAAGATGAAGGTGTACCGGCCAAAGGATAGACTGGACATGGAGATTGAAGAACTAAGGTTGTTGATGGTGAAGATGTCTCAGAGAAGGCATGAAGAAAGAATGAAGATTTACATCAGCAGAGCAAATAGACAAAATAGTGGCAGAAGATAGATGACAGAAGAAGATTGCAAAATCAAGGCTAGTGGAGCATTACAACATAAAATTTGGAAACCATGAGAACTGAATATGACAAAGACAAACCTACATGATAAGATGGATGATCAGCTACAGAACAGAGTTTGAGATCCACGCATACTGAATATGGAAGGTTATGACCAGGAGGTCATATTTCTTTCTTCATGGGGAGTCTGATGTAGAAGCATCCTGCTCTCCATTCAATTTTCAAGCTCAATGTTTGATCAGACCTGGGAGGGGTCTTTAATTCTGAATTGATGGTCTTTGAACTATCACATTGTAAATAAACCTATGTTTTATTTGATTCTAGATAGATGGTGAGTCATTTAGGTGAGTCGCAAAGTGGATGAGTGAGTCATTGGGTCATTTGTTAAATCATGTAACGAAGTCCTCAATTAGTGGCATCGAGTCATAGGATAGGTTTGAGAGTTAGAATTGGTTAGCATGTTGTTGAGAGTATTGAGGATCTGAACCAGAATTGTTCATGAATCCTGTTGTATATAAATATGTAAGCCTACAAGGCATAGATAGACAAGAAGGTTACAAAGATAGACAAAGAGAGACAAGAGTAGGAGAAGTAGCCAGAACAGAGTAAATATGGCTCAAGTAAGGCCATTCAAATATGTATCAGGCCTAAGGAGATTAGAACGCGGGCTCTGAAACTATTATGTATGTATAGTTTCATTGAGTGAATGAAAAATTCTATTTTGGCATAAATCTCTGTGTGAAATTATAACTCTGTTTGAATGTGTGATTTCATAAGCATATGTACGAATGCTTGATTAGAATCTCTATTAATAGTTGTTAAGCATGTGTGTGAATTTAGGGCTTTTAAGAGCGAGTTGAGAAACAGAGATTGATTGATCGATTCTCTAATCAATTGAATGAGAGTTAGAGTGATAATCCATTGATATTTCAAGAACAAATAACCCTATCGCAGGTTATGGAGCAGCAATCGATCAATGTGAGGATCGATGCTAATTGAGGTTTAAGTTGATGCAGGCTTGATGGTCGAGATCATGGTAGAATCAAATCCATGACAGGATATGGGTTTTGCAAGTTGGAGTTATGTCTGAGATAACCCAACCTCGCCTAAACTAAATCATCTGCATGAATGCAAGTCGTGTGGTAGAGATTTGAGTTAACAGAAGATCAACGGTCGTGATCAAATTACACAAAGAGAAAGTATGGAACCACAAAGTTAGTTCAAGATCCGCGATCTGCAATAGATCGACGGTCGAGAGTGAGACCGCAAAGAATCGACGGTGCAGAAGAGTTGAAGTGCAAAAGAGTGGAAGTGCAGAAAGTTGAAGTTCAAAAATTGGAGAAGTAAGTTTTTTGATTTCCGCATTCCGCATTGCAGAAAAGGTGAATGCATAAATCCCGTTGCGGAATGGAGCGTGCAGAAAGATTGGAATTACGAAAAGTTGTAAGGTGGAACAGATAGTTGCGGAAACCCAAAAAAAGAAAGATTTGGGTCGCAGAAGAAGGTTTAACACAACAATGTGGCTGTCAGGAAGGGTTTAAAGTCCCTCCATGCTCTGAAGTTCATGTGTTTGATCTCAGAGGTGGAAAAAAATATGCCACCAAGGTGGGGTTGGCATCAACTTGTCTCATCCTCGTGTAATCTAGGAAAAGCATAGGTACTAGTCCACCCAAAATTCTAAGATATAAAGACCTATCCATGTAATTACTCAGTAGTTTTCTCAATTTTCTCGATACTTTGTCAAAGTATATTCTGAGAAATTTCTTACTATTTTGCTCAGTATTTTCTTAAGTTTTTTCTAAGATTACTCTAGCATTTATTTAGTATTTCTCAAAACTTTCTCTCAAAAATAGTTCAATATCTACTCAATCATTTTCTTAGACTCTGCTCAAATTATTTTTTAGAGGTTACTGAAGGAGTACCAAAATTCTCTAGGACATGTTAGGAAATAAGATTCATGGAGTAGTGAATTTCTCAGGAAGAAGTACTTCTTGGGAACTAGAATGTGTTGCATGGATAAAGACCCTAGTTTTAAAAAAGGGTCCCCCATCCTCTCCATCTATCAAAATGTCCTCCCTATTTTTAGAGAAGAAATAACTTCGATCCTAGGAAATGGGAAGCAAATTAGCATTTGGAAGGATTCTATTCTAGGAAATTCACCTCTAGCTCATGAGCCTCACATTTAAAATTTTAGGAAATGGATGGAAAATCAAGGAATTGAAACATCATGGGATATCTCTAGCTAGAATAATGACTCCTCTTCTACTTGGGAAAATTGGAACATTCTTGTCTTCCCTGGTCATCTGGAAGAGAAAGAATCTCAGTATTTTTCTTATTTGCAAGGAATAACGGCCATCGCTAGCTCAGTCAAAGACAAAAGAGGATGGGGCGCAAGATCAGGCTCTTATACCTCTTCCCAAGGTTATAAACTCTTATCCTCCTTACCAAATGGACCTAAAAACCCCATTGTTTGGAAATGGATTTGGAACAATAAGAGTCTCCCCAATGTGGATATATTTATATGGACTCTTAGAATCATCCTCACTAGCAAAAATATGGAAAGAAGGGGACTTGTCGGTCCTTTCCAATGTCCACTATGTCGCAAAAGTAAAGAAACTTTGGAGCATTTATTTTTGAAATGTCCCTTTGCTAAGGAGGTCTGGAATCAACCAACAAAACCTTGGTTTGGAAAAATTGATCTCCCAGAAAATATTTTGTTTCTTCTTAGTAATTGGGATCATAATTATCCACTTTCTTTGTCTCAAAAATCTTGTCTCAAATTTTGTTGGCCGATCCTTCCCAAATTTATCATTTAGAAACTTTGGCTGGAGAGAAACATAAGAATATTCAGTGAAGAAGCTCAATATCTAGCGCAAGTTGTTTCTAAATCCCAATCTCTTATGGGGGATTATCTTCAAATTCTCTCTTTTCCTAAGAACTCGGACCCCTTGCGCCTAGAAGAATGAGACTAGCTAAATTCCTTCAATTTCTCGGAGGCTTCCACGATTCATGCGATCCAAATTCATGAAGCATGGGAGATAAGGCTTGATCAGTCTTAGTTTGATAACTGGAGGAAGGAGTGGAAATTATACAAGTTGTTTTTTAATTGGGCTTTGAAAGGGAATCCAGGGACAGTAGGAGGGAGAGTATTTATTTATAATACCAAAGAAAACATTGAAATAGAGTATTCCTGGAGCATTGGTGTTGATACAAACAACATGGTAGAAGCCTATGGTCTCTAGAAAGGATTGAAGCAATCGAAAGCATTGGTGTTGATACAAACAACATGGCTGAAGCCTATGGTCTCTCGAAAGGATTGAAGCAATCCAAACACCTAGGAGTTGATGATGCTCTATTGCTTTTTGGAGACTCTATGATAATAATACAAGCCATAAATACAACTATCCAACTCAAGAATCTAAAGTTATCCAGACTTCTTCAGAGAATTAAGCTCCTTTCTCGCTCCTTCCAGACAATTAAGTTTTACCATGTTCGTCGAGAATTGAATCAACAAGCAGAATACGACGCAAATAAGGTGATTCACCTTAGATATCATGAATTACAAGTTAACCAAGATACCTGTGGATCCCATTTCACATAACACCAGAGCGCGTTTGATGTATTGCATCTATGTGAAGGTAATAAACAAGTAAGGCTTCGGGTTGCATAACATGACAGGAAGAAGCCACTCATAATTTATTTGATAAGGAGATCAAGATTGAATTGCAAGTGGGTAAGCTCACAATGGATAGGAAAATTCATCAGGAGGCAGCATTGATCGATTCAGCTCTCAATTCTCCAGGCTTGGAAATTAGATATTGTTGTTATTTTTTGGCTTCTATCCCAGTTTCAAGTTTAAGCTCTTTTGTTAATTGTTTGATGAATTCGGTAATTTTGAACTCTGTAATAATCAGATTGAATGTAAGCCAACCATTTTTTGTTTGTTCCAGTGATTCAGTCACTGCCCTCTAGTCTTAATTTAATTCCATAATCGTTTCTGTTAAAAAAAACATTTAGAACTGTAGATTTGTAGCTTCCAACTATAAGACTGAAGTTGTGTTTTAAGAAATGAAAAGGTAAATAGCACTGAAACCTGGAGGTTGTGAGTTGTAGATTACATAGAATAGATATCTGTCAATTATATATGAAACAAAAGATTTTTGTATAGAACGCAATCCAACGGAAAGAAGAGTACCAGTGGGGGATCCATCTGCCATTGAAAGTATATTGGAGGGTATAGAAGAGCAAGAATTTATTGAAAGAGTACAAGGTATGAATTTGGGAATCAAATATTCATCTCAAAAGGTCTTGGCACATAACCAGGCTACTTGAATGTCTGCTAAAGTAAACTAATTGCTTTCTTCATTTTAACAGTTGGGTCTTTAATGACCTTGCATAGCAATTTTTTTCTTTAAATTCAAATCTAGAGTTTGCAGTTTTGCTAGGAGCTCTTCGGCCTCCATGCTCTTTTAACGAGAAAAACTACTTTTTCTGCATCTTCATTAGAATTCTTTATGGAATCAATAATTTCATAATACTCTTGTTTTCTTGGGGGTTTCAATGAGGGTTTTATGAAAATCACTGGGTAGAAACAGAGTATGATTTTGTGTTATGCATTCCTTTCTTCATAATCAAGTGAATGTTGGGTTAGGTTTTAACAAAGCAAAAAAAAATATTGGGTGGGGATGGTCATTTTGTTGGCGATCCTGCTCTGCTTTCTTCAATTTTTTTTTGTCTTCTTCCTGTTTTGAACCAAGAGGTTGCTTTCTTTACTTTTTAATCTTCTTAGCATTTTGAACCAAGGCTCCTATTACAATTTGTATTCTTCCAAGAAAACAAATTTGGTTAGATTATCAACATTTTAGGAATGTATATTGTATTGTGAAAGAAGGAACCTTATGTGTTATTTTTTGAAACCAACACAACATTGTATTTTGTATCTTTTCATGATTCTACTCCACTGTTGATAGTACATTTTTCTTTCAAAATATTTATATTTCCTTTCTAACTTATTGTTTTTCATATAGTAATTATGTTTCCTATAACCAATCAAGATCACTCTAAACATTCCCAACGTCACAAGTACCACAATGAACTGTTCTTTTGAAGTAACAAATTCCATAATAATAAAAAAACAAAGTACCCCAATACATATTGAGGGATGACCAACATTCCAATGCATTCATCACAATTGCAATGCATCCATTATGACGGGGATTAGACAAAGTTTCCAAATACATATTGAGTAATTACCAACATTGAAATGCATCCATTACAATAGGGATATTCTAGTTTTAGTTCATATTTTAGTTTTAGAGAAATTGTATGTTTCTAAAAGTAACGAGTATGATTAAGTTGTAAGGAAGTTGGAAAATGTGGAGGTTAGTTTTTCAATTTTGCAAATTAAACTGACCTAAGAGGTGTCTCTGGCCTAGTTTATAGACTCATCATTTGAGCATGGGGAATTTCTAGTTTGAAATATATATATATATATATGGTGATAAAATTATTTTGATGATTTTTTTACTTAATTGTATCCAAAATTTGAATAAATGGTAAAGCATAGAAAACAGAAATATAAGGGATATCTTCTTACAATATCTCTTGTTATGTTTGCTAATATTAGTTTTCATTTTTTTATTTTTAAGAAATTAATGTAGCTGTATAAACAATTAAGGCATTTAAATGTGATAAATGTAAGAGATGATATCTATTGGAATGCACGAGTGTACATATTGAAGAATGAGTATTAAAAATGTAAATATGTACATTAAAGGATAAATATTTATGCTATATATTTAATGAATGTTGTATAATGTTAAGTGTATAACAAAGTATGGTTGAATACAACAAAAAAATTATAAATTAGTTTAAAGGACGGATGTTGCTTGCTCTTAGAAGACATCATCAAGGAATATAATACTAGGTAATTATACTACTACAATGGTCCCTTATAATGTCATTTTACAAAAAACCATTTATTCATCACTTGGAGATGGATATTGTACTTGAATTAGTTTTAATATTATGTTAATTAAATTGCTTCTTAACCTCTTCGTATTCAATGTACAAATAGGAATTGGGTGTAAAAATGAGTATATTTACATATACAATATAATATCTCTAATTGTAGGTACTTGCATGTTTTTACTAATTTATAATTGTTTATTTAGATATATGACTTCTAGGGAAAATTTATCATAGCATTCAGTGTTGCATGAGAAATACACATTGTTTTGGATATGGACTTCATGCTAAATTCCATCATATATTATCTTTTCTTCACTCCATACTTAGTTTCGTTCCTTTTTATATGTCATATCAAAGTTTATAGATAGCTAAAAAAAATTGTTGTTCTGATATTCAGAAACAAGGGGATGGAAATCCACATAGTTACAAACTTCTATAGCACCCCTTGATATTCCATTATATACTCACAATCCATATCCATTACAGTGTCAACCAATTCCACTAAGAACAACTATTTGTGTTATATATTCAATGAATTTTGTTTTTTGTTTAGTGTGAAATTAAGGTTCAGAACAAGCAAACACTAAGAATGTAGGCTTCCATAGTTAATCATAACAGTGTATATGCTTATGGATTTGAAATGTGTAGCAATTTGAAAAACGTCCAACGTGCATGTCATTGTGCATGTTTACCATTCTTAGAAACTCAAGCCTTGATTCCTTGAAATGTTCCTTGAATGCAACATTTCCCTCCTTAGAGCCACTTGAACAAATCCCATCTCTTCCACATCATATGTGCTCAACATTGTCAGTGTGCTACCTAAGATGTGTGTTGCTATCGTTATGCACAACTGCTCATCTCTAGACTTGCAAATTAGGCAACCGGACCCTTATGAGACAATCTAGTTCATTTATCGAAGAGGGATTGAGGGATCAACCTTCCTTAATTTTTTCTTCCTAAAAAAAGATTTACACCTCCACACATTTTATGCCTTGCAATGTTTGATAAATCTAAATATAATATGAATGTTTTTTTTTAAATATACACTATATCAACATACTTTTGTATCTGTAGAGAAACAATTGTTAATATAGATATATATATTTCAAAGCATGAGACAAGCCTAAAAATTAAGATGATGAAATATAACATTATAGACTACATAAAAATAATCATAACCATACAATTGTTAATTCGAGGGAAATCCTCCCACATAGAACGATGAAATGTTATGAAATGAATAAAAATAACCGTAACCATACTCTTTTGCTAATTCAAAACGAAAGTCAAGCACTGAAACAACTCGTGATATGATACATAAGCATAAATGTTTTGTTTTACTCGAGAGTTGAAAAATGGAATATATAAATTAAAAAATTATATATATTTATAAAATAAAATATGCAAACATATAATCACATAAAGTGAAAACTGACTTATTATATATATATATGTTATGATAGTTTTTTGTTGTTCATATGTTGGACTCTTTTTAATAGTATTTAAGTAAGTTTTTTTTAATATGGGTGGTGATGTGATGTGATGAAGGCAAAGGAAGTTTTTTTTGTAAGAGGGCTTTTTTGTTTTTTGGACATCATTTATGGTTTTTTTTGTTTGTATGATGAAGAAGGGTTTTTATGTAACTTTGATTCTATAATTGAATAACAAGTTACATGTTTTTTATTGAAATATATATATATAGTCATAGAAAACGAAAACAGCCAACAAAAATTAGATAATGGAAGTGATGTAAAACCGTTAATGAAAAATAGATGAGTAGGGTTAAAAATATTTACAAACATATATATGCTATCAATCTCATGAACGACCAACCAAATTAATGTTCATGAACTTGGCAGATATCAATTTCACGTGGTTTTTAGCATGTTACCAATCATAGCATATTGATCTTGGCATAATAATATAAATAGTTGATACAAGTAAAATGAGTTTCTAGATGCGTAAGAACACAACATATTTTATTACGGTGTAGTCAATTGATCCAAGCAAATGAACTAATTCAATTTCATGGTGCATTCAATTTATCTAAGCAAATAAACTAATTCAATTCTTTTAAAGAAAGAAATGAACTATTTTATTTGGTTCATGTTCAATTCAAGATTTTATGGATGACAAAATTGGAATAGTGTAAACAAACATTTAAGGCCTCCTATAGAGTACACCCCTACCTAAATATTAGAGTGGGTTGAAATGTGAGCCTTCCTAGTTAAATTTTTGGCCGATCTATTTTTAGTTACGCTCGTTTATCTTGGCATGAAATGCTTTTTCCAATCACCAACTTTTCCCTCCCTGAAGAAAACGAAGGTGCTTTCTCAGTAATTATGTGCACCATATGTCCCTATCATATTCACCTCCAATTTTATCGTATTCACCTTACCAATCAAATCTAATTTTATTGCTAAGAATGTAGTTAGTCACAGTTTAAAAAAAAACTATTTTCTCTACAACTTCTAAGATTACAATGTGATCAATCATGGTTATAATTTATGCATGCTTTAAATGGTGACCATATCCCACTTGTAGGTAATATTTTCCCTATGTAAAGCATGCATGATAGCATGGGGCCTTTTTCATGGGGGATTTTACTCTAGAACATGGACTGGGGCATGTGAACAAACCCTAATCTAAAAAACCTCTAAATGGACACCACATATCCCTCACATGCCAAATATTCTCTACATGGGCCATGTTTGGTAGCCTCAATCCCCAAACATGGTCTGTGAGCCCCATAAGTAGATAACATGGCCTAATACATTAGACTATTTCCCCACATTATGCCCTCATTATTAGTGTCATCATCATCATCGTCGTCGTCTTAATAATCATCATCATTTTCTTTTCATCAGTGTCATTATCATATAATCATCATCATCAATGTCACCAACATCACAATCGGCATCTTCTTTGTCATCATCGCCATCATCATTGTCATCATCATAAACAACATCACCATTCATGTCATTTCCATTGTCATTGTCATTGTCATCATCACTATCATCATCGGCGTCGTCATTGTCATCTCCATCGCCATATAATCACATCATCTCCATTCTTGTTGTCTTCGTCGACGTCGTCATCATCATTGAAATTGTCATCACCTTCATCTCTTCGTCGTCATCATTATGATTACCACTATCATTATCAGCGTCATTCCATCTTCAGCATAATCCTCCTCATCATCGTCATCATTGTCACCATTATCTCCATTTAATCACACCATCATCATTGTCGTCATTGTCATCATCGTCGTCATCATTTCATCATCATCCTAATCCATGCGATTGTCATTGTGATTATATGATAATAATGATGATGACGATGATAATGATGATGATGAATAAGATGGCAATGACGATGAAGTTGAAAATGATGAGATTATATGATAATGATCATGATAGTAATGATGAAAATGATTGTGTCAATGACAATGAGATTGACATGAATGATGATGATGATGATGATGATCCTTATAGGAAAGTGTCAGTAGAGGTAAATAAACCCAGTTTCACTACATGTTTCAAGATTAAAATGTCCTCAATCATAGTTATACGTTATGCATGCTTAAAATTGTAACCATATCCCACTTGTTATGCATGCGTTAAATGGTAACCATATCCCATATGCTTTAAATGATGATCATCATCATCGTCATCGTCGTCATCGTCATCATTGTCATTGTCATCATAATTATCACAATATTCATCATCATCGTCATAATAATGGTTCATGTCATCATCATCGTCGTTGTCATTGACATCATCATCATTATTCAAACATTGTCATAGGTTATTAAGCATTACCTTTGGCATAATAACTATCATCTACCCAAAAGATGTGATTAGTGGAAAAGAGTCATGGAGGACACATACGATTTATGCATGAGAAATAACAAATTTATTTTTTAAGATGATCAACATCATCATTCTCATTGTATTCATCATCCTTGTCATTGTCATCATCACCATCATTCATTTCATTGTCATCATAATCATCATCAACGTCATCATCATCATCATCATCATCATCATCATCATCATAATTGTTAACATCATCATCGTTCTCCTCATTATCAACAACATTATCATCATCATCATAGGAATCCTCAATGTCATAATTATTATCCTCATTGTCATCTTCAACATCTGGGCGCAAAACTGGATAAAAACATGGATGCAAAAAAGGATGCAAACATGGATGCAACAAAAGTAGGCTTAAAAGTGGGCGCATAATGGGGTGCACCAATAGTGGAAGCAAGTGGATGCAAAAAATGATGCAATCGTGGAAGCAAAACATGATGAAAAAACTGATGCAAAATTGGATGTGAAAGTGGATACAACAAAAGTAGATGCAAAATTAGATGTAACACCCAACGCAAAACCCGATGCAAAAGTGGATGCAAAATGGATGCATAAAAGGGATTCAATAACTGATGTAAACTTGGATTAAAAAAATATGCAAACATGGATGAAAAATTTGAAGCGAAAGCCGGTGGAAAAGTAGGCGCAAAAATGGGTGTGAATTGGGACGCAACAAAAACGAATGCAAAAGTGGATGCAATAAAAGACGTAAACATGGATTCAAAATGGGATGCAAAAATGGATGAAAATTTGGGTGCAAAAGTGGATGAAAAAATGGATGCAAAAGTGGATGCAAAAGTGGGTGAAACAAAACTAGATGCAAAACTAGACTCAAAATAGGATGCAACCTTTGATGCAAAACTTGGCGCACGAGCGGATGCAAAAAAAGAATCAGAAGTGGATGAAAAAGAGGATGTAAAAAATGATGCAAAAGTGGATGAAAACATGGGCATAAAAGTGGAGGAAAACATGGATGTAAAAGGGGGCGCAACAAGAGTAGATGTACAAACTGGGCGCAAAACTAGGTGTTACGGAGAAAACTTCCTATGGCTTGGGGTGTACCACAACAGATAGAGAAATAATAGAAATCAATCCCTTCCCAATATGCAAGAGAAATACAACATATAACACTAAAGGATATCGGCATATACCTTATTCCGGACGGTTGTAGTAGATCCCCGTTGAGCTTTTCCAATCCTGCTTGCTTTAGCAATTTACTCTCAACAACAGTAAACAAGGAAATCATGCTATATGATATCGTGTTAGGCCTACTCTAGCATATATAATCAATGATACTTAAGAAATTAAACACATCCATGGATTCAATATTAATTTAAATGCACATCATTGGACAGGAAAAGATATTTCTATTAAGTAAATCAGAGATTACATAAGTGACAACCTCTGTCGGCATGTCTGCGAACCAGAGAAACTGAGTCCTCCACCACCTCAATCCTCCATCTCTCGATAGCAAGCTCACAAGCAAAGGAAATCTTGGAAAGAACACAAAGTGCTCCAAGGGACAAAGGGATGCAGACTCAAGTACAAGCAAGCTATGGCAATAATGGACTATAGTTTTCTTGCTCTTCAATTCCCCCTCTTCAATGTATCCAAAGGGTTCCTTATATAGTGCTTCAATGGGGTAATGGAAGGTCAAATCTGAGCAATCTCGAGGCATATGGAAGGCCAAGAGACAAGTGAATTGGATCCATCTCAAGGAAAAATCCAAAAACATTTGGCCTTTTGCACACATCCCGATGTATGCGGGTTTAAGGGTAATATCCGCGTATATACACGAGAAAGTGATTAAAAGTCGCATACAACAAATAATGGGTGTTGTTAGGGATGATATTGGAAACATCAAAGGTACAAAAATAGTCCATGGGGTCCAAAGAGTCGCAGAGGGATAGGGAAGGCCATAAAATTGTGATCAACCATGTGTGGTAAAATCAGCTGTAATAGAAGAAGTATCAAGCTGCGCGTGAGGGTTGAGATCGGCTCGCCTAGGGTTTGAGCTGCATGGTTCTGAGATGGTGGCACCTGGGGGAGGGGAGGCCGACCCCCCCCCTCCATGTTCGGACGAGGATGCCTTCCGGAGGCTCCTGAGCAGAGGCAAGAAGCCCTCTATCCCGGTGATTCCAAAATTTATTAAGAAGCTGGAGGAAATTCCTGAGATTGCTCTTCCTGAAGAAAAACCAATGAAGATAGCTCTGGCTCTGGCTAAGCGAGGTCTAGTGGGCCAGTTTATGGGCTTATGGCCATCCACCAAGATGACTGATGACTGGATACATAGAAATTGGAAGCCCAACCTGAAACATGGAGTAACCTGCTACCCTGTCGGAAGAGGGTTCTTTGTGTTTGAATTCATCTCAGAAGAAGACCGGGACCTAATTTTCAGAAATGGGACCTATTTCATGGGAACACAGGGGCTATATCTGAACAAATGGACTCCGAATTTCGACCCCTCAGTCGATCTCCCCAAAGAAGTGCCGGTATGGGTTAGGCTCCCTAACCTACCAGTGCATTGCTGGGACATTGAATCTCTGTAGAGAATAGGGAACGGAATCAACCGCTTCATAGACAAAGCTGATAACAAGGGTCAATATACCTATGCCAGAATCTGCGTTGAAGTTGATCTTGAAGCCGGCCTTCCTGAGGCAGTTAAATTAACCGTTGGATCCTGGACCCACTATCAGAAACTGGACTACGAGCACCTGCCCTTCAAGTGCAGGCACTGCCAGGAGCACGTCCACTTCCAAAGGCACTGTCCCAAACTGGCCGTTGGGAAAGAAGATGCTGAAGGTTGGCAGAAAGTAAAGAAAAACAGAACTGCCACCAATACCAAAAGCAAGGAGAAAATGGCCCAGGAACCCCCACCAGTCGGCAGTTCAAAACCTAGTCGCCAGGAACCCCCTAGTGAAGCTCCATGTCCCATACTCGTCCCTGAAGAGGAAGAAACAGGGGCGTCACAAGATCCAATCGTCCCAATCCCAAAATCTGTTGTTTCTAGTCAGTCAAAGGAACATATCATCCTGGGCTCGGAAACAGGAGCTGAATCCTCTGAGGAAGGAGACACTGAAGCAAGCAGTCCGTCGGGTTCACCAGACCAGCCAAAGAGTGGACGAAAGACCGAGAAGAAAAGAAGAGAAGAGCAGTCCTACAAGGATGTGGTTCAAGGCTCTCAGCACACCATACCAGAAATGATGAATAGTAGATCTGGGATGAAGCTAGGGAAGACTCCAAAAGGGGACCATCCCTCTCAATCGGGCAAATAATGCAATTCGTCTCCTGGAACTGCAGAGGACTAGGCAGCACACTGAAGGAAGAAGCAATAAGGGATTTAGTAAGAGCATCAAGGCCTGATGTCCTCCTAATCCAGGAGAAGAAAATTGAGGAGGACGCTATCCTCCGAGCTAGCAACTCGTTCTGGAAGAAAGGCCCGGGTAGGGTTGTGAGCGCAAGAGGAGCCTCGGGAGGTTTAGCCACGTTCTGGGACTCCGCGAAGCTCGATCTAATCAAAGAAGAAGGTAACACTCACTGGTTATTTACCAAGCTGATTCACAAAGACTCTGGTCATCTTGTAAGTCTCTTTAACATGTATGTACCTGTCTCCCTTGCTAAAACAAAAGAGTGTTGGGACTCTGTTATTTTATTTCTCAATCAACACAATACTGAAAACTTAGTAGTGGCTGGAGATTTAAATGTAACCCTTGCTCTGGCGGAAAGAAAAGGGGGATCCTTAGTCCGGGATCCGGCAAGAGAGTGGGTAGAAGACTTGATGATGGATTGGGAACTTGAAGATATCCCTCCTGACAGGGGGAAGTACACCTGGACCAATAAAAGAATTGGACCGGGACACATAGCTGCCCGGCTTGACCGCTTTCTTATTCAGTCCTCCTTTCTAACCCTAGGTCTTATGGCGACCTCCAAGATTCTCCCGCACTATACCTCTAATCATAAACCCATTTCGCTCTCCCTGTCTCATGGGGAAAAGCTTGGTCCTATCCCCTTCCGGTTCAACCCAATCTGGGTCACTCAAGAAGGTTTCCTTGATCTTGTGACCGATTCCTGGAAGCAACCTGTGTATGGCTCTCCCTTCTTTGTCTGGGAAGGCAAGCTTAGAAGACTCAAAGCGGATCTAAAAGCTTGGGCTAAAGGTCTAAGCTCTCCCACGGCTGAATGGATAAGAACTTAGAAGGCCCTTGAAAGACACCAAATGGCCTTAGAAGAAGCTTCAGTCACTCCTGATCTGATCAACCGGGAAGCTGAGCTCCAAAGAATGTACCATAAAGCTTGCAGAGAAGAGGAAACATACTGGAGAGTCAAATCCAGAATGCTTTGGCTTCAATCTGGAGATAAAAACACCTCATTCTTTCACAAGCAAGCTCAAGCCAGGAAAAACTACAACTCAATAAGTGAAATTCAAATGAATGATCAAGTCATAAGGGACTTCGCTGGTATCAAGGAGGCAGCCCACTCCTTTTATAAAAGTCTCTATTCAGCCCCGGACTTGGACCTAGCGGACCCGAATAGTTACCCTCTCTCCGAGATCCCAAGCCTGGTTAATGATGATGACAATACTCTGCTGAACAACCCTATCAGCATTCGGGAAATCAAGAAAGCCCTCTTCAAAATGGACCCGGACAAAGCTCCAGGGCCGGATGGTTTCACTGCCAGGTTCTACGTTGCTTGCTGGGACATCATAAAAAATGACCTGTACAGAATGGTCAAGAAGGCCCAAAACTGTTCCAAGCTAGGCGGCAGCACAAACTCCTCCTTCTTGGCCCTCATTCCAAAATAAAAAGGTGCCAAGAACTTCAGCAGATTCAGACCTATCTCCCTCTATAACACGGGTTATAAAGTCATCACTAAAATCATGGTCAACAGACTTAAAAGATTTTTGCCTAAACTGATCCCGGAAAACCAAGGTGGGTTTGTGAGAGGAAGATAGATCCTGGATAATATTATTTTAGTCCAGGAAGCCATTCACACCAGCTACAGGAAAAAAGAGAAGGGTATGGTAGTTAAGCTGGACTTAGCCAGTGCCTTTGACAGAGTCAAGCATGATTTTCTGTTTGCAGCCATGAGGAACTTTGGGTTTAGTCAGAAATTTATAGAGTGGGTCAAATCCTGCATTTCAGCCCCCTAGATTGCTCCGTTGGTCAATGGCCGGCCCACCAACTTCTTCCAGGCCTCTAGAGGATTAAGGCAAGGCTTCCCTCTATCCCCGGTTCTCTTTGTCATTCAAGCCTCTATTCTTAGCTTCCAACTGAACAGAAGGCTTCAAAACAGATCCCTCTCATGCATCAGAATTGTCCCAAATGTCAAGGAGGTAAACCACGCACAGTTCGCGGATGATACCCTTTTACTAGGAGCTGCCAATCTTCATATGGCCAGGAACTTCAAAACTGAGCTGGACCTCTACAGAAGTAGCTCTAGAAGTGAAATAAACTACAGCAAAAGTAATATTTTTGGCTGGAACTGTTCACCGCTAGAAATGCTGGAGATTTCTAGGATTCTTGGAATGGAAGGTAATGCAACCTGGGACACCTTCAACTATCTGGGCATTCCAATTTTCAGAGCTACCCCCAAAGTTTCCCATTGGCTTCCTCTACTGGACAAACTAAAAATCAAAATCCATGCCTGGGGAGCAAGCTGGCTCAACAAAGCAGGTAAGGTTGTTTTAATGAACTCTGTCCTCACCAGTCTGCCAATTTATCAATGTTCTGTTTTATTAGCTCCCAAAACGATTACCAATAAAATCAATGAGCTGCTCTGTCGTTTTCTGTGGGAAGGAGGTCGTAACTGTGGGAAGAAGATCCATTTGGTGAGCTGGGATAAGGTAATGAAGCCAAAAATGGAAGGGGATCTTCAAATTAGGAATGTGGCCATTCAAAATCTTGCCATGGGTGGAAAAATCATTTGGAATTTGATTACAGGAAAGAGAACCTGGAGCAAACAAATTCTCAAGAAGAAATACTTCAAAGGTGACAGGCATAGATGCCTGGAAAATCCCACAAAAACGCAGAAAGGTTCCCCGATTTTCACGCTGTGTAAAAGAGCCATTCCTCACTTCATCCCAAAGCTTACATGGATTCCTGGCAACGGTGAAAAAATTAAAATATGGGATGACTCAATCTTGGGAGATCAGACTCTCAACGAGCTCAGCGACCTGGAGAATATCAAATCGTGGCTGCTGACTACCAATCGCTCCACGCTGTGGGACATCTCTAATTGGAATGATGATGACCACGAATCCTGGGTGAATTGGAATCTTGGAGACTATCCGGCAGATCTAAAGGATGAAGCTTCAGCGATGTTGGGCCTTTTGCAAATGAAATCGCCCCATTCTGCCAAATCAAAATACAAACGGGGCTGGGGGTCAGGAACTAGAATTTACTCTACTGCAGCTGGCGACGCTGCCATTCTGGAAACACCTTGGGTCTCTCCAAATCCAGCTCCGTGGAAATTTCTGTGGAATTTCCCCAACATTCCCAAAATAGACATCTTTATCTAGACCCTTCTCCATAATAGCATCATGACCAGTGATAATCTCAAAAGGAAAGGTTGGGAAGGGCCTTCACGCTGCTCCTTATGCAACCACGATGAAGAAATGGCTGAGCATCTCTTTATCAGCTGTGAGTTCACTAAGGAGGTATCGAGGATTATGTTAGGCTCTATTGCTGACAGTCTACCAAACTCAATAATGGATCTCATAAGCAAATGGAATTCTCTCTCTCCCTTCAACCTGAGCAAGAAAAACCTCCTCAATCTTGCATGGATGTGGACTCCCAAATTCCTGTGGTGGAAAATCTGGTTGGAGAGGAACAACAGAATTTTTAAAGAAGAAAGAAGACTTCCTCCTCAAGTTGCTATGAAAGCCCGGACCATGATGGCAGAAGCGCTTAATGCTATGCCTTCTATCTATAACTCAACCAATCTCACTCCTGATGAAGATCGCTGGCTTAAGGAGCTCAACCTGAACCAGCAAACCATGGAAGCTCTAAATCCCCCTCAGAAATTAAACTGGGAAATCAGATTGGATGAACAAGAATTTATCAAGTGGAGGTCATCCCTTGACGAATGGTGCCTCTTCTTTGACGGGGCCTCGAAAGGGAATCTTGGTCAAGCTAGAGGAGGCGGCATTATCCTCGACCCCTCTGGCAAGCTGCTCCTGTCATTCGCATGGGGCATTAGACATGCCTCCAACAATCAAGTTGAGTTTCTGGCGCTATGGCAAGGACTAAACCAAGCAAGGAAGCTGAACATCCAAAAGATTACTATTTTCGGTGACTTCAGGCTAATTATTAAGGCGTTACATACCAAGAAAGGACCAACGGACATCAATCTTGGTCAAACGTATAAGAAAGTCCTTCTCCTTCTGACGCATTTCAGCAATCACAAGGATTACCACGTGCTTAGGAATCTCAACAACCCAGTGGATGCTGAAGCCAATCGGGCCACTTCCTTGAGCAAAATCCAACTAAGTGTCAACGCAGAAATTTCAAACCATCCAATTCCCTAACGCAGAATCCAGGAAGTTTGGCCCAGCCATGTTTCAGCTACGTGTATTTGGAGATGAAGTTTAAAATAAGTTTCCTGAACAAGCATTGTAAGGGCCCTGGCAGCCTCTTCGCCAGTCTTTAATCAAAATTTTAACTGTTTTTGTAAAAAAAAAAATAAGCTGTAATAGATGCCCCCTAATGTGTGAGGTCAGAGGGGTAACATGATAGCAGAAATACATTATAAATCCATCCCATAAGTGGATTTATGAAGAACCAGGTGGAAGAACTAGCCATCTTATAGTATAATACAATAATCAAACTCTGCACATGACTGCAAATACGTATAGCAGTCCCGGATACATAAGAGTACAGTGGCCATGGATAGGCATGATATACAAACTGTGACATGTGTGGTCATCACCACGTACAATATATAATATATCAGAATCTCCATGATGAAGATATATAAAGGACCAAGATCTCCATGAAAGTTGAATATATACCATGGATCAAGATCTCCATAACAGCTGAAGATATCTGTCATACACTGGGATCAAGTCACGAGAGCTAAAATCTCATGAACACTGGCACGATCAAGGAGGTAGCATATATGAAATGCCACTAATATGGAAAGTCTTCTACACAAACCGTTACGAGTACATGTCTTGCTATGTGAATAGAGGTGTCGAGGTCGAACATAGTAGTCCATCGTCTGATTACCGGTCATTGATGTATACCGTTAATAGACGCGAGATCACCCACTGATAATGAAAATGGGAATCAAGGTACTAGAGTGCAATCTAACAAGTGCGAATAAATCTGTTGAGGTCGAACACTTGGAAGAATCCATCGATCAGGGGACATTGATGTATTCCCAAAACTGTCGATGGCGAGAGAACCTACCACTAATGATTGTAAGTCTCAAGGAACTCAAATGACTCTAGACTCCTATCCTCAAATAAATGATTTGAAGTCGATGGGATGGAATCCACTGGAAGGAGGGCATTAAGGCATCCCCCATCAACCAACATGAGGTACTCAATGATGATTTATAATGTGTAAGGACAAGATGTGCACGAACCAGTAATAGTACCGGGAATGGCCGACATGCAAAGTCAAGATAACTGAGGAATGGTCGACTCAGGTTTCAACTTCCTTTGAAAAAGAGCATAAAGGCGAATGGTGACTGAATGTAGGAAGCATAGACTCAATATACAAAACTGGGACATCTCTGCGACACATGAGGCATCAACAGAGGCTCCATAGGGACTGGAAGCTTAAACTGTCGGTGGAGATAAACTCAGAGATACGAGTACAACTCCTAAAGTCAAACTACTAACCCAACCAACAGATGTGATATGCAGTGCTCTGTTCGAAGGTGACACGACTCGACTGCTGCCAAAGATAACATCTTTTCCTGTCCGACTTTTTGGTTTTTTTATTTTTTTGGACTTTTTTAGATATTTTGAAAAGCTTGAAAACGAATAAAAGTGCTTTATAGTTACAAATCGAGGAGGAGACGAGCGTCAAAGGGAAAACAAACTAGTTCCAAGCAGTGGAACATACCTATGCTCAATGCAAGAAAACACATGCAGGATAACGACACTCGGGGGAGAGTCCCCTCCTGATAAAAAATGGGGAATCAAGCTACAAAAGATATATAAAAAGGCTCTGCTTGGCTAGACCTGAGACAAGCTCGTGCTATGTGGCTGATAATAAAAGTCAGGGAAGCTGACATAAGGCTCAATAAGGTAAGCAAAACTCATGATAATGCAATTACAACTTGACATATACAAGGGAGTTCCAGGGAAAAGTCCAGCATAAAGGTCGAGAGGAGTATGAAGCTCTTGCTCAAAGTCATGGTGGTACTATACAAAGGACTCCCACACCCTAAAGGAGAAATGTCGTCATGGGCACCAAATGCAATATAGGAGCTAACTAGGGTACCCATGTATGGTAAAGCTCTACCATTCACAACATGTCACTTCTAAAAGCAACAAGAAGGTTTCGTGACAAGATGGAATGGGTTCATACCTAAGGTTAAAATGAAATGGTCATAAGGTTATGCAAAATGCAAACGGATGTGAAACCTAACCTATATGACAGTTTAGACATAATACCTATAGTAGGCACGAACAGATCAAAGCCACGGTCAAACCGCACTCAAAATGAACTCCTACAACATCAAATTAGTTCAAACGGTCCAAAATGGTCAAAAGCTATAGAAAGTGGGTAAAAATTTCAAAAAAATTCTATAAATAGTAAAAAATTTAAAAAATTTTCATATCATTTGAAATTTTTACCCAACATAGTGCATTTGAGCTCAGAACTTCAAAAGCGAATTCCGGGAGCATCGTCCAACGAAATCTCTCCCTGTTTGATCCAGGTAGATTCTCATGCCCTCCTCTTTCATTTTCATGCAATTTTTTTGAATTTTCATGGTCTATTTCATTTTTTGAGCAATCCATACTTGTGTGTTTCGGCCCATGTGGAAATCGGGATTTTTTCCACATATAGGGCTCTCCATACACAGAAAAAGCACCGAAAACCGCATACATACGCGGTTGTTTTGAGAATAGTCGTGTACAAGGCTGCAAACAAGGTTTTAAAAGGCAAAAATTGATCAAAACTTTGGTTTTTTGTGCAGGATGGTGCTAGAGTGGAGGGAAAGAGAGCATGGTGATGTGGAGGAAGCTGTGCAAGGTGATCTCATGGCCCAACAAGCATTACGGGCATGTGTCTTATACAAGTTTTGGTGTCTTGGAAGCCTGAGGGCCAAACCAAGACTACTCCAACTACTGGTGGACTATTGGGATCCAGAATCTGAGGCATTTCAGATAGATGGGATGTCACTCATCATTGAGGTTGAGGACATATATTTTATTACTGGTTTGTCCTAACGAGGAGAGATGGTGAACCTCCAATCTCGTGGGCCAGGAGGCGGGCTGACCATCGATGAGTACATAGCTATGTACTTCTTTCCGGAGACGGAAAAGGTTGGGAGTCAAATCCCGACAAACTCTATCCGGATTCTGGGGCTGAAGGCCATACTTTTGGCACTAGGTAGGATTGCAAGGTTGGATTCACTCCACCAGGCCTCGCAGCTAATGATGTTCTACGCGGTAGAGTGTATGCGACCTACAGTGTATGACTGGAGTACAACGCTATTGAGAAACATGAAACAACAACTTAGTGACTACAAGATGGGCAGGGTGCGGAACTTTGGGTTCAACAATATACTGAGCATGTTTTTCTTTGAGCGGGTGCCAGGGCTAAGCCCTAGGGTGGACATTGCTCCACATGGAGTTCGGGATCCAGCCCAGTGACGCTGGGCGAATTTCATGTGTAGACTAGAATGTCATGCGTAGACTGGAATGTCATGCATAGGGCCCTATAGATCCAATAGTCAATTGTGCCTTAACTCCAATCAACTGAGATGTGCCTTAACTTATGCCTTAACTCCAATCAACTGATAACTTACTTGATAACCTCTGGTGGTATTGGAATATTGGTCGTATGGTGACATGGGTATTTTCACCGTATGGTGGCATAATCTTGGCTATGACCTCTGGTGGTGTTGACTTCTGATAAGGGCACCTAAAGGTCAAAAAGGTATCAAAAGGCATCTGAGAGGCCTCAGAAGAGGCTCTGAGAGGATTCTTTAACCAGTTACCTATGAGGAAGTTTGATAACCTCTGGTGGCGTTGGCTTTGATTTGCTGTGATGACATGACATAGATATGCTATGATGACATGACATAGATCCAGGTTGTAGAGAGGTACTGAGAGGCATCTGAGAGGCCTCTGAAGGCATAATAAAGACCAAGTATAACTTATTTTGGAGGGCAAAGTACCCATAGCCTTTAACATTACAACCTTGTGCTAAAGGACCTATGTACGTTGTATATATACAACTGTAACCTACGATGAAAGTATTTCTCTCAGACCTTATCCTGGTAGTTACGCATTCAGGGGTCCACCCAGGGAAATTTTACAACCCAGCTAAGGGGAGGCATATTCAGTAACTTGTCTCAGAGAGCATCTGAGAGGTATAACAGTTAAGTTGTGGGCTTATTACCCTGGGAATTCAACATTACAACCTCGCAAGGAAACACCTAGGGCGTTTAACAACCAGTTAAGGGATGCACACATATCCTGTCTAAATACCCCTTGCTCAGAGAGCATCAGAGAGCTGGCTCATAAGATCTCTGAAGCTTTTCAGATAGCATCAGAGAGCATTTGAGAGCTGGCTCATAATATCTTTGAGGCTTTTCAGATAGCATCTATGAGAGGCTCAAAGAGCTGATTAGATGCTTCAGAAGTGTTCGAAGAATGTTCAGTTGGAACGTTTTTGAGAGATGCATCAGAAGAGGTTCTGAAGATGTAGGATAGACAGCTTTGTAATGGCTAAAATGCGTTCAGAAGATGTAAGCTAGACAACTTTGTAACGAAGAAATTGCTTTCAAAGAGGCATCATTTGAAGGTGCCAGCTCTAGTTTTATTTTAATATTTAGTAAGGATTTCTATGAGGTACCCATAAACTAAAGGGTAACTTTAATTAAAGAGTGTTTTTTTTAATAAATTGAACTGAACTAAATTGAAATCAATCTTCAACTGAGTGCATAACCATAAATTTAAGAGGCTAAATGAATGTCATGGTTATTCACAATTAGTGTCATCCATGTTCAATTTCTATTATTAACTTTTGCATGGATCTTCTTAGTTAACTAATGAATGTTAATTGATGCATATTGAGCTCTTCTTTCCTTAACTGATTGCATTCACTAATATTTCAATTGATTATTTGACTGAGGCACTGATTGAGGCATTCATATTTAACTAAATCTTTATAACTTTGAGTTCACTCAGACTTTTGCATGGGCAACTAGAATTCTCTTTCTCTATGATTTATCTCATTATCATTGAATAAATGCATGGTCCGTATGTGTATTTATCCATCTTATCATATCATACTCAAAATAATTGTTCCATACTAATGATCATATGTATTACCCTGGGTCATATAGTCATATTCTAAAGTAATTCACTCTAGGGATACCTAATCCATAAAGGAGACTTATAGCACCTAGTGACCATGACTAGAAATAAATCACATAGTCCATCTACATGACTTGATACAACACGAGACTTCAATATTGATACAACACAAGATAATTGTCTCATAGGGTACGCTCTATGAGAATCATTGACTTGATACAATACAAGTCCAGAGTTGATACAACACAAGTCCACAGTCTTGATACAACACAAGAACAGTCTTGATACAACACAAGACTCCAATCTTGATACAACACAATATTCTAATCTCGATACAACACAAGATCATAGTATATGCATTCCTACCTCAATACATGAGGACATAGATAGGACTTGATACGACACAATGTCCTGACTTGATACCACACAAGTCCCTAACTTGATACAACACAAGTTCCTTAGTGTGATACAAGACAAGTTTATGACTTGATCTAACACAAGTCTTACAGAATGACTCTTGATGTTGTACATTTAACACTTCCTCTCGGTGAGGGAGACATTCTCTGCTTTACATGGCATTTTCTTCCATACCAACTTCCAAGCTTATCTCGGAAGTGTCTATACTTCATCACATATAGTAGTTTCTAAACAGTTTTACAATTTTCTTACCAATAGCTATGTATTGAAATTTCATTTTACATGACCATGACTTTGATGAAGTAAAATGGAATGGAAATTCCAAAATATTTATTTTATTTATTGAATTGACGATTTTTACAAGGAGTACAAAGTAGTTTCATACAAATCAAGGGTTACCATTGAATGATGTGACCTATCAAATCGTTCATTAATAAATAACAAATTACTAAGTTACTAAACTATTTAGTTTTATTACAAGTCATCCATCTCTGGACTACTTTGTCCATAAAGTATTGGTAAGGATGGGTGGCGTGAACGAAAATCTGCATTCTCCCATGTAGCTTCATCATTTGGTAAGTTTCTCCACTTTATAAGGTATTCATTGACTGATCTGGAGCGAAGTATTCTGGTTTTAATTTCCAAAATGCATTATGCTTCCGCCACTAATTTTTCTTCATCATCTAACATAGGAATTTCAGTTTGTATGTGAGTAGGTGAGCACAATTTCTTCTTTAGGCATGACACATGGAAGATGTCATGTATTTTTTCCTTTATTTGGGATGTCTAGAGCATAGGCCACTTGTCCCACTTGCTTTCAAACTTGATATGGGCCATATTAGAACTTGGGTGCAAGTTTATGATTTTTGGATTTTTTTAGTGAAGTGTGTTTGTACGGTTGAAGGAAAACAAACAGCCAAACACCCACTTCAAATTATCAAGCGGTTCTTTTTTAGTCTGCTTGTTGTTTCATGTGGTTTCTTACTTGTTTGAGATGGTTCTTCAAAATGCGGATGACCTCATCGGATGTTGCTAGGTATTCTCTTGTTGCTAGAACTTTGAAATTGTTGGTGACATATTCTCTTGTTGTAGGAGGTGGATACACATATAAAGCTTCAAAAGGTGACACTTTTGTTGTTGTATGATATGTACTATTGTACCACCATTCTGCAAGGTGTATCCATTGCACCCATTGAGTTTTACAGCCATTCACAAAATTCCTCAGGTATCCTTCAAGGCATTTGTTTAATACTTTAGTTTGTCCATCTATCTAGAGGTGGTACGAGGTACTCATAGTTAATGAAGTCCCAACTTGGTGGAACAATTCTTTCCAGAAGTTGCTGGTAAATTTGGGGTCCATGTCACTAACAATAACCTTGGGAAACACATGGAGCTTAAATATATTATTTACTTAATTTTCTGCGACTTGGGCTGCTTTTCCTTTGGATGAAATACTAATTAAATGAACATACTATTGTTATGCAACCAAGTCCCGGATATACCATAAAAAGAGCAGAAAAATAAGAGAGTAATCCACGCCTAAAAAATGAATAGCAAAGATAAATATAAATCCTATTGGAGGGAGGAACCTCCTTACACAATGTACTGAGCACACAAGACAAGATAAGATATTATGATGACTAAAATGAGAATATCTCCTTCCTATATATAGGAGATAAAGGTGTACAATAACAAATAATAAATCCACTAATAGACCCAATCCTACATAAATATTATGTAATGCACCACAATATAGGGAGTAATGCACCAAACTATATGGTGTAATGTGTCATCATTAAGGGCTTAACATGCCCCTCCCCTTCAAAAAGTGTTGTCCTCAACGTTGAAGTAGTTCTGGATGCTGCTGTATAAAGGACTCATCTTCCCATGTTAAATCTTATGTGGGTAAGTTCTTCTATTTAATGAGATACTCTGAAATTGATCGATTTCCAAGTTGTCTAGTTCGTATTTCAGTAATTTCTTCACGCTCCAAGATGATTTTTCCTTCCTCATCAAATTCTGGTAACATCATTTGAACTGGGAGCTTGTCACTGATTACCTTCTTTAAACAGGAAACATAGAAAGCTAGATGGACTCGTGAAGATGCAGGTAGTTCCAATTTGTAGGCCATATTACCAATCTTTTTTAACACCTTTTAGGGGTCGTAGTATTTAGGTGATAATTTATTACCCTTCTTAGTGTTCTTTAGGGACATCTGTTTGTATGGTTGTAGTCTTAAAAACACCCAATCCCCGACCTTAAATCTATGTTCACTATGTTGTTGATATGCTAGTTGCTTCATTCGATTTTGTGCTAGATTCAGGTTGTCCTTTAAGAGTTGAAGAACTTGTTGTTGATGCTCCATGTATTCTTCCATTTCTTGAACCTTAGAGTCTCTTAGTGAATATGTGATGGATGGTTGATGGTAGCCATACAGTGCCATAAATGGGGTCATTTTTATTATGTATGGAAGGAAGTATTATACCACCATTCTTCCAAGGGTAACCACTTGACCCATTATGTTTGTTTATCAACTCCAAAACATCGAATATACCCTTCCAAACATTTGTTTACTATCTATGTTTCTCCATCATATTAAGGGTGATAAGATGAGCTATGAGCTAGTTGAGTACCCAAACAAGAAAATAATTCTGTCCAAAAATTTCCAGTGAAAATGGGATCCCTGTCACTTACTATAATATTTGGAATACCATGTAGTTTTTCTACTGTGTCCATAAAAGAATTAGCGACTGTGCTTGCTTTGAAGGGGTGAGATAGTGCACACAAGTGTGCATATTTAGTAAGTCTATCAACAACCACCATGATGACACTCTTTCCTTCAGAATTTGGTAAACCTGTGATAAAATCCATCGAGACTTCTATCCACCTTTGGCTTGGAATGGAAAGTGGTTTTAGGAGACCAGGGGTCTTGATTGTTTCCACTTTATTTTGTTGGCAAACCAAAGATTTTGCCACAAATTTTTGAACGTCAATTTTAAGACCATCCCAAAAAAAATCTTTCTTTACCCTGTGGTAGGTTTTTAAGAAACCTAAGTGCCCTCCTATCAGTGAAGAGTGGAATTCCAAAAGTACATTTTTCTTGAGCTAGAAACGCTTACCAAGCTATAAGCGATCCTTGTCCCATAGCAAGTCATCTTTCCACCTAAATGTATTAGAGGAGCTAGGATCCTGTTGCAGCTTTTGAATAAATGTCCATATTTTTTTGTCATTTTCCCATTCGTCCATTGCTTCGACTATCCAATCTGGTTGGATGATCGAAAGAGCATAAGTAATGCTTCAACATCCTCATAATGCTTCAACATCCTCATATTTCATGTAGAGTGCATCTGTGAAAATATTTTTTTCCCCTTTTTGTAGATGATTTCAAAGTCATGTCCCAACATCTTTGTTACCCATTTTTGTTGCTCTTCTCAATATAGTCGTTGTTCCAAGAATTATTTAAGGCTATCATGATCAGTTTTAACCTTGAAATGTCTCCCTATAAGGTAGGGGCACCATTTCTTCAAGGCATGTAGTATTGCCAACATTTCCTTCTCATAAATGGGATTTTTTAATTCCTTTCCCTTGATTGGATGACTTGTGAAGGAAATATGGTGTGCTTATTGCATTAGTACATCTCCAATTCCATTTCCTGAAGCATCAGATTCCACAATAAAGGTTTTTGTGAAGTCTAGTGTCACCAAAACAAGAGCTTTACACATGGCCTCTTTGAGTTGTTGAAAGGCTTGAGTTGCCTCTGGAGTCCAAGAAAATCCATCTTTATTCAATAATTATGTTAGAAGAGCTGTTATTCTTCCATTGTTCTGAACAAACTTGCGGTAGTACCCTGTCAGACCTAATAATCCTCGAATATTCTTTAGGGTTTGGGGAATCGACCAGTCCATCATGGATTTAATTTTTTTAGGGTCTACCTTGACACCTTCATGAGATACAATATGACCCAAATACTCTACCTCCTTTATCCCAAAGAAAAATTTTGAGGGTTTTGCATACAGTAATTTCTCCTTTAGTTGTTGTAGTACCCTGTCAACATGTTGAACATGTTATTCCCAAGACTTGCTATAGATTAATATATCGTCAAAGAATACTAGCACAAATTTTCTAAGGAAAGGCTTGAAAACAGAATTCATCAAACCTTGAAATGTGGAAGCTGCATTTGTTAGACCAAATGGCATGACCCAAAATTCATAGTGACCTTCATGAGTTCTGAATGTTGTTTTGGGGATGTCTTCATCCTTCATTCGAATCTGATGATACCCGTAACGAAGATCCAACTTTGTGAAGACAAATGCTCTTTATAATTCATCTAACAATTCATCAATGACGGGAATGGGAAACTTATATTTAATGGTGATCTTGTTGAGCTCTCTATAATCAGGACACATACGCCATGATCCATCTGGCTTGTGTACCATTACCACTGGTGTAGAGTAAGAACTTTGGCTAGGAATAATTATGCTAGCCTCTAACATTTCAGCCACCATACGCTCAATTTCACTCTTTTGGTTATAGGTATATCGGTAAGGTCTGATGTTATGAGGAACACTTCATATAATTAAGTGGATAGCATGATCAAAGTCACGAATAGGTGGAAGACCTTTGGGAATATCTTCAAATACCTTGGAATTCTTATTAATGACCCTTTGGAGATCTAGGGAGATAGGGAACTTTGAGCTTTGAACATCTAATGAGCGTAATTGTGCAACTATACCTTGATATCCCTTTTTTAACAACTTTGTCATTCCATTAGAGCTTATCACCTTTCTTGGTTTTCCTGCGATGCCATTTAACTCATATTTTTTACCTTCCCATGAAAAGTTTTTGAAAATTAAAAGCCATTGTTCCCAATGATTGTAACCATTGGACACCTAAGACAACATCAGCACCACCCATTGGGATAGCAATCATTGGACTATTCAATACATATTCCCCCATAGTCTTATTGATATTATGGCATTTCCCTGAGTAATTTATAGTTCCTCCATTTGCAATCATTACTTGAAATTCTAGTGTTGGATAAACAAAGCAATTAAGAACTTTGGCTAATTTACAGTGAATGAAATTATGAGTACTACCAAAATCAATCAACATTGTTACCTTCTTCTTTTTGATGTATCCTTCTATCTTGAGAGTTTTAGGAGTGCTAATTCCATCCAATGCATGACAAGATATGGTGGGAGTAATTTCTTCTGAAGTCACCTCTTCTTGAGATGCTTCCTCTTCTTTACGTTCTTCCTCTTCACAATCTATGTAGAAGAATTTATTCTTGTTGCACGTATGTCCCTTACTATACTTGTTGTCACAATTAAAGCATAATCCTTTTGTTCTTCTTTCATCCAGTTGTTGGGGTGTCAACCTTTGTGGTGGTTTAGAAGAAGAAGCATTATTTTCTCTATATGTGTTGGAGAAGGCCTTTCTAGTAGTCATTGCCATATTTTTATTTTCAACCTTCATTTCCATCATGAAAGCCTTCTCTAGCGATGATGGTTCAAATAGAGGCACCTCATGTTGAATGTTTTCTTTCAAGGTTCCAATAAAGAGATCTAGCAAAATATCTTCTGAAATATTCTTCACTCTAAGACTTAGCTGCTGAAATTACTTCATGTGATCTGTGACAGAACCTTTTTGCTTGAGATTTACCAACTGAATGAAGAAGGTGTTGCTATTTATATCCCCATAATGTACAATCAATTCTTTTGTGAATATAGACCAAGATATAATAGACTCCTCTTTACGGTCACAAAGCCATTGGTACCATACAAACTGGTCAGGTTCAAAATACAAGAATGCAACAGTTACCTTTTGCATGGTGGGCACCTGGTGTAGATCAAAGAATTGCTCCATCTAAAAAATCCATGTGATTGGATCCTTGCCATCAAAATTTCTCATGTTAGTTCTGAGGGATAAAGTAGTTTCTTGGACCTTAATTGAACCCATGATGTTGTAGTGAATCATCGAATTTTGAGGACTTCAACTTCCTACCCTCCAATTGTTTTTCAATTTTCTCCAAACGTGACTGGAATAAGTCATATTTTTCCTCCTTATCTTCTTCTCGAGAAGATAATTGAGGAATAAAGTTATGTTTGATATCCTTGATAAACTACTTCAAGTCTTGAATATATTATTTACTAGCCATCCCTTTGAGATCCTCTTTAGTATCCATCTTCTTTTCCAATTTAGCAAAGTCATCAATTTTCACATTTCCTTTAATCATATCTTCCAACTTGGACACTCTAAAAGAAATATCTTCCATTTCCTTGTATGTCGGGGATGAATCCTCTGGGGGTTTGAGTGGAGTGTGATTCTTTCCACTTCCTTTTGGTGGCATTTTTAACAATATCACACCCTAAGGTTTACCACAAATATATCCTTCTACCACTAGGGATTCACCTTATTAACCAATATCTTATCACGTTCATTCATAAAGGGGGGTTTTAAATAGTGAAAAATAAGGTCAATATATTGTAGGTATTGGGGGTGAGGGGAGTCGGGAAGTGGGGTTTTATAGGTATTAGAGGGTTTGAAAGGGGCTTTCTAGTAAAAATAAGGGATATATTGTAAGACTAGGGTCTTTTTAGCTAGAAAGATGTATTGGGAGGGGGGATCAACAAAAGGATTTTGGTAGGTATTTTATCAATATCTAGTGAAATTAGGGGTATTCTCTAATATCCCATTAACTAAGGCACTATGGCATAGTTTCAATGAGTGAAGACCCCGTTCCTTCTACTAAAATCTATTTAAATGCAAAATGACGTACCTTTTTCAAACCCTGATTGGAAGATTGTATTAGGGTCGACTTGTAACTGAGGTAAAATTTGAATTGTGACTCCTCTAAGTCTAAAACTTCGTCCTGTAGTACCTTGATCTGTCCTCTTTCCAATTCTGCAGGTCTGACCTAATTTGGATGAGCCAACAAAAATTTATTGTGCATATACCAAAGCTTCTTATTTTTGGCCTATCCAAAAGAGCGCACTTGTACTATATGCCACGTGTTCACTATTTTGTTTCGATATCTGAAACTTCTACCACAAATACCCTGGTCCGTATTATTTCAAATGAAACTAGTCTCACTCTCTTTGGATCTTGTATTCTTCATATATGACATTTTTCCCAAGAACACTTGTTTTAGACTAGTTGTAGGACTAGTCAAAAACCCTAGATTCCTCTGCAATTATCTCTGAAACTGTAATGGATCAGGATATGAATTTTGGACTAGAGATAGTTAGGCCTGTTTTGGAAGTGGACTTTTAACCTGTTAGGTCATGATTTTGTCTTCCTTAGTTTTATGCTTTTGTTTCTGTTTTTGAAACAAGCTAATATTTTTGCTTCTAGGAAATTTTGGTTTATAAAGGTTAATTTTGAGTTTTTTAGTTTTCATCATTTTGATTTTTCCTATTTTTAAGCTTGCTTTTATAAATTTTGCTTAGACTTCATTCTTGAAGGGCTCTACAAGGTATATATTGATTAAATGGTTTCATAAATGACACTAAGATCAAGATTAATCATATAAACCAAGTCTTAAACCTGATTAGTGATTTAATGAGATGAAATTATGTGTTTGGACTTTCTTGTAGCGCAAGAGCAAAAATAATACACTAGAGCGCTACAAGAAAGTCGCGAGTGCCAAAATCGTTATTTTTCAGTCCGATTTTTTTGGGGGTTTCGTCCCTGAGGTTTTAACCACATCAATTATCACATTTGATACGTGTCTTGCCAAGTTTATCATTGAAACAGGTGTATGGCCATCGTCTGAGGCAGATCGTGGCAATTGCATGCAAGTCCATGGCGAATGATGACAGTGAGTGGAACGAGGCAGAATTTTCGGGAATATGTTCTTAAGCTAAAGAATACGAAGGTATTGAAAGTCGTGGTGGAAACATATTGTTGAGAAATCGGAGTTTTGACAGTTGAATGAAGAATTAGGGCTTTCCAGTAGTGACGGTTTGAAGTGATCTAGACAGTTGAAGACAGCTAGAACGTGAAATTCGACACCTAAACTTTGAAGGGATCGACTTCCAGCGCTTGTATTAAGCTTTTGAGCAGGTACCCCGCGTGGCATTTGATAGGGTTTGTTAAATTTGGGGGTTTTCTGATAAAGCCCATAATGCCAAAATTCTGAGGAAGGATATGAATTTGCTCACTCAATAGAGCTAAGCCCACTGATCTCAGTTGGATAGATAAATTTCCAGAATGTGCTGAGCTATTTGAAAATGTAGAATGGTTGATATTTTTCAACACCTCAGTAATGAGTCAAATATGAACCTACACTTCTTCTTTCTAAAGAGCCTGCAGAAGATGTCTTGCAGAATTAAGGAGCACCAGAATCATACTAGACAGCCCATTTTCCACCATGGACTTATCAAACTCATTATAAACATCGTTTTGCAGAGTAAAGGGAAAACTTGGGAATATTTCCTTTTCTGTCAGGGTTTCAGAATGGTCAAGAAGGACAGTCTCATAGACAATAGCAACTTGGAGGAAGTGTCTTCTTACAAGTACCTAGGAATTGATATTCATCACAAGCTCAACTGGAACTATAGCATTAAGAAAAGGATTAACGGAGGGTGGAAAGCTTACTTTGGTCTTGTAAATAACTGTAAAGCCGCAAACCTCATGATGTGGGATAAAAAGAAGCTCCTTTTTGAAACTCTAGTCACTCTTGTTATCTTGTATGGGTGTGAGGTTTGGGGTTGTAGCATCTCTAGAGAATCCTGGAGAAAGATCGAGCAAATCCAAAAGCATTTTATAACTTATAACCTCAAAATGTAAAACAATACACCCTATCATATTCTCCTTATAGAAGTGGGTCTTTCCCCCATCGAGAGCCTAGCTATGACTAGACTCCTGTTATACAAGAACAAAATAAATAACATGGGAGACCATAGACTCCCTAAGCTAGCTTTAAACTCTATCCAAAACCACTTAAGGCTCAAGCGTGGGTGGTATAAAGATACCAGGTCTTGGTTAAATCACTGGGCGATCGATGAAAATGTTGCTTTGCAGAATATTAATAACATTAAAAATATTATTTCTTCTAAGTTTAATGAAAAATTGTGGTGTGAGAAAGATTTAGAGGCTAAAAGAAAATTAAGATATTATAAGGAGGTCATCAACCCTACTCTATAAGATCAAAAGTATCTCTTTGTTTTAATCAGTACTAAGAAAAAAATTAACATAGCTAAGATAAGAACGAACTCGCATGAGATCCATAGTGAAATTGGTCGTTGGACAGTCCCTAAAACACCATGGGTAGAAAGGATCCACCACCTTTGTGAGAGTAAGAACATTGAAGATGAAAATCACTTCCTCTTAGAGTGCCCTACGTACACCCACATTAGATCCCAGTTTCATAATCTTTGTTGCAATACCAACATTCCTAGCCTTTTAGCCTGTCAAAATTATAGTAAACTCGGGACGCTTCTTTCCAAGCTCTTTGAGCATAGAAATATAACTTTAAAGCAAACTAATTAATTTTCGTCTTTAGGTCCGATAGACCAAAGTTTGGTCTCAGGGGACGTTAACCATCATCATCATCATCAGAAAACAAGCTGATAAAGGATAGACCTTGATCAAAAAGCTTAGACATAAGATAAAGGTTAAAGATGAGGACAGTATTAAATTGGAGGAAGTTTCAGAGCCTGGAAAAGAAGATTGTGAGTTTAAACAACATCTTAATGAAATTGAGAGCAAAGATTTGCAGTCTGATAATAAGGAGACCGAGCCTATTCAGGATGATGCACCAGAAAAGACATTTGTTGCTGAAAAGATTGTACCTGCAGAGAAAATTTTAGGTGATGAAGAGGATACTGAAGTTCAAAAACAAAGTCCAATCACAATCCTGTTAGAGGATGAGAAATGCATGTTTGAGGAGGATAAACTTCATGTTATTGATGAAACTAAGGTTGGCACTAAAAAGGAATTTCACAGCCAAGAAGATGAGGTAGCATTACCAAAGAGAAAGAAGCTAAAAGTTATTGAATTTGTCCTAGTCACCCATCAGGGTAAAACTTTCAAAATGTTAGAGGAACTTGCTCCTGTGTGGAGACCAAAGACTAGACCCAGAAACAAGCTCAAGCTGAATATGAAGAAATTGCTAAACCCTAAATTGAATAAAGAAGGAGTAACAGTGATAGATGACTCCTCATCTAATGAAAAATTGGATGTTGATAAGGGTGACAGTAAAGGAAAAATGCCAATGGAATCAGAAAGAGAGTTTTCCCTTACTGAGACTAAATTGTCTGATATTTTTCTAGATATACGAAGTCAAATGTTGCAGGAACAGCAAGAAGGTAAGATAAAGGCTTCTCACTCAGAAAAGAAAGAGATGGTTGAGGAAAATGTTCCCTGTGAAGCTGAGACTGAAGAAAACCTAAGTTTTCCTGAAACTCCTACAGAATTGTTGCCAGAAGATGAAGAAATCTATAGGAGAACATCCCATGGCTTCCAAATGAGATGCAAAGCACAGCAGGAAATAAAGCATTTGATTCAGAAAAAGAGAATTTACAGAGAACTGTAAAACAATATAAATATCAAGTGGAATATATGCAGGAGACAAATGATGGCTTGGTTATGGCAAATAGAAGACTCAGAGAGGATCTGGATGAGGTGAATAGCCACTATCAGGAGCTTATTGCAGTCTCAAAAGAGGCATTGAAAAGGAAAAGGAATACAGAGTCTCAATTTACAATGTTGAAACAAACCATCAAAGATCTACATCAGAAAAATGAAGAACTCACTAGAAAGATGGCAGAGATGGAAGCAGATCAATTGAAGGCTAGAATAAATGCACAAGCCCTTGAAGGGATAGCCTTGTTATCTGAAGCAGCTAAAGATTTGTAAAGCTTGATTACACAATCAGTTATTAGTTATGTTTTGAAGGATATTTCATTGTTGTAATTATTCTTTAGATAAAACTATTTCGATGAGTAGGCTGAAAAGCAGTTAGGGTTTAGTCTTTAACCAATTTTGAAGGATAGTATTAATGTATGTCACAAAGAGGACTAAGGGTTCAACTTTTTGGCTGGCAATAGGAGGTCTTCAGACTTGTCCATAAGCTATGTAAATGACTCTTATGTGTATTTGAAAGACTGACTCATGAAATATATGCTCTATTTACCCTTCAATTTGTTCTCTGGCTTCATTTATAGCTTGTTTTAGCTACTCAGTTGGTAATTTCATTGTTGGTTTAAATTTTTTATACTTGTAGTGCTTGTCATTTGTGGATGAACCTCAGTGTTGTTTTCTGTTGGATACATGGTTATTATGTTATGCATCTTAGTTTTCCTATGCTTGTGATTTAGTTTTTATTTTGGTTATGAATGCATTCCCTCTTGTCATCAAACTTCACAACCAGAAAACCTTAAAAAACCCTAAAACCCTATTTTGCTTTATTGAGATTCTTGAGATTATGTTGGCTTGTTTTCTTGTAGTATGGGAAGAATTTCTGGCATAAACATCTTTGGCGCCATTGCCGGGGAACGAATTTGAAAACATATTTTTCCCTGGGATACTTATCATTTCACTGGTTTTAAGAGGTGAACTTAAACCAACAAATCTTAAAAGACTACTTTTCACCAATTTGTCACAGTGGCTTATAGGGGAATTGGAACTAGAAATAGACCTATTTCACCTTTGCAGTTGGGTGTTCCAAACCCATAACAGATATTGAAAACAGTAAGGAAGATTAGAAGGTATCAGTCATTACCAGCCCTATGTGACCCTAATCAGTTGTATGGTTCATCACCTTTATCTATTTTGAGAAAAGAAGAAGAAACTTCACCTTGGTTAAAGCATATAATTCCTGTCAGTAACTGTCAAGTTTTCAATGATCCTCAATCTTTCAAAAAGGCAAAAACAGTATATCCTGGTAAGATTCCTCTATTTCATTTGAAAGTTGGTAAAACCCCTTTTCAGCCAAGTTCCAGCCAAGTCTCTCCATCACCAAAGTCAGTCAGCCTTAAAATGGCAGCCCAAAATCAACCTATAGATATGATGGACCGAATGGTTGCAGCCAGATATGCACCATTAGTTTTGCCTCACCCTTTGAATGCACTTCCTGGAGGTGACTATCAGAAATACCTGCCTAGGTTTAATGGACAGGGTGAAACTACAGCTGAAGAGCACTGGGAAGCCTTTCTCAATTATGCTGATAACCAAAATATTGAAGCTAAGGACGTATGGATGAGGATGTTTTTGCAGAGCCTTGCTGGAGATGTCAGAAAATGGTTTAGGGAGCTGCCTGCAAATTCTATCACCATCATAGAAGAGCTTCAGGACCTCTTCATGAGACAATGGGGTGACACCAAAGATCATACTTATTATATAACTGAATTTGGAGCCCTTAGGAGAAAAAAGGATGAAACCATTGCAGACTTTTCAAAAAGATTCAATAAAATGTACAGTAGAATTCCTGCAGAAATAAAACCTTCATAAACATCTGCAAAACTCACATATGCAAATGCTTTCGATCATGAATTTTCCTTACTCCTAAGAGAAAGAAGACCTGTTTCTTTACTGAATATGCAGGATGCAGAGTTATAGGTGGAGTCTAACATATTGGCTTCTAATAGATTGAAGAAGGAATCAGCTCAGCAGATATATGACAAGAAAGGTAAGAAGGAAGCAGCTCCAAGGGTTTCAACATCTCATTCTTCAGAAGGCAAAATTGATGAGATGGCCAAGTTAGTGAAGATTTTGACTGCAAAATTAAACAAGTTAGAACTAGAGAGAAATTCAAGCAAGCCTATTCAAGAAGGTGAAAGAAACCCTAACAATCAGAACCAATTCAGAAGACAATTTGCTCCTCATTTCATACCTAGAGAACGAAGAAATAATGATATTCAGCGAGAAAGGAGAGAGACTGAGGATCAAAGGGTACCACCACCTCTTCAGAACAATGTTGTTGATGAAGAAGTGCTATTTGAAGACACAGATCAGGATATGAACTATTTTGGAGAAAAGTTGACTGAGGGTTTTGTCACTGAAGAAGAATTTTTAAATGCGAAATATTATGATGCTGATATGTTTGAAATAGAGGATGATTTGAATCTGAAATTGACTGTTGTAACTGCTGATGTCTATAAGAATGAACCCAAGAAGACTTTGAATTTGAGGTCAGGCCCAAAACAAGTAGTACATAACCCAAAGAAGAGGGTAATTGTACCTACTAAACAGCAATCTGATCCTGTGTCAGAGAAAGAACAAATTCAAGATAAGCAAAAGAAGAACATGGAGGTTGAAGAGGTAAATAAAACTGTGTAGAATTTTAATCTGGAAAATGAATTAGGAAAAATAAATATTCTTATGCCTTTTACTGAACTAATGAAAAATCCTTCTTACAAAGAGTCAGTTCTTAAAATGATTGGTTCAGCAAACAATCAACCTCTTTCTGATACAGTGAATTTGCAAGAAGAAAATCCTAAGATTTTTATTGGATCAGCCTTGGCTGAAAAAACTGAGAATGAAGCAGGTGCTTCACCTCCATTTTACATTACTCTGACAGTCCATGAACAAATGATACATAACTGTCTGTTAGATTCAGGAGCATCACACAACTTAATGCCAAAGGCTGTCATGGAAGCTTTAGGTCTGAGTATAACCAAACCCTATCATGATCTGTATGCATTTGATTCACGAGCTGTAAAGTGTTTGGGTGTGATTAAAGACATGGTTGTCAGTTTGGATCAATTACCAATGAAAAGTGTAATCATGGATGTGGTGGTATCAGATATTACACCTAAATTTGGGTTACTTCTCTCTAGGTCTTGGGTAAAGAAAGTTGGTGGAACTTTACAAATGGATTTATCATATGCTACTATTCCTGTGTTTCGAGGAGAAAACAGAAGGTTGTACAGAGGGCTTCAGTTTTCCTATATTGTGACAGATGACAAGAACCCTACAAACTATCCTCTGTATGTTGTTGATAAAGATTTGGGTACTTGCATGTTACATTTTAGTGACGATGATAATACTGCTGGTTTGTTACAAGTTGAAAAGGAACAGCCAGTTAAATGCAGAAAGGAACAGGAAGATGAGCTTTGGCAATTATACTTTGATGGATCATCTTGCAAAGAAGGTGCTGGAGCAGGGGTTCTTCTCATATCCCTTGGTGGTGAAACAGTAAAGCTGATGTATAAATTAGAATTCATTACTACAAACAATACTGCTGAATATGAAGCTTTTCTATTAGGATTGAAGGTTGCTAAATATTTGGGCATTCAGCAGATTTCCGCATATGGCGACTCCGAATTAGTTGTTCAGCGAGTGAGAAACAACTATCAAGTGAAGCAGGATTTGTTGAAAGTCTATCGAAATAAGGTATGGGACATGATTGATAATTATTTTGTAGCTTTTAACATTACCTATATTCCAAGGGACCATAATCAAACTGTTCATTCATTGGGCTTAGCTGCTACACATTTTAGAATTCCCAAAACCACACAGTTGAGGTATCCCATTGAGGTTAGGTACATACCATCTGTACCTGATAATGTAAAGCAATGGAGAGTGTTTGAAGATGACATTGAATATAAAATATTTTTGGATCTTACACATGAGTTTTCTAATTCCCTGATTGATCAAGAGGAAGATGATGAGGATGGAGATGTTGAAAAGATTGCTGAAAATGAAATTGTTGGCCACAAGATTATTGAACTAAAAGGTAATTTCATCCCAAAAGGTTTGGTGCCTTTAGAAAGTATATTTTCGAAATATGATACACCGCTAAAACCTGTTGTACAGTCTTCATAATAGAATGTGGTGGATTGTAACATTGGCACTGCAGAACATCCTAGAATGGTGAAAATTTCGAAAGCACTCACAGCTGAACAGAGAAACATGTACATAAAATTGTTAAAGGAACATGTTGATGTCTTTGCATGGTATTATGAAGAATTGAGAACATATGATGTTGGGATTATACAACATAAAGTCCCTTTAAAACCAAATGTTAAACCTTTTCGTCAGAAATTAAGGAGGATTAATCCAGCCTTGTTTCCTGTTATTGAAAAAGAAGTGAAGAAGTTATTAGATGCTAAGATCATTGTTCCTCTTAGGTACTCTTCATGGGTGGATAATATATTTCATGTTAGGAAAAAGAACGGAGAAATCAGACTGTGTGTTGACTTTAGAAACTTGAATAGATCTTCACTAAAGGATAATTATCCTCTACCTAAAATTCAGCAAATATTGCAGAAGGTTGTTGGGGCACAAAAGATTTCTATGGTTGATGGTTCTCAGGATACAATCAGATTTCTATGCATCCTGATGATAAAGAGAAAAGAGCTTTTACTACTCCCTAGGGAACTTTCATGTATGATAAGATGCATTTTGGTTTAATGAACGCTGGAGCAACTTTTCAGAGGGCTATGGATATAGCTTTTGTTGGCAAAAAGGACAAGTTTGTGGTAATTTACTTAGATGATATTACTGTATTTTCAAAATCAGATGATGAACATCTAAAACATTTGAAACAGACTTTCCTAAAATGCAGAAAATTTGGTTTGTCCTTGAATCCAAAGAAGTCACACTTTGTTGTACAGGAAGGAAAATTACTGGGTCATTTAGTTTATGCTGGTGGTATAAGGATTGACCCAGAAAGGGTAAAAGAAATATTGAAGATAAGTCTACCCAGGAGTAAAACAGATGTCCAATCTTTCATTGGTAAAATCAACTTTCTGCGCTGGTTTATACCAAACTTTGCTAAGACTATAAAGCAGATTACAACCATGCTAAAGAAGGATCAAGAAGTCAAGTGGACCACTGAAGCAAAGAATTCATTCGAAAAAATCAAGATGGCTCTTACTGAAGCCCTTGTATTAGTAAGTCTAGATTTTACCAAAGATTTTCTAACATGTTCCTTTGCATCTGAAGATACACTAGCAGTTGTTCTATTGCAGAAGAATAAGGATGGTCTTGAGCAACCTATTGCATTCTTCAGCAAAACTCTCAGAGATTCTGAATTAAAATATAGCATCTTGTAAAAACAGGCTTATTCTTTGGTAAAAACTTTGAAATTTTTCAGAATCTATTTTCTGCATTCCAACGTTATTTCATATGTGCCTAATGCTGCTGTAAAAGATGTTTTGACACAGCCTGACAGCGAGGGGAAAAGAGGCAAGTGGATTGCTAAAATCATGGGGTATGATGTAGATATCAGACCTACCAAACTAGTCAAGGGACAAGGTTTAACCAAGCTGTTGGCTGAATCAAATTGCCAAGCTTTAGGATTGCATGTGATGGCAGAAGAGCCAGCTCAGGAAGAAAATCAAGCAGAGCTGGAGAAGGAAAAGATTATGGACTTCTATTCAGCATCCACATGGTACGCAGACATTGTGTATTTTCTGTTGCATTTGCAATGTCCTGAACATTTAGATAGAAAACCTGCTAGATCTTTGAAGCTAAGAACTACTGAGTACTATTTGGTAGAACAACAGTTATTTTGGAAGGACCCGGGGGGTATTCTACTCAGATGCTTAGATAAACCTGAAATTGAAGGAGTGATTTCTGAATCTCATGAGGGTGCTTGTGGAGGTCACAAGTATTGGAAGGCAATAGCACACAAGATCTTAAGAGTTGGGTACTATTAGACCTCTTTATTTGCAGATGTATATCAGCAGGTAAGAGCTTGCATCCCTTGTCAGAAGTTTGATGGTAAACAAAAATTGTTGTCATTACCTTTAAAACCAATTGCAGTAAATGCCCCTTTCCAGCAGTGGGGTCTGGACTTTATAGGAGAGATAAGTCCATCTTCCTTAGGACAACACAGGTGGATTTTGACTGCAACAGACTTCTTTACCAAATGGGTGGAAACTATCCCTACTAGGAATTCCACAGATAAGGTGATTATGGAATTTATTGAAGAAAATGTCCTCAGTAGGTTTGGGTGTCCTTAGAAAATAGTAACAGATAATGCAAAAGCTTTTAAGTCTAAGGCAATGGGAGCATTTTGTGAAAATAATGGTATCTTGTTGAAACATTCCACTCCTTACTATCCCCAAGGTAATGGTTTAGTTGAGTCCTCCAATAAAAATATCATTCAGAGTATCAGGAAACTGCTGAAGCATAATAAGAGATCATGGGATTCTATGCTGAAATATGCATTATGGGCTGATAGAATAACAGTCAAGCAAGCAATTGGAACTTCTCCTTTCCAATTAATGTATGGTACAGATGCAGTTTTTCCTGTTCAGTTGGGCATTCCAGTGATGAAGTTTTTTCAGGATTGTCAGGAAGAACCTAATGATATGCAGAGAAGGATTTATGAAATGATAGAGTTGCAGCAGAACAAAGAAAAAGTGGAAGAAAAGGCACAGTTATACAAATTGAAGATAAAAGACACATTTGACAGGAAAATCAAAGACAACACTTTCTCAATTGGTGATATGGTTCTAAGGTGGGATGCCAGGAAAGAGCAAAAAGGGAAACATGGCAAATTTGACAACCTCTGGTTTGGCCCTTTCCTAGTATCTAACTTTTTGGAAAATAACACTTTTGTCCTACAGACTTTGGAGGGTGAGGAATTGTCAAGTCCAGTTAATGGACGATTCCTCAAGCATTTTAACAGTTTTTGAGGGGAATTTTAGTTTTTCATTGTATATACTGGTGTGAGTAAAACACAATAAGGACTCCATAAACCAATGTAAATTTTGCAGATTAGCAGGTAGCAGGAAAGAAGGCACTTGTCTACAGGTTCTTGAAGCCTCATAAGGAGGACTTCATCCCGCAACAGGAGCCAGATGTTAGGTCATGATTTTGTCTTCCTTAGATTTATGCTCTTGTTTATGTTTTTGAAACTTGCTAATATTTTTGCTTCTAGGAAATTTTGGTTTATAAAGGTTAATTTGAGTTTTTTAGTTTTCATCATTTTGATTTTTCCTATTTTTAAGCTTGCTTTTATAAATTTTGCTTAGAGTTCATTCTTGAAGGGTTCTACAAGGTATATATTGACTAAATGGTTTCATAAATGACACTAAGATCAAGATTAATCATATAAACCTAGTCTTAAACCTGATTAGTGATTTAATGAGATGAAATTATGTGTTTAGACTTTCTTGTAGCGCAAGAGCGAAATTAATACTCTAGAGCGCTACAAGAAAGTCGCGAGTGCCAAAATCGTTATTTTTCAGTCTAATTTTTTCGGGGGTTTCATCCTTGAGGTGTTAACCACATCAATTATCACATTTGATACGTGTCTTGCCAAGTTTATCATTGAAACAGGTGTATGGCCATCGTATGAGAGAGATCGTGACAATTGCATGCAAGTTCATGGCGAATGATGACAGTCAATGGAACGAAGCAGAATTTTCGGGAATATGTTCTTAAGCTAAAGAATACGAAGGTATTGAAAGTCGTGGTGGAAACATATTGTTGAGAAATCGGAGTTTTGACCGTTGCATGAAGAATTAGGGCTTTCCAGCAGTGACAGTTTGAAGTGATTTGGACAGTTGAAGACAGCTGGAACGTGAAATTCGACACCTAACCTTTGAAGGGATTGACTTCCAGTGCTTGTATTAAGATTTTGAGCAGGTACCCTGCGTGGCATTTGATAGGGTTTGTTAAATTTGGGGGTTTTTTGATAAAGCCCATAATGTCAAAATTCTGAGGAAGGATATGAATTTGCTCACTCAATAGACTATGAATAATGAAATATTAATCAATATATCTAAGTATTCATCGTTTAAGCTAGTAAAGTTCAGAGCAGAACTATTGGAGGTCCCTGAATTTGTGATTAGGTCAAATTGTTGAAATTTGGTACAAAACATTTCCTAAACTGTGTGATAGGGAAGACTGTGAGAGTTTGAAGATAAATAGATTGCCAAAACTGTGTGAATTTGAAGATAGATAGACTGTGAGGTTATTGACAGGTGCTGTAAACCATAGTGAAAATGAAGAAAAGTGGAAAAACTAATAGAGCTGAGCCCACTGATCTCAATTGGATAGATAAATTTCCAAAATGTGCTGAGCTATTTGAAAATGCAGGATGGTTGATATTTTTCAAGAAAATTGATAGATACCATGCAAAGGTCTCCCATAAGTTTGCTTAGTGCTATGAAAAAGACACTGTATCTTTTGATACTTTGCAATTCAAATTGACCAAGGAGTTGGTAGCTGAGGCAACAGGAATTAAAAATGAGGGAGAATTATGGTTTAAGAAGGTGCCATTCACCTTTAATGCACAAAAGTACCTATTGCCTGGTATAATTGCAGATTGGGGTAAGGGTGTACCCATTAATAACTTCAAGCCTGAATGGATAGAACCTATTAAGGTTTTACAGAGTTATATTACATGTGAAGGAAGATATGCCTTCATTTTTAAATACCACTTCAGATTTCTTCAACACCTTAGTAATGAATCAAAGATAAACCTGCCCTTCTTCTTTCTAAAGAGCCTGCAGAAGATGTCTTGCAGAATTAAGGAGCACCAGAATCATACTAGACAGTCCATTTTCCACCATGGACTTATCAAAATAGTTATAAACATCATTTTGCAAAGTAAAGGGAAAACATGGGAATATTTCCTTTTCTGGTCAGGGTTTCAGAATGGTCAAGAAGGACAGTCTCATAGAAAACAAGCTGATAAAGGACAGACCTTGATCAGAAAGCTTAGACAGAAGATAAAGGTTAAAGATGAAGACAGTATTAAATTGGAGGAAGTTTCAGAGCCTGCAAAAGAAGATTGTGAGTCTAAACAACATCTTAATGACATTGAGAGCAAACATTTGTAGTTTGATAATAAGGAGACTGAGCCTGTTCAGGATGATGCACCAGTAGAGACATTTGTTGCTGAAAAGATTGTACCTGCAGAGAAAATTTCAGGTGATGAAGAGGATACTGAAGTTCAAAAACAAAGTCCAATCACAGTCCTGTCAGAGGATGAGAAATGCCTGTTTGAGGAGGATAAACTTCTTATTATTGATGAAACTAAGGTTGGCACTAAAAAGGAATTTCACAGACAGGAAGATGAGGTAGCAGTACCAAAGAGAAAGAAGCTAAAAGTTATTGAATTTGCCTCAATCACCCATCAGGGTAAAACTTTCAAAATGTTAGGGGAACTTGCTCCTGTGTGGAGACCAAAGACTAGACCCAGAAACAAGCTCAGGCTGAATATGAAGAAATTGCTAAACCCTAAATTGAATAAAGAAGGAGTAACAATGATAGATGACTCCTCATCTGATGAAAAATTGGATGTTGATAAGGGTGACAGTAAAGGAAAAATGCCAATGGAATCAGAAAGAGAGTCTGCCCTTATTGAGACTAAATTGTCTAATATTTTTCTAGAGATACGAAGTCAAATGTTGCAGGAACAACAAGAAGGTAAGATAAAGGCTTCTCACTCAGAAAAGAAAGTGATGGTTGAGGAAAATGTTCCCTTTGAAGCTGAGACTGAAGAAAACCTAAGTTTTCCTGAAACTCCTACAGAATTGTTGCCAGAAGATGAAGAAATCTATAGGAGACTAAACATCCCATGGCTTCCAAATGAGATGCAAAGCACAGCAGGAAATAAAGCATTTGATTCAGAAAAAAGAGAATTTACAGAGAACTGTAAAACAGTATAAATATCAGGTGGAATATATGCAGGAGACAAATGATGGCTTGGTTATGGAAAATAGAAGACTCGGAGAGGATCTGGATGAGGTGAATAGCCACTATCAGGAGCTGATTGCAGTCTCAAAAGAGGCATTGAAAAGGAAAAGGAATACAAAGTCTCAATTTACAATGTTGAAACAAACCATCAAAGATCTACAGCAGCAAAATGAAGAAGTCACTAGAAAGATGACAGAGATGGAAGCAGATCAACTGAAGGCTAGAAGAAAGGCCCAAGCCCTTGAAGGGATAGCCTTGTTAGCTAAAGCAGCTAAACATTTGTAAATCATGATTACACAATCAGTTATTAGTTATGTTTTGAAGGATATTTCATTTTTGTAATTATTCTTTAGATAAAACTACTTCGATGAGTAGGCTGAAAAGCAGTTAGGGTTTAGTCTTTAACCAATTTTGAAGGATAGTATTAATGTATGTCACAAAGAGGACTAAGGGTTTGACTTTTTGGCTGGCAAGAGGAGGTCTTTAGACTTGTCCATAAGCTAATTAAATGACTCTTATGTGTATTTGAAAGACTGATTATGAAATATATGCTCTATTTACCCTTCAATTTGTTCTCTGGCTTCATTTATAGCTTGTTTTAGCTACTCAGTTGGTAATTTCATTGTTGGTTTAAAGTTTTTATACTTGCAGTGCTTGCCATTTGTGGATGAACCTCAGTGTTGTTTTCTGCTGGATACATGGTTATTATGTTATGCATCTCAGTTTTTCTATGCTTGTGATTTAGTTTTTATTTGGGTTATGAATGCATTCCCTCTTGTCATCAAACTTCACAAGCGGAAAACCTTAAAAAACCCTAAAACCCTATTTTGTTTTATTGAGAATCTTGAGATTAATATATTGGCTTTTTTCTTGTATTCTGGGAACAATTTCTGGCATAAACATAACCTATATCTTTTAATCCTTGTATAAAAAAAGTTGTAGCAAAAGTTCCAAGATGACTTGTTTTGCAAAATCCAGTCCTGAGGAAAGAGCTCTGATACCAAATGTCATGCAACCAAGTCCGAGATATAGCATAAAAAGAGAAGAAATAGACAATAAGAGAGTAATCCACACCTAAAAAATGAATAACATAGATAAATATCAATCCTCTTCGAGGGAGGAACCTCCTTACACAATGTACTGAGTACACAAGACATGATAAGATACTATAATGACTAAAATGAGAATATCTCCTTCCTATATATAGGAGATAAAGGTGTACAATAACAACTAATAAACCCACTAATAGACCCAAGCCTACATAAATAATATGTAATGCACCACAATATAGGGAATAATGTGCCACAGTATATGGTGTAATTTGTCATCATTAAGGGCTTATCATATTCTGTTAATATGTCAATGACCACAAATATACTATCATTTCCTTCTGATGTAGGAAGGCCAATGATAAAATCCATGGATACCTCATACCATTTTTGGGCTAGAATATGAAGTGGTTGTAGGAGATCGGGATAAGGCACCATTTAAAACTTCTTCCTTTGACAAGTATCACATTCAGCCACATATTTCTGGATATCATCCTTCATTCCTTTCCAAAAGAAGGATTGGAAGATATTGTGGTATGTTTTAAATAAACCAACATGGCCCGTTCTTGGGGAGTCATGGTTCTCTTTTAAGACTTGAGTTTTGAATTTTGATGAACTGGGTAAATATATTCTTTGTTTGTACCATAGTATGTCTTTTTCCCTTGAATATTTGGAGTTTGTTGCTTTGTTGTTTTCAACTTCTTCAATTAGCTTCTTTGTTTTTTGGGTCTTTCACATACTCACTTTCGACTTCTGAAATCCATTCAGGAACAACTATGGATATGGCACATAGTGAAGCATCACTCTCATGTTTTCTTGATAAGATATCTGCAACCCTATTCTCCTTACCATTTTTATACAAAATGTCGAAATCAAAGGCTTGGATTTTGCTTACCCATTTATGTTGTTCGGGAGAGAGATTTTTCTGAGTTAGAAAATACTTTAGGATGTTGTGGTTTGTTTTAACAAAAAAAAATTCCCCGAGCAAATATTTCTTCCATTTAATAAGGGCATGCATTATTGCCAACATTTCCTTGTCATATGTGGATTTTTTTTGCTCTCTTGGCTTTAACTTTTGGCTTTCGAAAGCAATGGGATTTTTATCTTGCATGAGAACAACTCCTTAGCATGTCCCTGAAGCGTCACATTCAAGTATGAATGTCTTCATAAAATAAGGAGCTACTAACAGTGGTGTGGACGTCATTAGGGTTTTCAATTGTTCAAAACAAGTTTATGCATCCTTATTCCATATGAAAGCATCCTTTTTTAATAATGATGTTAGGGGTGCTACAATTTGGGTGTAGTTGCGAACAAATCTTCTATAATCACCTGTTAGACACATAAATCCTATTAATGATGTAATTAACTTGAGGGATGGCCACTCTGTGATCGCCATAATTTTTTGGGGATCGACCTTAATGTCGTCTACTGAAACAATGTTCCCCAAAAATCCTATTTCTTTTTTCCTGAAGCTACATTTTGTTTTTTAGCATAAAAATTGTTTTCTTCTAGAAGCTTCAATATTGTTTCTACATGCTTGAGGTGTGAGTTCCAATTTTTACTATATATAAGGATATCATCAAAAAACACTAGAACTAAATTCCTTTGGTAAGGGTGAAACAAGTCATTCATCACTGCTTGAAATGTTGTCGGAGAGTTGGATAATCCAAACGATGTCACTTGAAATTCATATAAACATTCGTGGGTGCATAAACTTTTTTTGGGGACATATTCTTCTCGAATACAGATTTGGTAATATCTTGATTTTAAGTCTAGTTTAGAAAATATTTTGCACCGTGTAGCTCATCGAGCAGTTCGTCAACAAAGGGAATGGGGAATTTATCTTTTATGGTGACTTTGTTTAACGCTTGATAATCAATGCAAAGTATATATGATCCATTGTTTTTCCTAACGAGTATGGCAAGTGCAGAAAAGGGAGTCTTACTATTTGTTATTATTCTAATGTTTAATAGTTCCTGCACCAACCATTGTGCACCTAAAACAATGTCAACCCCTCTAATTTCCATAGCATACATTGGTGATCTTAGCTTGTAGTCCTCTATAGCTAGTTCTACTTTATGGCATTTACCTTCGCACGGTGTGGTCTTGTTTCCTGGTATACTTGGAAGTAGGTGGTAGGGTAGATGAATATGTTTAATTTTTTTGCTAACCTAGAGTCTATGAAGTTGTGTGTACTCCCACTATCGACTAACACCGTCACCTTAGTGTTTTTTATATGGGAAAACAATTTGAGGGTTTGGGGTTAAGAGATATCTGTCATTGCAACCACTGAGAGCGTTGTTGTGATGTTAACCTCCTCTTTTCCAGTCTCATCGCTATTTGACTATGTGTCGGAGGAAGGTGAGTCGCTTGATTCTTCATCATTATCGTTGAACGTATTACTTTTTTTTCAAAATAATAGATTCTTATTTTTGCACTTATGTCCTGGACACCAATTAGGGGCATTACACTTACGGCATGGATTGTCGTCCTTTTTCCCATTTGCTTAGGTGGGTTGGTATATAAACCGACGAGCATTGTTATTTTTGCTTTTCTTCAATTAATTTTTATTTTTGATGGGCTTGTTCCACGTATTTGACTTCTAATAATTGTATCTCACTTTGGATACTATGTTTTATCCCACCAATGGAAATTTGTAGGAATCGTTCTATAGTTATATCTTGGCACAAGTGGTCGGGACCAATAGATTGTTAAAATATTCATCCACGGTTCATTCTTGTTGTAAACGAGTGAGCTTGTTGTAGATTTCGGCTCCTTCCATGTCCTGAAATTGTTCAAAGATTTTTTCTTGAAGGTGTACAGTCTCTAACTAGTCTTCCTCCCTTCATTGTTGAGTCCCACCATAAGAACCAGTCACAGGAGGTTTTATCCATGTACATTGTTGCAACATTTAATTTGTCGTCTTCACCATAGATATTGTACATTTCAAAATATTTTTCGATTTTGTTGATCCATAGAATCTAGTCTCAATTATTTTATCCATATAACCTTGGTAAATTGATATTGACCTTGTGAAATACAGTATGGGTTGGGTATGTATGTGAGCAAACAATGACCATTTCCCCACTATATTGATGTATGCCATTGTAATGCTGATGATTTCGAAGAAAAGAATGTTTCTCTGATATATATATATATATATATATATATATATATATGATGAATGGAATTCCATTGATACTCTTTTATTCATATTCAGAAATTATCAGGTCGAAATACCAAAATATTTCATGTAAAATGTTAAACAATGAAGAAACAGTGCCATTTCCCCACTACCTTGTTGTGAACCAATGTAATGTTGATGGATTCAAATGGATGAGTAAAATACTGATGGTTTATGGATGAATGGACTGTTATTTATGTATTATATGAGTTTAATGTTCAGTACATAATCATTTGGAGTCATTTTGTTTAGTTTAATAGCATTTGGAGAAGATTGCCTATCATTTCCCCCAAGGTTGAAACTAGTCTTTTTGCATCTGATTTAAGGGAGTTATAGTTGACATTAAAAGTTGACTGATGATGAATATAAGTCCATGTTGATGTCCTTTATATTTTCCATTCTTCCATTCATAAATTATATTTTTATTGAGTGCATTTGGAAAGGTATTTTCATCATCTACCACTAGGGGATTATAACCCCAATTTGCTAGTGAAAACTCCTACATTGGCCAGAATATTAAACAAGTTTGCAGAAGTCTTTGGAGGGTCATAAATAATCCCTGAACATCATATTCAAGTCTTAATATCATTCATATACCTTATCAGAATATTTGGGATCATTTGGATCAATTTGGAGACCTAGACATCAAAACTAGTCAAAGGTCGAAATAGGGGAAAAAGTGAAAATTTGGTCATTCTAAAAAATTTTCCAAAAAGGGTCATTACAGGACAACAGATATAAATTATAATATTGGAGTTAAACAATGTTTCCCCCTCTCCCCTATCCTTTTTGGCATTTACATTTATAAGTTAGAAAAGTGTTTAGAAGAAGCAGGTTGCGCCGGTACAATCTTAACTGGTATAGTTATGATCCTCCTACTTTATGTTGATGATATTGTTATGATGGCAAGGTGTCCTTCTGATATCGATAAAAAATTAAGAATTCTTAAATATTTTTGCTCTAACATGGGTATGATTGTTAACACCGACAAGACAAAAATCATGATTATAAAATCTAAGAAAGACACCTATGCAATTTTATTTATGATGATAGAAATCTAGAGGAAGTGACTTCTTACAAGTATCTCAGAATTGATAATCATCACAATCTCAATTGGAACTATAGCATTGAGAAAAGGATTAATGGACGGTGGAAAGCTTATTTTGGTCTTGAAAATAAATGTAAATCAGCCAATCTGGTCATGTGGGATAAAAATAAGTTCATCTTTGAAACTCTTGTCATCTATGTTATCTTGTATGGTTGTAAACTATGGAGTGCAGCATTTCTAAAGAATATTGGAGGAAGATTGAGCAAATCCATAAGCGGTTTATAACTTATAACCTCAGAACTAAAATCAATATGCATTATCCTATTCTTCTCATAGAAGTGGGTCTTTCCCCCATCGAGATCATGGCTATGACTAGGTACCTGATGTACAAGCATAAGATAAATAACATGGGAAATGAGAGACTTCCTAAAATTGCTTTAAACTCAAGTCAAAACCAACTACGCCTCAAGCGTTATTGGTGTAAAGATACCATGGCTTGATTAAACCATTGGGGCATTAATGAAAACGACATTTTGCAAAACATTGATAATGTCAAAAATATTATTACTTCTAAGTTGAAAGAGAAATTATGGTGTGAGGAAAATTTAGCGGTGAAGAGAAAATTAAGATACTATACGGAGGTCATTAATCCTAACTTGGAATATCAGAAGGATCTCTTGGTAGTAACTACCTCACTGAAGAAAATTAATATAGAAAATATTAGAACAAACTATCATGAACTCCATAGCGAAACAGAGCGTTGGTCTATTCCTAAAACTCCGTGGGCGGAAAGGGTTTTCCATCTGTGTGAGTCTATGAGTGTTGAGGATGAAAATGACTTTATCTTAGAGTTTCTTGCTTACACCCACATTAGATCTGAGTTTCATAGTATCTGCTACAATACAAACCTTTATAACCTTCTAACTTTCCAAAACTATAGTGATTTTGGAAAGCTTCTTGGCAAGCTTTTTGAGCACATGAACAAGATTTTAAAGTAAACCAAGTATTTTCCTTCTTAAGGTCCTATAGACCAAAGTTGGTCTCAGTGGACGTTAATCATCATCATCATCATCATCATCATCANTGTTATATATATATTCTTTTTTTCTTTCGTTGTGCATGGTTTCATAATGTATGGAATAGTAACCCGAAGAAGAAGCAGGTTCTACCGGCAGCACCACTTTTCAATTTGGGGGTTGCTTTTTATGTTTTTTACTCAAAAAATATGAGTTTTTACAACAAGAGTTATTGTTTTGAGTACAAATTTATCATCATGTTGCATAATGTGTTACAAACGAACAAAACATTTATGCACCTTGAATAAACAAACCAACAAACACTAATGTTCAAAACTCATGTTCTCATTGTGAGAAGATTGATTATATCGTATACCGATTGCTTTGATTATAAAGAGGTAGCTATTTGGGTAGGTTAGGTTAGGTTAGATGAGTTTATATGTTAGGTAACTTACAAATTATAAGGATGGGTTATTATTAATTTACATAACTAGGACTATGATATTTCCTTTTCCCCATTTAACTTAAGCATTGTATTTTCTTTTCGAACATTCTTTTTTCCTAATTTCGTAATTTTATTTTTTCCATCTACATGAAAACATCATTTTTCGACACCTACATGAGAAGTAGATCACATTCCAATTTATATGTGAATATAATCTACCGAGATTTCAATATGGATATAATCAAAACAACAATAATGCATTGATATATTGACATCATAATGTGTCAATTGGGTCTAGCTCGAGTCGTTGGGAGGAATGACTGTTTTCCTCCCCACCCGAGTTCAAATCCCATAAGTGACATGTTGATCTCATAATGAGAATATTGTTGTAATGGATTCATGCCCTTGTTGACTTGGCCTTGTGCCCTGAAGAAACTATGGTTTACCCTAGGTACCATCCTCGAAATGAGTAAAAGTACCTAGGGGTTTTCTCTGACCATGTTTTCCTGGAATATAAAAGCATTGATGTCATATTGTGGATAAACCAAAATCCTAAACATGGATAAATCAACATGATCTTAAAAATTTAAATAGAAAAAACCGCAACTATAGTCAAACAAATAAACAAGATTCTTGTGGTTATATGTTGGTGTATCAATGTGAGGGAGATTTTTAGTCACAGACAATTTTGAGGCCAAAAACAGAAAGGGTTCATGTCATAATTAACATTGCAATAAACATCATTTTTAATCCCCAAATGTAGTATTGTCATTCACCCTTTATTGTATCCAATGGTTGGATGTTCCTATAGTCCTATTTTTCACATGACACTTGTCGTTGTTTCAAATTCAAGATAGTGTCATTATGAAATGCTCAGTTTTCTAAGCGATGTATGAATATAAACATTGGTCCATTTTGATTACTCCACTAGAAATATTAGTCGACATCCAACATCTTGTTAATCCCCTATTTGACATGTTCATTATAGTGAAAAATCATTCTATGCATCCTTTTCTTGATCATGAAGGCATTGGGCTCAATTATATCTTCATTTCTGCAAGTTCTCATGCAACACCTTTCATTTTTGTGAAGTTGTGTGGAAACATGTTGGCATACTCATAGTGTAGAGATACAATCTCTGTAAAGGTGTGGTTATTCTAGCAATCCCCTTAAATAGCTAGATTCAACTTATGGTAATAAGCTAGACTGTTAGTATTTGTGTTGGATTCAAATCATTGAAGCACAAATGTTGAAGTTCTTGTGTGGGTTATGCCTCTATTGGATAGGCTTCTGCATAGTCTACATCTACAAGATCCTCCTCTATAGAACCTATCATTAGACACTATGGTCGGTCCATCTATGGGAAACATTAAATGCGTTGAATTACACTAGCAGTCAACATATCTTCCTTGCAAATTCAAAAAGTGTTATAGAACCATTGTAGCAGTTCTAGTTAATCTGTTGTATGTCTTTACATTTCTACCTGTAGATACCGGTTCTTTGGAAATATATCTATGGTGTGAAAAAACTTAAGCACCCTTTTATGAATATGGACTCCTTATGTCACCCAATGTGTTTCACAAAAGTCTACATTGTCAAGGGGATCATAAGTACCATTGAACCTGAGAGACTAGTCGATAGAGTTAGAATTGTCATTGGCCAGTAGAGCCCCAATGCCCAGTAGGAATTTGGTTTATGGTACCTATGATGTATCCTCCCATATAATGATTTTATGCTTGCACACCATTACAAAGGGCTCCTTGCCAAAGTGATATCCAATGTTGTGATCCTTTTCTCAAGCACAATCTACTCTACCACTTGCTCCATAAATTTAGTTATGTCAATCATGCCATCAAATGTCAATGGGTCCTTAATCTCTACACCAATCCACCTACATATTTTCATAATCGCACAAAGCCATGTTGATTTCTCATATTCCCCACTATTCTCCTAAGTAATGGTATCTTTAGAGCATGTCTCATATGATCAAATACTACACCAACTCAACTCTTCACTAGCCATTGGATTGATATAATCCTTGTGATACTTGGTTGTTAGATTATAAAGGTGCTGCAAGGAAGCTTTATCAAGTACCTCTCATATTGGTTGCACAAACCATTCACCCTACATTGGATCCAATAGTTGAACGATCTTGAAGCCCTATTTTTCACATAAAATATACTATTGTTTCAAATTCAAGATAGTGTCATTATCAAATGCCCAAGTTTCTTTCTATGTATGACTATTAAATTGATCCATTTTGATTCCTCCACTAAAAATATCAAGTTGATCTCCAATGTATTAATGATACCTTGTTTAACCTATTAAATATAGAATGGATTCATTCTATATGTAATGAATGAGTCTTGACCTTAATTCTATCATCATTTTCCCCATATGTCCTACCATAGCCTTCATTTTCGTGAAGCTACATGTAAATAGGTCTACCTACTCCTATAGTATATCTACAATCTCTACAACAATTTGGTCATCCTAGTAGTAGCTTATGCTTTAGCTCATCCTCAATACCAATGTTAACTTTATTTTTTCCACAATGGCTCATGGTAAAAGGTAGGACTATCAGTATCCGCGGTATTCTAGTTGATGAAATGACCTTTGGTTTCTTTGAACCACAAATGTTGAAGTCCTTCTATGTTGTATGCCTCTATAGGGTTTGTTATGAGGGAACCTTCAATAAGAAATTACATGTGGTCCATCTGTGGAATTTATTAAATGTGTTGAATCACCCCAGCAATTATTGTACCCTCCTCACAATTTCAAAAAGTGTCATGGATCCTTTCCAATAATTTTGAACAATTTATCATCTAGCATTACATCTCTACCTGTAGATAACAAATATTTACAAATGGATCTAGTATGTATATAAACTTATGGACCCGTTGCTTGATAGGGACTCTGTGCATCATCACCCATTGTGTTTTACAGTAGTCCACATAGTCAAATATATCATAAGTGTCACGTCCCATCCCATCAATCTGACCAACAGAGGGGGACATGAACAATGTGTGGGGTGCTAAGTTTCGCCCAAGTCCATATTATGAAATTCATTAACAAATAAATGTGCATCCAGATGCATGAGTATAAACATAGCGGAATTAAACTCTATTAATGCACACACACAACATGCTTATACCAGCATAATTATCATAGGAACAACAATAAAACCATCCACAACAATAAATTCATTTTCATGCTATTCACATACATCTAATTGTACAATTCATGTTGGGTGAGCTCATTCAATTTAACACAATTAAAAGTCATTCATAACACATAAATTTGGCATAATTAGATATAGTAGTAAATACATATCTTTTAATTGAAATTGCTTGAGCAACTGGATATGGAAGAGCAACGCTCCACCCAACCATAGGTATCTATCCAACCTATATTATTTCAGCTGAGAGACCACCCCTGAGCTGGGATATGTATCCACTAAGGATGAACAACTCAGGCTCACTCACATCCATAAGGACAAATTCTCATGATAAGCCAACACACAGTTGGGTTTTTCAAGTAAGTAGGGAGGCATGGAAGGAGATAGTTAAGCCATTGATATCAACCACAAAGTTACAGGCATCTCAATTTGGCTTCATACAGCCTTGGCACCCACAATACCTACAACACCAACACAAGGAAGGTCCCCTTCTCTGCTACACAATTCCTCAGGTGTCCCTTCCCTTCATTGCTCCTCAGAGTGGGCATAGAAAGATCCAAGATGCTAAACCTATAGATATTATTTCCTTCATTGGCTTTATCAAGCAATTCCGACCTCTGGTCTCACTCTTGCTTCAAACCACTCTTGGATTTTTCCACATTCTTCCCATGTGACTGTCAATCACGAAATTCCACTTTCATGCTTCCAAATATGGGTCTTCTTATGGATTTTCAGGCTTTTGGCACTCTCAATTTTGCCTCAAGTTTTATATCTATGGATTCCCCACCATATTTTACCTCTCATATGAATTTCTAAGCATTTTTGGCACTTCAAAACATGGCTTCTTTCCAAGTTGCGATTTTTGCAATTTTCCCCTGTTGAGAATGCATAACAAGCTAGAAATTGAGGTTTGGTTCTTCAACAATGGAATGGAGATGATGGAAAACGAAATCCCCATGAGGAAAAATGACTTATGGGTAAAGTAAACAATGCCCATACTCAAGCATACGAATTTTTGAGTTTTTCCCATGCTCCATTAATGCATGAGCTTATTTTTCAGTTACTTCCATGGCTTACTAGCACATGGCTAATAAAATATAAAATACTTGCCTTTAAAACCCAAGCATCCACTAGCAGGGCCTTGGACTTGAGATCCACTCTAGGAATCATACATCGCATATACACATTATTTACATATAAAGCAAATACATTCTAAGTGTCAAAATGGGGGTATTACAATAAGTACCATCAAACCCTAGAGATTGGTCATTGGATTTGGGATTGTAATTGGTTGGTAGATCCCAAATGTTTGGAAAAAATATAGTTTGTAGTGCCTCTTTGGTATCCTCATGTTATTCCAACATGCTTTTATCTATTGCACACCATCGCATAGGGGTCTCTAATCAGACATTGTCTATCGTACAACTTATTCCACAAATTCAATCGTGTTGATTATGACATCAAACATATATATGTCCTTGATCTATCTACCAATCCACCTACATCCTTTTAGCATCACGCAAAACCATGTCGCTTGTCCATATTCCCCATTCTATCTTCGAGTAATGGCAAATTTAAGGTATGTCACATGTGAACAAACACTACACCAACTCAACTCTTTCCTAGTCATTGGCCTGGTGTAATTCTTTTAGTACGTAGTGGTCATATTATAAATCTAATCCAAGGAATCTTCTGGATAGTACCTATTTTACTAGTTCCAAAAATAATTCACATTGTGTTGTATCCAATGGCTAGACAACCTTTTGGCCCTCTCTTTCACATAGCATCCATCATAGTTTAAAATTCAAGACAACAATATTGTCAATGCCCAATCAATCCCTAGTAATGCAGGGTTGGGTTCATTGTCATCCAATATATCAATGATCTAGAAATCTATATAATCCTTGACACAATCAAGATCAACCTCCATCTACTCCACCCTCTCGATTGGATAAAATCACTACTAGTTGGTCAATTGCAAGTGGATCGACAAATAGGCCAAGTTTGGTTGTCCCATGAATTCCCAAAATTTCTCCAATAAGATTTTCACATCCAATCCTACATTGATTATAGATTCCCACACCTCATATCCCTCAATAAATGTTTTCAACTTGAATTCATATATTGGCTCTTTCTCTAGACACAATGTAGGGGTATGTCAACTATCTTGGAGGTGATACTAAAAACCACATTAGTTGCAAATTGTTCATAATCTAGTATCTATGGAAATTGTTTCATCCATCTCTAGACTTCATCTTTCATTAATGGTACTAACAAGCTTGGGGTTTTGCTAAACAATAAGACTATAAACGATGGTATTTCCACCATCGAGGAAATGGCATTCCACCTGGAGATAACTCCTTACATCACCTCCATCGTATTACAAAAATTGCCTTTCTGATAGACTATGTTGAACTCTAGTACCTGCTATGGGGCCCTGCAAATAGGTCCTCAATTTATGGCTCCCACATGCACACTAGTGTTGGCGCATCCCCAGGTGATGATATTGATGCTTGTGTATTTGCAACCTATAATATTTCCAGCAAGAATCTTGGCTTGGGATTCACCATATTAGTGATGCTTTGAGTCTTTTCACATGCCTCCCACTTCTCATTCAAATCCAAACAGTCCATTGTATTATGATTTCTCTTCTTGTATTGCCCATATTTCCCCAATTCAATACAATTGTAACACTATCGTGGAGAGAAATTCACCTAATTTTGTAGAGCTCTATTATCTTGATTCTAATTATGACCTCAATTCCCTATCCCAATAATATCTTCTACAAATAGTCTTCCCAAACCACTAGGTGAACATAGATAATGCACAGCAATCCTTTTCACACTGATTGTTCACCTTACAAAAGTCATAGTGCACAACCATTGCAATGCTACTGTGTTTTTGTAGCAACATGTACTGGCGGTGATCATGACTAGGATTTATACATATTTCGCATATTTCAAAACTTGTCTTTACCATGAATAGGTTAACCACCACAATAGTATATCTTTGGGTCATGAGGCAATTGTTTTGTAAATGGCCCTTTGTATTACAAATCGTGCTCCACACTCCGTCCCTAGATATTTAGTTCCCTTTTTCCAATTCTTGGATCTACGTAGACAAACCTATTAATTGATATTGAAACTAGGAAAATATTGTAATGGAGGCTCCAACCAATCCATTAATGGACTCTAACCACATCCAAACATATAATTCTTCGTGTTGCATTATCAACTATTGTTCTAACAATGGCATCCATATGTGAGGTGATATATTTCCAATAAACCACTCCTTATGTTGCACCTCTTAAGCAACTCGTTGAAACTTGAAACCAATGGTCAAACTACCAGATTATCTCCTTAAACTTTTGCTTAATTTCCTTCAATTTCACATTACTCTACAACTTAAACTTCGTCTTTTGAAATTCATTCACAAATTTTGTGAGAAACTACACCAACATCACTTCATGGTGAGAAGGAGTGCTCTTCTTCATTTCATATATTATTGCAGTACTCTTTCTCACAACATAGTTTGGAACTCCACCCAGCATATCACATATGTGGTCCTCCACGCATTTCAAATTGCATCATGAAGGAACCAATGATGTTCTACATTTTTTCGTTTCCTCTGTCATGAAATAGAGGAACTTAAAGAGAAGATTCATTCAAATGTGTCATACTCCTTGTTTGGTGATTTTGAACCAATACATTTTCTTATTTATGCTCCATGGCTTCTGCGATGACTCATGGATCAACAACTTTGGGTAGTTCTATGTACCATTAATCTGAGCATATGTGTCCCCTATATTGCCATGCATTAGCCATCTCAACTCTACGAACTACTCAAGTATCCACATTAACATGGTTTCTTGATTTTCTTCTATTTCAGGTCCAACCTAATCTCCTTCACTCCTCATTGCCTCTGCATTGTTCCACATTCTGACTGTATCTCAAGATCATACCTTCTCTTCAAGGACTCTTTCCAAATGCATATATTTTTCATTTCTTCCCACCACCATCTTGTTGTGAGCTCTATGCATTCAGTATGTTGCTTATGTAGTTCACTTTGAAGATCCACTAGTTTTACCATCATCGATATTTCAAGCAACTTATGAACCAACATTTGGGGCTTGGGAGCATACCCCTTTCCACCATCAACATTTTATCCACACAAGTATTTTCTGCACAGTCATTTCTTGAAAAAATATCGCACCTTGGTTAAACAAAATACCATTCCATTTGAAATTCCAAAGCATTCCCCTCTATAACTCTTTTAAACCAAAAGTCAATCGATCTAGTCAAATAATGGTCATACCACCTTTAACAAATTTCTAGTGGCTCACTTAGTCCTTGTCCATGGAACTTAACATCAATGTTCATTTGCAATCATTTCCATCAGTTCGTGCAATTTCACTAGGAATTCAACCCAAAAAATCTCATGTAAACACTTCAAATAAGTGCTTATCTTTAAATCTTGCAACATCTTCACCTAAATATGGACTTTCTTAACATGCAAACACATGAATCCTTCCTTCCAACCAATCTTAAAGCTTGGATTTTGTCGAACTCCATTAGATCTTTGTTACTTTGCACTTTTTAAAGTCTCAACAACAAAACCAATTTCTTAGCTTTGTGACAAGCCCAGGATCTCCATAAGTTGTCAAAAAAATGTTTGCAATAGTCTAGTATTTCAACATATTAAACCTTCTAAATGAAGGAGGTATCACTCAAGGCATCTTTGGTATTTGTCAATTAATTCATGTGAAAACTATTGAAGATTTAGTAGTGGTGAATTATCCACTAGTTAACTTTAATAAAATTTAACACAGCAAAGTAACAACAACAATATAAACATCATCAAAATACATCACAATGAAATCAACATAATCATAATTGCGTTTCATTGTATCAACAAAACAAGCATTACATCTCTTAATAGTAATAGACTGTGCATCTACCATACACAAGACTCACGTTAGAGCATAAGTCTCTCAAAATAAAACTCGATATTCACCCAACAAGAATGATCTTTACACAGCTAATCCTCATATATATAGGTCGATGAGGCAGTTATAGAAAGTTCCAAAATATACTAGAAAACGTGGAAGTCACATTAGAGGAAATTTGAGGTCTAAAATGGGCCTCCTAAAGAAAATAATAAAAGAATAGTTAAAATAATAAAAGAATAGTTATTAATTTTGGAGGAAGAATGAAAAAAACTACTTTTTGTGTTCGTATTTTCGACATATCTCCCTGTGTTTTTACTCAAATTCTGAGCGGGAGAGCCCGTTGGATGTGGAACTAAATTCCACATCCAACGAGCTCTCCCACTCATAATTTGAGTAAAAACACACGGAGATATGTCGAAAATACGAACAGAACAGTAGTTTTCTTTTATGACAAATATGTCAATTCAACCATTATGCTTGACTCCTTTTATTGAAATTCTATTGGTTCTTGAATTCCAACTCACAAAATTTATTGTTGCCGCGTTTTCTTATAAGACCCATTTTAGACCCCAAATTTCCTCTAATGCTCACTCATACAAAAGGATTTATGCCTTTATCAAAATATGTAGAGGGTCCAAGGGACTAGGGGAAAAGGGTCTATGAGATGACTTCTTAGACTCTGAATACTCAAGCTTTTGTGATTCTTCATAATCAAGGTGCCACAGCTTCATGTATTTTTCATACCCATCTTCTACTAAACTCAACTATGGACCAATATTAGGTAAAATTGAGCCTCAACACTGGTGATAATGAATACATTAATATTAAGGATAAGGGAAATAATGACATAAAACCCTAGTTTTGGTGGTAAGGAAAAGTGGCAGGCCCTTCTTGATTATGTTTATACCCTTGTTAGTTGCATACATGTTTCAAGAGGAAAATCCTCCAAGGAAAGGGAAAATGTAGGCCCTTAGTGAGCCAATCCCTAAAGGAAGGCAAAAAGGAAAGTCTAGGGGTAATGGAAGAGGAGGATTTACTACTCATGTCAAATACATTGCTCCTTATAGGAATGGTGCCTCTATTTCATCTGGAGGAGGAGGTAAGAACATAATTGAATATGTTATGAATGATGATGGTGGAGAGGACCGCAACAAATCTAAGAAAGAGATAGAGCATGTCATTTCCACAATTCCCAAGAGCAAGAGGCCTTCAAAGGATGATAAAGGGGAGCAACATAGAGGGCATATTGAAACATACAATATCAATATTTATGATGATTATGATAAGTTCCATGCCTAAGAAATTGCACAACTAGAGAATAATAAGCTAATAGCAAAGGAAGTTATTCAATAGAAACTCCTTTTGAGGATAACTCTATCACTATGCACTATGCACCATGCAAACTATGACAAGTAAACTAGGAAACTGTTAAGGTTAAGATTAAGGGAAAATATGTTTTTTTTTATGCTCGGGATCTAGGACTTGATTGATCCATGAAGATGCATGAGACTACTAGAAATTTACTAGAACATTATGTGAGAGAGTAGCAATAGGAAAACATCAAGTTGAAGAGGATTATTGGATTAGAAGTTGCATTAAACCCTAAAATGGTAGTTTCTCAACCTCTTATTGTTAAAGTGCTCAAGGATAGTATAGAGCAAACACCTTAAACATCTAAAAAAGCTAAAGAATCTTAAGAGTTATTGTATAGAGTTGTGAAAACCATGGCAAGCAAAATTGAGGACAAGTTGATCTTGCTTTTTGAATTGTGGGAAATTGCTAATGACTTTCTATGCTTGCTAGAAGGATTCATTCTTTAAGGAATCCTTCAAAAGTAAGTTCCAAAGAGATATTGATATTAATGAAAGTTTCTTAGATTTCACCAAAAGTATCAATAGCATCAATAATCATAAGAGACAAAAGGAGAATCTTCCATCAAATAGTAGATTGAAGCGAATAAGAAAAGAGTGGGATAACAAGATTGATGTTTTACTACAACTAATTGCAACATGCAATGTACTAGAAGAGAGAAGCCTAGTGTTTCTTGGAGGCCTTCCCCTCATGCAAGATGATAACACTATCATGAGAAAAGTATTTGAAAAGTTATATGCAGTGGAGATTTCCTTCGATGTGGATTTGACAACGTCACTAGTTTTTCAAAGGCCAAAATAGGATAATGGCGCACTAACTTTGTCATACACAATGTAGAGCACAATTCCCTGACCAAGGAACAATGTGGCATCTTAGTTGGCATTGAAGATAAAATGATTTCCTTGAAGGTAAAGGAAGATATCACAAATTACAATAGGCCCTCTTTGTGATTATATCAAAGAATGGATGAATCAAGATGTGATTGTGGTCTCAAATGCCACATGAACAAGAGTTAGAGGGAATTAGGGTTTCCTATGCGATTTTAATAGTTTAAGAAAGTTATACTAGCTTAGATCCATATTAAACTCGGATCTTAGATCCATATTAAACTCGAATCTATTAAGCATCGAGCGCAAGCCAATTTCTTGATGTGCGAATTTTTTCATCTTTAATTTTTTACACAAAAAAAAAAAAAAAAATACACCTCAATAAATTTGATCCCTCTTAGTGCTTGATAGATCCGAATTTAAGATGGATATATGATGGTTTTAATTTTTTTTAATTTTATGACTGGACATGGATTTTTCAATTATTTTTTATTTGGTTTTAATTTTTATTTTATTTTATGAGCCAACATGGACTTTTTTAATTGCTTTTTATTTTATTTAATTTTTTTAATTTATTAGCCAACATAATTTTCTTAATTACTTTTTATTTTTATAATGTACATAGCATTACATTACATTATATGACATCTCCCCCATACAAAATTGGAAAAACTTTACGACTCTCAATACAATAAATAATCTTTACAATAAAGTAAATCAAACCCTAAATATTTACCTCCATTGTTTTGCAAATACATACTAAAAAATATGTCATGTGACATCTCCCCATACAAAATTGGAAAAACTTTACTACTCTCAATACAATAAATAATCTTTACAATAAAATAAAATCAAACCCTAAATATTTACCAACATTGCAAAATTTGCAAGTACATAATAAAAAAATATGTTTTCCTCATTCATAACCTAAGCCCCATCCCTACCTTCAAACATAAATGATTTTACTGTATACATTTATTTTGGCCACTCAATTTTTGTAATGCCTCCCAGCAAACACTACTTTGACATTTTAAACAATTTCATTGCTAGGATCTTATTGGTATTGTTTGAAGAAAACTCCACAAAGCTAAGGAATATATAGATTTGGCTTTTTATGATCCCGGTCTTTGAATATGGGGAAGCATAAATATCTAGTGTGTTATTTTATGTCTTATATGATTTAAAAACTAAAAGGCCTTCAAAGCTTTTCTAATGGACCTATGTTATCTTTGTATTTTATTTCTGCAAATATAATCGTGGATGCATTTTCTGCTTGCTTTACATCATGATGTCACAGTCATTATAGCTAAGCAATAAAAAATGGTAATTAATATCATTTAAGGCAGAGTCATTTTAGGCTCAGCAATAAATGTTGGTAATTGCTATCATTTATTTCTTTTGTCTTGGGAGTTTGCTGTTACCTAGTCCTTTTTCAAGCCATATTGAAAGAATATTTGGTCATGTTAAGGATCTTGTTTTATTGTGATGAAGTTAAAGGTTATGCGGAGTTTTGTCTCATCTCTCATTCCATTCAATGAGTTCAGAAAAAATAAAATGTGTTGTTTGACAATATTAACAGTTTTATAATAATAATAAAAAAAGTGTGTTTGTTGGTTTTTTTAGGATATTATTTATAATTAATATTTTTTTCATAAATAATATAGTGATAACATTTAAAAGTCGTATTTGAGAGGGATACATGTCACTAGGAGGGAATCATTTTAAAGGAATGTGGTCACAAATATTGATTAAGTGATTATTCTTAACTTGCATAGATCCATCTTAAACCCAAATTTATCAAGCACCCGGAGGCATTCAATTTCTTTAGATGTTATTTTTTTAACTTAAATTTTGTATGCATCCACAAAGGAATATGATCCCTCTTCATGTTTGATGTATCTAGTTTTAAGATGGATCTATTGTTTTTTTTTTATTATTAATCAAAAATTGAAGTTTTAATAACTTTTTATTTGGTTTTAATTTTTTTAATGACTTTTTATTTGGTTTAAAATTTGTATTTTATGAGCTGATATGGATTTTTTTTAATTAATTTTTAATTGGTTTTCATTTTTTATTTTGGTACATTACATGAATTTTTTTAATTACTTTTTATTTTTGTACATCACATTACTCGTTACTTTAAGTTATGTGACAACATCTTCCCCATATTGGGTTGTAGAGCACCTTACTACTCTTAAGGCAATAATAGAATCTATCATGCTTTTAAAATGACTAGAGATACTTTTAAAATTACTAGAGATACCTTGTCTTTTAGAACTACCCAAATTGATTTCATAACCATATTATAAGAAGATTTCCTTTTTTTTAAGTTCAGAATCTATTCTATTGAGAGAAAATAGTGTTACAGATAAAAATACAAAACAGTGTATCTGACTTACAGATAAGCAAAAACAGAAAAGGAGTACCAATATGCCCGTAAGGGAACGGCAGACTGGAGCAGTCAAAATGATCCTCCCTTTGAAAGGGAAAACAAATCCATACATAGAAGCATTTATGATTGTTACAAAAAAACATTAAGCTAAGCTTGAGAAGCATAGGCCTGGAGGACCACTGTTCCCGGAGAGTTCTCAAAAAGAAGAGGCGCTGAAACATAAAACCTGGATTAAATTTTGGTGAAGGGTTCCTCGATTATGGGCGTCCCAAAACCAAAACCCAGTTGCCCATCCTTGCCATTGGAGTCGTCTGCATCGTCGTTGGAGCTGTCCTCATTGCTGGAGGTAGCGTTGTTGCTCGAGCCATCCTTGGTACTTGGACTAGTGCGCTTGATCGACGGGGGCTCGGTCTTCCTGGGGAAAGCGACACTGGGGGGTTTTGCTTGCAGAAGTGGTGAAACATCTCTGAGGTGGGGGAGGCAAGGGGGTAATGCCCATAGGAGTCGGTGTTGTAGAAGAGACAGGAATGGCAGGGGCAGAGGAGGGGGTGGGGACAGGAGGAGCAGAGGGAACGAAATGACCAAGGACACCAAAGCCGACGGGATTAGCCTCCGGAGCAGGAGGATCATCGTGGAAGTTGACAGAGCGGAGAATGAGGCGGGTAAGCAGGTTCTTGATCACCCAATAATTCTTGCGTTGTTCAGTAGTGCGATTGGCTGCTGAGAGAGAGCTGGTGAGCTCGCCCTCCCAATCATCCATCATGGCAGACAGGGGAGTCGACACTTCAATATCAAAGCCATCAAAGCTGGCTTGAGCGTTGAGGGGCGTGGCTCTTGGATTGTTGGCACACCCACGGGCACGTCCCCGCCTGGGAATACCATGCTGTCAAGGCGACATGATGTAAACAGGGTGCCAGGGAGCTGAAGGTGGTGAAGTTGTAGGAGAAGGAGCAGAGATAAAAAGTGATGGAGGCATCAAGAGGTGGCTTGCAGGAGGTTGATGGAGAGAGGCAAGAAGGCAACATTTGGAGAATTTAACCCCCCAGCACAAAACCACATGCCAATTATGGTTGACCATTAATACGTTGAACTCATCATACCAAATCTTAAGTGCAGAGAGGACACGTCCAAAGGAGGAAATTAGGAACGCCACCAGTTTAGAGGGAGGAGGAGGAGGCGTGTACAGGTGTTGCCTCATCGTGACGCTGGAGTGGTGTCCCATCAAGACATCAAGGGGTGTCTGTTGTACACCGTGAAGAGCCCTATCAGCGAGGCCATGTGGACTAGGATGTTGCATGGCATGAAGAGGCCCATCATCCCTGCCGTGTGTACCATTGAACTCCTTATCACCCGCATCTGGGGGATTTCCCATATTATAGATGGCCTAAATTTCTTTTATGAAGTTATCATATTTTTTTCAATTTGTTTCTCTTAATGCTTGAATGATTTGGTACAAGGGTTCATATGGATAACCCTCTTGAATAAGGCTCTAAGCCCATTGAGGTTTAAAATCAGGTTGTTTGCATAGCAATGTCCTATCTCAATCACTAGACCATACCACAATGAACATATTTGTTGTATTTATACTAGCTTCATAATTTACAGCTCTATGCTTTCTACTCTTTTAGTTTTTAACTTCCATCAAGCACAAAGAGGCATTCAATTTCATGAGGAGTTATTTTTTTAATGACTTTTTATTTGGTTTTAATTTTTTTATTTTATGAGTAGATATGAATTTTTTTAATTATTTTTTATTTGTAAACACCTTGCTACTCTCCATGCAACTAGCACAGAACCATATAAACCTCAAGTTACATATCAAAACCAGATTTAGGTAGTCCTCTCTTAGCTTTGCCATCCACCACAAATGTGACAAATTATTCTGTTAAGAAAATCAAGCCAAAAAAACTTATATAAAAACCATCAATTGAACTTAACTATTCTAAACAGTCGTGCATTAGAGAAGATTAGTTCTATATTCTCGCCCTTGCTCGGGGACTGCATAGATGAACAGTTGGAGGAAACTGAAATATCATCATACCTTGAAGATTCTTGGTTACTGGAAGATTACATTGGGAATTGCATGCTCGTCTCAGGGAGATTATTTATTATAGGCTTAGAGGAAAGCAGATTTGTCTAGTGGGAAATAAGCTATAGAATGAACATTACATGGTGATACAATCCACAGAATTTCCATCACTAATGTATTGTTATTTTTTGTTTGTTGATAGAGAATTCAAGTGCATGAGAGACGCATCTAAAGTTGCAACTTTCGGTAAGGCCTCACTATATACTGTCCCGGCATATGAATTTGATGGTTCTCTCAAAGATGACAATGATTTCCATAATACTTTGGATCAAAGCTGTTGGGTGGAGTCCAACCATAGCTCAAGAGTTCAAAAGCAAAAAAATAAATTAAAACATATAAGAAAAACTCTACAAAAATATAGACTTGTAACATGCGCAGCTATAACTGAACAACTCCCAGGATTCACATACTCTCACTGTGGCTTGGGAAGTCTGCACTGGCCAGTTAGAAAGTTTGGTGCAATGAGAAGAACATCAATAAGGTACAATGTGTTCTAACAAATTGCACAGAAACAGAAGACTTAAACAGTCTTTGAATCTGCTAATACAGACAATCTATCCGAAAATCTTCATGCAGTTTGCTATGTAGGAACAAAGAGATGGTGTTCCCCCTGCGTCTTCAAGTGCTTTACAACCAGCATACATCCAAATCCCAGGCTCTATCAAGCGTCGAGAGGGATCAAATCTTTGGAGGTGCAGACCTCTTCTTAAGTATTGCACTCAACTATCAGCGTTAATGTGATTCAGACCAAAAAGCACATTTTTTTATTTAAGGTCCACAAATAATATTTTTATTATTAATATTTAATACTATTTATGGCTGCATATAATATTTTTTATTTTGTTAAGAAAAAACATTAAAACATCTCCCATACATAGTTTTAAAACCATGTGCAAGGCCCTCCTAAAATCATGGATTGTTTAGGAGGCCTTGCACATGGTATTAAAACCATTTGCAACTACCTCCTAAACCATGTACAACAAAACCATGGGCTGTTTAGGAGGCCTTGCACATGGCTTTAAAACCATTTGTAAGGCCCTCCTAAACCATGTACAATAAAACCATGGGTTTTTAAGAGGCATTGCACTTGATTTTAAAACCATGTGCATGACCATCATTTTTTTTGCGGATATCTCAATTTTTTATTTTTATTATTTTTTATTATTTTGTTAAGTAGAAACATTACAACATCTCCCCTATATTGTGTTGTTTTTTTCACGGACATTTTTTTATGGCAGATAATTAAATTTTTTATTTATTTTTTATTATTTTGTTAGGTAGGAACATTACAACATCTCACCCATATTAGATTGTTTTTGTGGCCGACATTTATTTTGGAAGATAATTAAAAGTTTTGTTTTTTATAACCGACATCTATGTAACGTTACGTAACATTACAACGTTACATAACATTACAAGATCTCCCCCATACTGGGCTGTAGAGCGCCTCTCGACGCAATCATCAGAAGTGCAGGAAAAAACAGCACAGCAAAGATGCATCTCGAAATAAACCTAAAGCTCTTTGATTATTCTTTTTAAATAATCAACATTTACTAACAGGCTTTCCTCAGCTAGTCATACAGTGCAGTAATGGACATGACAAAGCTCTTTGATAATTCTTTTAAAATAATCAACATTTACTAGCAGGCTTTCCTCAGCTAGTCATGCAGTGCAGTAATGGACATGAAAGCTTGATAATACAATCTGAGAAATCGCTCACCATTAAAAAAACATAACAGACATGCTAATCATTTAGCCCAAGACATCTAAACTATAAACCATATTTCATAATTCAGGATTGACTGATTGAATTTAGCAATTATTCTGCATTCCACCATTACTATGCACAGGTGGAATTTTTGCAATGAGCTTCCTAGCTCATCAGGATTATTGCTTTATATTTAATAGTGTGTATGTTATTCATTCATTAATAGGGGTTACAACTGTTTTTTTTATAGCATTTTGGATTTTGTATCACACCACCCATTGTGAAGGTTTTGCAATTTTTTGCTCTAGACCTTAATAATTGTTAAATAGAAATTTGAAATATATATTTTGGAAATACTGAAAATCATGGATCAATGATATCAATGAAATAACAAGCATGCCATAAACCTTTTCTATTGGCGTCTCATTAGAGATGAGAAGAACATCAATAAGTTACAATCTGTCCTAAGAAATTGCACAGAAACAGAAGACTAAAACAGCCTTTGAATCTGCTAATACAGACAATCTGTCCGAAATCTTCATGCAGTTTGCTATGTAGGAACCAAGAGATGGTATTCCTCCTGCGGTTTCAAGTACTTTACAAACAGCAGAAGTGCAGAAAAAAAAAGCACAGCAAAGATGGGTCTCGAAAAAAACCTAAAACTCTTTGCTTTCAGACTGGCATGTCGAACAGAACTTTGCCCAGCGCTTCTTTCAAGGGCATGTGCTGGCATGACGTTTGCTAATTGTGGTTCTGGGATGTCATCCATGCAAAGATGACTAGAAAAAGTCGATGACATAGACTCAGTTCTTCCGACAGTTGGCCAAACAGAACTGCCCTCCAGTAGAAGATTTCCATTAGAATTTTCATTAGCCAAGCTAGCAAACTCGTCAAGCAATGCTCCACCTTCCAGAGGCAATGCCCCACCTTCCAGACATACACTTGGCTTCCCTTGCATTCTCTTCCTTGGTTCATAATTAGTATGATTGGAAGTCAGGCCATCTGCTTCACTCGTGTCCCCGTCGCTTGAAGTGTCCAATTTGTCATTTTCACATCGTTTGCTAGCATGCCCTTTCACACTGGAACATTCAGAGGAAGACTGCTGCTGTAAAGTGCTGAAAAGTTTTCTTGGTGAAGCAAAAAGGTTGAAATCCTCAATTGTCAATGGGGACGTTGATATCTGAAAATATGGACATCATTACAACTTTAAAATCTCCAAAATAAAATTTTGATTGAAAACAGTACAAACGCTGCAAAACAAATGATTAAAAACTAAAGCCTGGATGAACAATTGGAAAGGCATATACCTGAGCAGTACTGGAGATCTCATGGAAAGATTTCATTTGACTTGCATCCTCTTCTTCAGCTTGTTTGTGGAAAGGTTCCTTTCCACATATATGCTTATCAGTAAGTATGGTTGGCCTCCAACGTTGCTTTGCAACTTCATATTCATTCTCAGTGCTAAATTGTGGGAATCCATGAAAATCATCTGTCCTAATTATTTGTGAGTCTTTTAGACTATATTCCTGACCATGATCGAAATGAATATGTGGCAATGCCCTTCTGGATTCTCCATTTCTTCCATGGGCATCTGATTCTGCTACATTTGTAGAGAGTATACCATCTTTCAGTGAAATATCTACACCTCCATTCTCAAACTGCATTTGTTTCCGCACATCAGACACATTACAATCTGCTATTCTGTGATACACATTTTGCGCATCAGACTTAACAGATAGAGAAACAGAAGAAACAGATGAAGGGGTATAGGAGATAACATATGATTCTTGTGACCCGAAGTGTGGAGTTCTGGAGGAACCACATGAAAGATCACTCTCTCCCCAAAGGCTTCTTTTTCTTTGGGATTTCTGGTTGGGAGACAACACTATGCAAGGACTCATTTCTTCTTTGCAAGAGATGATATTAGTTATGCCTTTTCCCGAAGCTATTTTCTCAACAGTTCGAAGAGCTTCTGCAATTGCATCCCTAACAGATGGCTCTCTGTCCAAACGGCACCTCTCTAAATTATCAACAATACTAGGAATTTCAGAGCTTATAATTTCAATATCCAGATATTTCAACAAACTACTGATCATCTCTACAGCAATTACTCGTCGACGCCAATTCCCATTAGCAACTCCATCTTCCAATATCTCTATGCCTGCTTTAATCAAAGACCTCCCATATGCTTCTAGAATCAGAGAGTTCAATTTCGCAAGAGAACAAACTAGACTCATGTGGGCAACAGTTTGTGTCACTTTCTCTTCCAATGCGCCTGTGACTCTCAAACAAACCTCATTAACAATATCTACTGAAGCAAACTTCCAACTGTCAGAGTCTACAATAGCTTGCAAACATAATGCTGCACCTGCTGCTAATGGTTCCAATTTTCCTATCAGTACATCAAACAAGGGTTTACATAGGTCTCTTATAACACCTTCTTGTTGGCCCTCCGTGCTAAAAGTATCAATGCCATACCTGGCTATGCATGCAACAACTCTCGCACAAGCTTGTTGCAGAGGCAATGACCCTGCACTTGAAGCCAGAGTCTTCACAACAGTGGTCATAATTTTGCTCATATGGGGAATGATGTTTTTGCCATGCACTTTAGCAAGTACTTCATAGAGAGATATTGCATACTGGCGAGAAGCCTTGCTGCCTTCTTTAGAGTCTGAGACTTCGTCTAAGAATAGAGGTAGTGTCTTTGTGTCCAGAAGCTCTACATAGCCTTTCAATGCATTCATGGCTGTGAGTCTCCTGCCTGGATCCTTATCCAGATTCGCAAGCTCTTGCTTTACTAAGGGGCTCAGTGCTTTCCCCATTGAACCCAAATGAACAGACGCTAGAAAAAAGTCAAAAATAGAATGAAAAACTTCTGTTTTTCAGAAAGCCTGTATTAAGGTTATCCGGCCTCTTATTTTCTTCAGTGTTTCCACGGCTCCACGCGTCTCTGTGGCAAAAACACAGAACCCCAATTAAAAAACCCTTCAAAACAGCAACCAGCTATCCAAAAAAATATCAAACACTGCTACTCATCTAGCAAACCCACAACAGAACAGCAGCTAAAGTGGGAAAAAGGCATATAAAATACAAATCCATTTGCCATGTCTAAAATAGTATGTATCCATGCACTCATCGATTCAAAAAATCGCATGTAGGGCTAAAACATCAATCAATCAATCACAACTACCCTCTCAAGAACTCCATACAGAGAACACAAATCCTACATCGACAAACCCATTTGTCACATGTATAAAACAGTACGAGCAGATAGAACCCAAATCAAAACTAATTTGATCTAAGCGGAAATAGATTAACATCAAACCCAAACATCATAAAAAAACCATCTGCCATGTCCATATAATAACATACATAACAAACCCTATTTGAAAAACCTACGAATATTTATAAAAAAAATGCCCGTGAACTGTGGCAAAAATGCAACTGAGATAAAGATACATGTTTTTCAAAATAACAGATGCAGAGATCCACCATTTGTAAAATCTATGAAATCAGTGTCTCCATATTATCTGATTCAGAGCTTAGATCTCTCCCACATACTCCTAAATTTTAAGGCGTTGAAAAAAAACATTTGAAAAAAGTTGCAGGAAATCCCTCCTAAAGCACAAAACAACTGAGCAGTTGGAACAAATCCAATATATTTAGGACAGAGGAGTTTGATACTGAGAAGAATATGAAACAAATAAGAGGAAAAGCCCTCCTACCTGAGAAATCCAAGAGCCCAGCAACAATTTAGGACAGAGGAGTTTGATACTGAGAAGAATATGAAACATATCAGAGGAAAAGCCCGCCTACCTGAGCAATCCAAGAGCCCAGCAACAGTTTTTGCCTAACAGAATCTATTGTGATGAATAAGGCCGATGTACAACTTATATGCCTCCCGAAAACCACGAAACACCAGTCCATATGTTCTACAGAGAAGAAAGGAGAAGACTTGTTGTTCGTTTGTTTTATAGGAGGGAGATGGCTTATTTGAAATATAATAAAAAAGGGTTGGGTAGTTAGTACGGCCACAATTCAAAATTCAAGTCAGACCACTTCAATTTCATTGAATTTTTTATTGGTTATGGATATTTGTTTATTTGGGTTAGTTTTTAACGGTCCTATTTTGACATGAGGATAGCAGAGAGTCATTTATTGCATTACTTACCAGTATAGATTTATCTCGTGTCAAAATGGATCAAATTTCTTTAACTCCGCGTCTTTTTCTCCAAGATTCTTAAAAAATGATTTACTGGGCGTCAAATCTCTCTCTTCAACTTCGGAATTGTTGAGGAAATGTGAAATGAATGAATGTTTATGGTTTTAATTTGTAGTCTTCTATTTGGTTCTAAAAAATATTTTAAATCTAAATTGAACCGACATGTTATTTTTTATAACGGATACATTATGAGCTTTAGGATAAGCACAAAAGGACTTACACTTCTCCTCCTACTTGGTTGTAGAATATGCATTTTCGACCCAAAAATTCCATTGATTCGTTTCTATTTGTTGTGAGAAAAGATAAATATTTTTTTGAAGTAGATAAAAGGTTATAATATTTAAAGTTATTGTTTAATTCTATTTTGACACAATTTCAAGACCTTTACAAGTTAGCTATATCATTGTATACATATAAAATGTGGTTTCCTAATATAATTTACTAGTGATTTACAAGAGTATAGTGATTTACAAGAGTATAGATATCTCAAATTATGTCTTGGGATCTTGGGTAGGTAACATATTTCAATGTTTAAGAAAGATGAGCTCTTAGTTTTCTTATTTATTTAAAAGCAAACTTAGGTCATACCAGAAGACCAAAAGGTGGTTTTAACCTAAATGGTATGTACAAAAAAGTAAGTTAGTATCTTGTATTGTCATCGTTGAGGTTAAAATAGTGGGTTCATGTGCTTTTAAGTAGCATCTAGTCTTAGTCCCATACATGAGACTTGATACTACATTTAGTTGTTATTTAACTACCCAAGAAGCCAATATACTTATATGGTTGTTCAATAAGTATTTTAAGTTTTCAAGATATATTTTTCTTTTTAAGCATGTAAATGCTTATGATACAAAGATATTGACTTAACCTATGTTGATATAATCTCAAGCCCCAAGTTGTATCTATATCGACGTGTGCAAATAAAATTTGTCTTCCTAAATAACCCACTAGTGGTCCATAAGGGCACAAACTTCCACTCCTGCCAATTGCCTTTTAGTCTTGGGTTGTTAGCTTATTTCCTTACATCCAAGAAAGATGAGCACTTAGCCGATCAGAAGTTGTTTGAGGCCATAGTTCAAGACCAAGAGGTGGTTTCAGCCTAGATCATATCTACAAGAAAGAAAATATCTCATACTAGAATCATTGAGGTTACATTAGTGTATTCATGTGTTTTTAAGTAACAACAAGCCCTAGTCCCATACATGAGACCAAACACTGCTCTCAGTTGCAACCTAACCTCTTGCCTAGGAGGCAAACATACATATATAGATGTTCATTGTTAAATAAGTATTTTAAGTTTTTATCTCTTAACCAAAAAATATAAATATATAGATGAGTATTCTATTATTATCATCAAAAGAATTAGTTCAACCAGTTGTTGTTAATGTTGTTGAGCATTTGGTTAGTTGTGTGCATGCATGGTTTATATTTCCCTAGGTGAGGTGCACTAGTCTATGCCAATGGGTTCACTAGGGATGCCATTACGAAATAAGGGGAAGCATCCCTTACATTTCCCAACAAAGTTTTCATTGGACACACACACACACACACACATATATATATATATCCAATGAAAACTTTGTTGGGAAATGATATAT
>LPNX010736587.1:300386-315305 GCA_001517045.1 Pseudotsuga menziesii
CTCTACTGGATATATTGGTGCATTCACCTTGAGCCATGAACAATATGGTTTATCTTGGGTACCATCTTCAAAATGAGGGGAAGTTCTCAAGGGTTTCCCCATGATATTTATTTCAAAAAATATACGCACACAAATCTCGAGCTTGGTCAACTTAAAATTAGAATTTTACTTTGAAGTTAAAATATTATAGCCATAAGTGGTGGTAACTGTCGGTGGGTGGAGGGGGGTGGGTGCTCTACAACCCTGAAGGAAGTTCAAAACCAATGATTGCTTGGGGGCTAGGTTCGACTTATAACCAACTAGTGGTTCATAAGGGCATAGACTTCCACTCCTACTAGATCATGTTTCTAGGTCTTGGGTCATTAAGATGTTTTCTTATGTCTGAGAAAGACAAGCTCTTAGACTTTTATAAGAAGCAGATTTAGGTCATACTCCATGACCAAAAGGTGGTTTCAACCTAAATGTTATCTACAAAAAAGTTAGTATCACGTATTGTCATTGTTGAGGTTACAACAATGGGTTCATGTGCTTTTGAGTATCAGCTAGCCTTAGTCCCATACAATACTCAAAGCTATTGACTTAACCTATGTTGATACAATCTCAAGCCCCCAACTTGTATCTATATCGTCATGTGCAAATAAAATTTGCCTCCCTAAATAACCCACTTGTCACATACCCCAATTTTGTAAAATTATGTAATTTGTTTTATTTTATTTCTGAGACATTATGTTAAACTTAATCCTAAGTAGGGATTGATGACTCAGCAGAGTCAACAGTTATGGAGTGTAATTGAGAATATTTTATTAATAATAAATAAATTATGGAGACAACAGCATGGGAGAGCTATTAAAAGAGGTTACTGGTCAAAATGGTGGTTGGAACTAGGTGGAAAGGCAAAAGACAAGTGGCAGCATCCTCAAGCACTTCCTAAGTTGCAGGTGGCAACTTCCCTATATTTGGGGTCATGATTCCCCAAGAAAGTGGAATGTGAGCAGGTGGCTCATTAAATGACAGTTAACCCAACTAAGACCTAGGCAATCTTTAAAAGTACTCAATGAAGAGAGCTCAGGCTGCTCAGTTTTTATTCCAGAAAGAATTCATTCAGCTGAATGTTATTCAGGAATTTCATTTGAGGAAGAAGGGAAAGACAGTAAGGAAGTGCTTTGAGTGAATGTTTGCAGTAACTTGATGCTGATTACAGCTATTTGAGCTGAGGGAACTGACTAATAGTTCTGAGTTGATACTAAGTTGAAGACTGTATCTGTTTTGCTGCACCTAGTTCCAAGCCAGGGAGACCAGAGCAAGCTCGGGGGTCCTGAGAAGTCGCTGTCTGAGCGCTCTCCAGGAATTGGTAGGGAGGAACGGCCTCTCATTGCTGTTGTTGTCCACAGCATTAAACAGGTTCTTCATTCATTTCTTTATGTCTTTCTGAGTATAAATGGATAAATGTTATAATTATTTATATGTCTGAATAATTGTTTAGTATCTTGGAATGTTAGTAGCAAAAACCTGTTAGTATCACTGTGTTTTTCCACATTTGATATTATCAGATAGTACTCTAGCACAGCATCTCAGCGTTGAGAAGTAGTAAACTTCTGAACTGAGCCCTATTTTTACTTGCAGTTTATACAAATGTTTTTCTGTCTAACTCATTAACTATATTAAACAGTTTAAAATATTTTAGTCCTGTAAGTAACCTTGTTTTTTTTTTTTAAATACTAGCAGTAAAAAGAAAATGAAAGTTAGTACAAGTATTCTTGCAGATAAGTTATGATTGTTCTTCTATCTTGAAAGGAATTCAGTTTTATAGAGTTAAGATGAAAACATTACTGACAGAAGAATATACGCATGTTTTCTTTCTAAGTTACTGTATACTCATTTGTTCCAGCTAGGTTAAAGTATATATTTTCCTAACTGTTATTCTTATGTTTAAATCTGATAAATAGATGTTAATCTATATACAAGTATCTATACGGATACTTATAAACAAATTACTTAAATTCTTAGTTTAGTATTATACAGTGATATTCAAGCACTAGAAACAAATAATGGTTAAATCATATTAAAACCATAATCATAGAATATCAAGGAGTAGTATTATGTTATAGTATTAAATTACAGTATTGTATTATAGTGTTGTATTATAGTACCTACAATGTAACAGGATGTTATACAAATAGTATAATAAAATATTTATAAACTAATCTTTTAATATGTTTATTTTATAGATTAAATTAAATGTTGTTAAAAGACGTTTAGTATTAATCAAAAGATTTCAAAAGAGGAACATTAAAAACAATAATTTCATAAACTGCAGATTTGGGTTAAGACCCTTAAATTATAATCTTTGCAATTAAGCATGTTAATAAATAAAAATGGTCAAATATTCACTACAGTCGCACAGTACAAACAATAATAATATATTGTACAAATTTTAAAACAATTAATAATGCTTAAAATAATCAAAGGTATGTCTCGGTACCAAAATAGAAGATTTATGTACCTAATGCTCGATAATCGAGCTTAAACATTTTAAGCTTAATCATTAAGCTAACGAGACAAAGGTCTCTTCACACAATCTTTTAAATAAAAACCAAACTAATAACATTTACAGCTGGGCCATTAATAAACACAGTAGCATCCTTTTGTTTTATTCTTTCCATCATAACATTAAATAATGCAAGAAGAACAACCAGTTCTCTTTTTATATTAAAAACAGAGGGTAAAAACCCTAACCTTAATAAGCAGTAGCATAAGAACTAAAATACTCTGTTCATTAAAAACCCATAGCTGTAAATGTGAGGCTCACGCCTGCAAAACTCTAATACAGTAAACGTATGGCTCTCTGCCTATATAAATACGTTAACACAGTATTAACGCAAAGCTTATAACTTGCAAAAGTATATTACAAAACCTACAGCACTTATAAAACAACACATTACATTCACAGCCGTAGCCGGAAGACTCTTGTAAGAGTCAGGGTTTTACCCTTAGAACCAAAAGAAAACTGTAACTATTAACCCTTAACGCATGGAGAATAACAGGTCGGCCTCGGCCAAGATCTTTCACATATATTCATCGCAGAGAGTAACCCTGCCCAAAAACTAATTCAATAACCTACAGCCATACGCTAGCAGAGAACTAAAGTAACCACAGAAGTGCACCCATTCATCACAACCAGCAAGGAGGTATGCCACGGTTGGGACAGGGCTTACCCATGAAGCGTGAAGCCGAAGCTTTGAGCGTTCTATTCTGCGTCAAGGAGGTCGAATCTGCCATCAAAAGGCAATCAAAAAGAAAAAGTTAGAAAACCCTAATCAATATCTGAACGAATCTATTATTTTGCTTTTAAAATATGGGTACAAACTGTAAATTTATTTACCTGCAGTGTTTGAAGTCGAACAGCCACCGAAAAGCAAGCAGGTGACCAAGAACCGGAATAAACAAACCCTTTCTTTCTCCTGCAAGAATGGGCTGACAGAAAACCGAGAATCTTCTTCAAAGGAGAAGCAGTTGGTAAGTTTTAAAAAGGTCTCGTTTGCATGCTGTGACAGAATGGTCACTAGAGTTCAACAAGTAACCTTAAAATTAGCAACGACTCCATTACTGCCAACGACCGAGCCACCAACATCTACACAGAGCTGTAAGGAAAGAAAACGAAGGAGAGCTAAAATCGAACAGCTTGAGGCAAGAAACCGACCGCAACAATCCACCAGGGTTTGCAAAGCTCAAGCCCGAAGGCGAGGGAGAGACTAAGGCAAGTAAAAGGGTCAGGTCAACTTATAAACATCCAATGCATGGCGAGGAGACAGCCACGACAGCGTTCAAATATTTTCCAATGAGTGGGTCGATTTGTTATGTTTCAAATCATTTGGATGGCAAACCAAATCATGGTATGGAGACAATGATAAGGTCGAACCTTGACTTTACCTGCATTATAATTTACACGATGTAATGTTAGTCTTTAACAAAAACATTACATTGCAATCTATAAACTATAATATATCTACAAGGTTATAATATGCATTACAATGTTTACAATGTAATGTTAGTATTTAACATATAACACAATGCATTGCAAACGTTTAAGCTATCATATGCCTATAATGTATTTACAATGTATCATTAACCCTAGCTTGATGTTTATACATTGTAACCCATACATTATAAACCTCGTTTGAAGGATAAATCTTTGCAAAATAATATAACTATACGACTTGGTATTAAAAGACTATAGAGGAGTTGATGCAAAGTTAAGATAAAATGGTTTGCAAGTTTAAAGCCTTTTTATCAACTAATCTACCATCAAAGTAATAAGAATAACATTACCTCTCTAATGACAAGTATTGTCATTTAGGATAGTTCCTAGAGAGAGAGATCTTGATTAACTTAAGGGTTTATATAACTTCATAAACTTCTATTTATGGAATGGCTTTTGTCCTTAAATAACTCTTAGAAGTGTTATTACTTAAGTTTATTTAGGTCTTGACAAATGTAAATCAAAAGCTTTGATAGAAGTTATAAGAACTCTATTCTTATAGTTTAAGTTCGTATGATGAATAGTATATTTATAACTATTGTCTTGTGCAAAGAATTACAAGAATTAATATGTGATAACTGGATAAATACTTATGCAAATTGCTTGTACCTTTGTTCTTGATGTTCTTTAAACTTGAGAGATTTTAGTAAAAGAGATTACGATAATATGTGATAGATCCCAAGGTGCACACAATAACTTGTATCAGTTATTTATCATGGGAATAAAATAAATTCCATCACTCCGCACTCTTGAAAGTTTACTAAGCATAGACTTATAACTAAGTAGGGAATGTTGTAGCTGCTAGAGGTAAAGTATTTATGGACTTTACTTATTACAATATTTATCATTGTTATCTGCAGTCATACACTTTGTCTACTGGGCATAACATGACAAACAGTAAATAGATAAATGAATTAGAATCGAACATGATAATCCAGATCTAAGCTATAAACTAGCAAAATAATAGTATGAGTACACTACAGTAAACTCATTAGATTCAATATTCCATAAAGATATTTAATGTTACTGGTGTAAATGAAAATGGCGATCTATAATCTCCAGTATCTCTAAACTGTCTATCTTTGAATTTTCTTCTTTATAAAAAGGAGTACAGGGAAGCTATACCTGTAGGAAGCTGAGTAGTCTGGCTAACATGCATTATATCTATATTTCTTTATCGAATGAAATTGGTACAGCATATGATTCTAACACTTTAAAAAGATCTGTTAGCAGCAATCCCAAAACTTTACCTTGATATCTATAAGAGAAAGAAAACTGTGTGTGTTAGCTTAGCAGCTAAGTAAGCCCAGCCTAACATAGCACATCCCCTTGCTGTTGCAAACAGAAAATAATCAGAAGATGGACAAGAAACTCAGCTTGTATTTCTAAACATAAATAAAGATTATTTAGAAACAAAACAATAGCATTAACTAATCATTACTTAATTATTGATTTAGTTTGAGTATACGCTATTTTTAAAAGTTTAAATTTTTGTGAAATTTTGGGGTTCTGTCACCACTAGTGGTTCATAAGGGCACAGACTTCCACTCCTGCCAATTGCCTTTGAGTCTTGTGTTGTTGTCCTACTTCCTTACATCCATGGAATATGAGCACTTAGCCGATCAGAAGTTGTTTTAGGTCATAGTCCAAGACCAAGAGGTGGTTTTAGCCTAGATCATATCTACAAAAAAGCAAATATCTCATACTATAATCATTAAGGTTACGTTAGTGGATTCATGTGTTTTCAAGTAACAACAAGCCCTAGTCCCATACATGAGACCAAATACTACCCTCAGTTGTAGCTTAACCTCTTTCCTAGGAGGCAAACATACATATACAAATGTTCAATGTTAAATAAGTATTTTAAGTTTTTATCTCCTAACCAAAAATACAAATATATAGATGAGTATTATATTATTATCGTCAAAAGAATTAGTTCAACTAATTGGTGTTAATGTTGTTGAGCATTTGGTTAGTTATGTCCATGTGTGGTTTGTATTCCCCTAGATGAGGTGTACTATTTTATGCCAATGGGTTTGCTAGGGATGCCATCTCAAAATGAGGGGAAGCATCCCTTGTGTTCCCCAACAAACTTCTCTCTCTCTCTCTCTCTCTTATATATATTATATAATAGAGAGAGAGAGATTCTATCCCCAGCAATTAAGAGCAGTGCTTTCCTCCCAACCCATGATCATTTTTTGCAAGTGGCATGTTGAGCTCTCACTTAATATATTGGTGTATTCACCTTGAGCCATGAAGAATATGGTTTATCTTGGGTACCATCTTAAAATGAGGGGAAGTGCTCAAGGGTTTCCCCATGATATGTATTTCACAAAATATATACACACGAACCTCGAGTTGGGTTAACCTAAAATTATAATTTTACTTTGAAGTTAAAATAGTATAGTCATAAGTGGTGGCAAGCATCAGGGTGGGGGGGGTGCTCTAAGTCCCAAAGGAAATTCAAAACCAATTATTGTTTGGGCGCTAGGTTCAACCTATAACCTACTAGTGGTTCATAAGGGCATAGAATTTCACACCTACCAAATCATGTCTCTAGGTCTTGGGTCATTAAGATGTTTCCTCATGTCTGAGAAAGATAGGCTCTTAGCCTTTTATAAGTCATACTCCATGACCAAAATGTGGTTTCAACCTATATCTAGTATAATGTATTATTATCATTGAGGTTACAACAATGGGTTCTTGTGCTTATGGATATCATCTAGCCTTAGTCCCATACATGAGAATACATACTATTGTCACGTGCCCTCCCATCCACCAGAGAGAGAATGCGACCATAGTGCTATATAAAACGGGAAAACTAGACCCATGAACATGATAATTAAATATAAACGCTTTGAACATATATATATATATATATATATATATATATATATATATATGCCTAATTCAATCTACAGCGGAAGCATACACATTCAAGCATTTACATGTTCACCATAATTGATTTAAGCAAATAAAAGTGCAAAGATTTAAACACAAGAATACTTATCTTGGAAGCAAAGCTCATCCCGCAAACAACTATGTCCCTGCAACGTTCCACCCAACCATAGGCCAGAGTGCTCATCAATATCTCAGTAGCACTGCCACCCCCAAGCTGGGCATGATTCCCACAAGGAATAAGGAACACTAGCAGGCTCACACATAGCCAAGGATACAACAAAACTCACCCAAGCCAACACAGTTGGGTTTATCAAGCTGCAAAAGAGCTGGAAAGGTTGACTGCTAAGCTACTGAGCTCCACCACATAGCTATGGACACCTGCACCAGATCTAGCCTAGCTTCTAAAACATATACACACCCAACACAAGGAAGCATCCCCTTCTTTGCTACACAGTCCCTCAGGCTATGCATTCCCTTCTAGTGTTATTCAGGGTGTGCAAAGAAGAAAACCATCCCCCTAGATCTATTTGTGAGGTTCCTTCTTACACTAGGTTTATCAAGCTAGTCAGACCCCATTTCCATTCCTGGTCAGTTCAGACCAAAGCAACAGAGGGATACCCAACAATTGCAAGGTTATGGGCTTAATGGAAACATCATGGAATCCAAAACCATAAGTGTCAACTGAGGAAAAACAACCCCTAGGCCAAAATCGATTTCACCAAATGATCAATAGTTTCACGTGGAGGACGATAGCCGCATTCTACACTCACGCGCAGGCAGTAGTGATTTCCTCATTCACTCATGCGCAAGCATTACTCACTCGCGCAGACGTCGTTCTCCTTAGCCCTCCATCCTCCGTTTTCTCCTACACACTTTTACAGTTTGCTTCCATTCTCCCACGACTGGAAGTCGATTTTGGTAGTGCCCAATAGATTGAGGAAGAAACCACGATTTCTGGGTGGTTGTGGAGCCATTTTTACCCATGTGAAATTATTGATCATTTGGTGAAATCGATTTTTTCCTAGGGGTTGTTTTTCCTTAGTTGACACTTTTGATTTTGGATTCCATGATGTTTCCATCAAGCCCATAACCTTGCAATTGTTGGGTATGGCTCTGTTGCATTGGTCTGAACTGATTTGGGAGTGGAAATGGGGTCTGACCAGCTTGATAAACCTAATGTGAGAAGGAACCTCACATACAGATCTAGGGGGTTGGTTTTCTTCTTTGCACACCCCGAATAGTATTGGAAAGGAAGGAATAGCCTGAGGGACTGGGTAGCAAAGAATGGGATGCTTCCTTGTGTTGGGTGTGTAGATGTTTTAGAAGCCAGGCCAAATCTGGTGCAGGTGTCCATAGCTCTGTGGTGGGGCTCACTAGCTTAGCAATCAGCCTTTCCAGCTCCTTTGCAGCCTGATAAACCCAACTATGTTGATTTGGCTAAGTTTTGTTGTATCCTTGGCTATGTGTGAGCTTGCTAGTGTTCCTTATTCCTTGTGGGAATCATGCCCAACTCGGGGGTGGCAATGCTGCTGAGAGATTGATGAGCACACTGGCCTATGGTTGGGTGGAACGTTCCAGCAACATAGTTGGTTGCGGGACGAGCTTCGCTTCCAAGATAAGTATTCTTGTGTTTAAATATATGCACTTGTATTTGATTAAATGAATTATGGTGAACATGTGAATGCTTTAATGTGTATGCTTTAGTTGTAGATTGCATTAGGCATCTATATATGTTATGTTCGAAGCGTTTATATTTAATTATCATGTTCATGGGGCTAGTTTTCCCGTTTTAGATAGCACTATGGTCACATTCTCTCTCTGGTGGACGGGAGGGGACGTGACAACCATCCTCGGTTGCAATTTAACCTCTTACCCATGAGGCCAATATACATATACGATTGTGAAATAAGTATTTTAAGTTTTTACTATATCTTTTTTTCTTTAATGCATGTAAATGCTTACAATACTCAAAGTTATTGAGTTGGCCTAAATGTTGATACAATCTCAAACCCTTACTTGTATCTATACCATAATGTACAAAATATAATCTGTAATTTGTCATGGACATTCCACTAGATCAGTTTGTCACTGCGGATCTCACAACTTAATTCATTGTGTTATTTTATTTCCATAAAATGCTAAATAATATGAAACTATAAGAAAAAACATTAGAGAAAAATAACACATCCACACAAAATAACGCAAGATATACCCTCGGATAACCCACCAAGGGGGGGAACCCAACCAAAAGTGAGGAATATGTCTTGATCTTTTCTTCTCCAATATGTAGTGCAAATACAAAGAACATTCTACTCTCTATGGAGTTACCTATGACTTTGCGACTATAATGGCTACTACATGATCTTCTACTTCATCTGTTATGATCGAATATCCACTCTCGTGTTGTTGCTCATATATGGAACAATAAAATAACATCATGAGAGTGGAAGCCCTTCTTCTCCTAACGACTCAAAATTTAACATAGTCCTATATTTGTATAGAGTTGGTTCTAGGGTTTTTGTATGCCTCAACTCCTAATTAGGGTTATCTTTTTGGACCTTCTAGAATGTTCTTGAAATTTCACACATGACTAGATCCACGTGTGTGAGAAACGAGAGATGACATAGAATCCACTCAGTACCATGGTGGTCAATTGGATAGGTCAACTTGCAGGAGGCATAACTTCCTTGCGTGGACTCCAATTGAGGTGATTCTTGAACCATTAGAAAGGTCTTGAAGTCCATAATAGCTTTAAGGGATATGATGCAAGCAATAAACTATTAACCTCAAAGAACATTGTTTAATGCCTCAAACAAGCCTCGGGAGGTTTTGTACCCTAAATCTACAAAGTGAGACCTTCCCCTAAAATGGGCCCTACAAACCATTTCACCCAATATTTTCACCCAAAGCACCAAAATAGATGAAAATTTATATATTGATCCATTTTAGATAATATCTCCCCTAAAATAAACCACCAGTGGCTCATAAGGCCACAAACTTACACTCCTGCCAGATGCCTTTGGGTCTTGCTTGTTAACATGTTTTTTTGCATCCAAGGAAGATGAACTCTTGGCTGATCAAAAGCAACTTTATGTCATACTCCAAAACCAAAAGGTGTTTTAAGCCTATATAGTATCTTTAAGAAAGTCAATATCTGTTACTAGCATCATTGTGGTTACAACAATGGATTCATGTGCTTTTAGGTAGTAACTTTAGTCTCATACACAAGACCAGATACTAGCCTTGGTCGTAGTTTAACCTCTTACCTAGGAGGAAAATATACATATAGGAATGCTCATCCACTCCATTATGAATTGTGGAGAGAATCATGGTGCTTCTACCCTCCCTTCATTCGATGAATTCCTTCCACATACAAAGAATGAACAACGCACAAGTCGGTTACCTAGCAAATCAAGTTGTGTTTTTAGACAAAGGAAGCATCGTAAACCCCCCCGTCCTAAGACCTTATTGTTACCTTGAAGCATTGAAAACCACATTGGATGACATGAATAAGCCAACAACATCCATGTGTACTAGAAGGGAGATCGTAATCAAGGGCATTAATACAACTCATGCCTTTGCCAAACTTCCATACTTGAACTCAACTATAATTAACAAAGATCATAAATTGATCATGACAATATAAGATATAGGAGGTGGCATAAATATTAGGATATGCAGGGTTACATGTATGCAATTTGAGTATAGTATGAGCTAGGGCTCTTATTATCCTACAACAAGGTTGTTGTGAAGATTACGTCATGCATTCAAGTGGGAAGAGTGGGTTTTCAACATAGTTCTTATTATAGTTCTTCTTAGTCAGCACTAGAGGACAATTCAGTGAAGGAACACATAATGGTTGCTCTATGTATTTCTTGATGTGACTCTATTATGGTATTATTTATGGCAAGGTCACAACCCAAGGTTCTTTCTCATGTTGCTCACTAGTTAATTATCTCCCCAAAGGAGGCAAATCAAATATTTGAAGTAGTTGGAGGTATTGGCAAATGGTTATCAAATTCACCATGGCCAACCTTCCCCCCTCTGGAAGCAATTTTAAGATGGCATTTAAGATGTAAAAATGGCGTTGAGGCACCTAATCAAACAATTAGAGGGCCTGCATAAAGATACATCGCACATCAACTCACATATGGAGGTTCAAATGAAAAGGAAAGAAGAATTAGAAACTCAAATTGGTGAACAAGGGCGAAGGATAGACTAAATGGTCAATGACATGGAAATGCAATACATTATCATATTGGGCTTTACAAGAAGTTATCAATCTCTCATGGGTCAAATATTTTATACAACTTGACGAGAAATTTATACTCAGAACCAGAACTCTAGCCATAAAAACTCTTATTTTGTGGAAAAAAAAACACCAAAAAACACCTCCAAATCAAAAAGTAGTGCTACCGGCACCACTTTCTTTTTGGCTAAAAATGTGAAGATGGAGGAAAACAATCCTTATTGTTATTTGCAATAACCTTAAAATCAAACCCCAAATTGAAAATTGGTAGCAAGGTATTTCAAAAAATGATATAATTATATCATTTAATCATAATTTAAAATTATATTTATTAAACCTCTTAGTAACACTATATAAAACATGTTGGGGCGGCAAGGGGGGGCGGAGTTATTATCACTCTGGAAGGAAATTTGGAAACCAATTTCGCATGGGGACTAGGCTCGGAAACTAACAATATGGCCAAGGCCCCGGCTCTCTAGCAGGGACTCTGGATTGCCAAGAATCAAGGAATCACCGAGCTCACTGTTCTAGGAGACTCGATAATAATTATTCAAGCCATAACCGAGAACTCTCTTCCTAATCAAATGCACCTCAAGCACCTAATCCAAAAAATCAAGTTGTTATCTCTCTCCTTCCTTAAAATCGAGTTCTATCAAGTCTTGAGGAAAAATCATAAAGAAGCTAACCAAGCAACGAATTTGGGTTCCTCTCTAAGTTTTGGAGCGCTAAAAATCAATGGGACTAACTGTCTTTGTATTCCTCCATAGGACTAGGGCTCCGCCGTGGAGCCTCTCCCCCCGTGGGCCCTCCTTTCCATGGCTCCTGACTCATGTTCGCTAACATCCAAGGCAGGTAGAGTTGAGATGGTACGTGATCACTCGTTTGAAGGCAGGACAGGTTTAAATGCAAATTACGATGAAGTCCCCTCACCTGGTGCGAACTTGTTGTTTGTCTCGTCGAAGCAGGGTGAAAGGAGTGAGATCTCGACTGGCTTAATGGCTCGCATGCATGGCATAAATTTGGTGATCATTGCATCTCTGAGATGCAACGAATTTAAACAGAGGAGAGGCAGGGCAAGAGGCATCATCATCTTGTTGAATGTTTGCGTGGTTAATAACTTGGAAGTGCAAGAACTGTGTTGATGTATCATGAACGGGAAGAAAATATTGGTGCTCAGTATGGAACCTGGGTCTGCATCCTCCAGCGCGTCCCCACCTCCTAGGTCTGTTGAGGCAGTTATCAGGGACCTAAAGAATGATGTCAGGGTGTTGCAAGATCAAGTTGAAGCAATAGATACTGAAGGAGGCAGGCGTTTGGAAAACGTGGACAAAGACCTGGCATATCTGCGGAAGAAAAGCAGTTGCGAGGTGAGGAAGGCCGAGAATGTTGTCATTGGTTTGATCGCGGAATTGGAAATCAAGGTAGACAAGCTCGTCCTAAAGCTCGTCAAGAATGATGGTCCTCCCAAACCAGGTTCTTCGTCCAACTTTGATGCGAAATTCAACTAAATTGAGAGAAATGGTCTGCTTTTTGTGTTGTTTACTCTGTGTGTTGGGTTCGTCAGTGGTTATAAATATGCTGCTCTCTGTACACTATGATATGCTAGACTCGGTTAATAATCTCCATTTTAGTTTCGCCTTGGTTTACTGTAAATATTGTTTTCAGTCCTTTCTGTTAAAAATTAAAGTCTGAATTTTACAAAGGGTTATTAAGACTATTAAAATCATTTTTGTCGCTTCCATAAGGGCGTATTTAGAAACTAGAATCTTCTATTACCACTTCCATAAGGACGTATGTTGAGACTCTAAACTCTTATTGCCGTTATCTCAAGGACATTTTGTAAACTGGTTCAGTTTTTGTGGTCACACCACCTTCTTAATATATTATAACTATTGTTATAAAAAAAACACTATATAAAGCATGCAATATATTAAAAAAATTTATTTAAGAAATTATTAAACCACTCTTTCCATATAAAATAAAATAAAATAAAGTATACTATAATTACAAAATATTAAAAAACAAATAAAAAATAATAATGTAACAAGTGAAATAGCAGCAAAGCTGCTTATACCTGCCTCTCAAAATTTACAATAGGAACATATACAAAACTGTATAATGGTTTGTTGCAGAAAAAAAACAAAACAAATCTCTAATTCCATATTAATATAGAACAAATGTTGACATAATAATTTATGAAAAATTGTTGCTACTAGTAATATAATGAAAGTATAAATAAAATAAAATTTAATAATGTAAAAGTAAAACTCTAATAAATATTTAATGTTTCTAGTGATATCTTTATATACTCTTAAATATACCATTTACTAGATAGTAAATTACCACATATACTTTAATTTTATTAATTTATATCTATTAGGTAGTAAATAACCATATATACTTTAATTCCATTATCATATGAAAGTTTTATTTCAACAAACCAACAAATATAGGCATAAAATATTTTTTTACATTATATCATATAATTTGCTATAGAAAATAAGCAACATAGTTGCTTAGTACCTTCCTATTAACTAAAAGAATGTAAAGTAAATTAGTGCCTAATTTTTTTAAATATTTTAGTATATTAATTATATTCAATTTAAAAACTAAAATAACTACCCCATATGAAAAATATTATTCCAAAAGTTTATATAGTTAATAATTGAGAGAAATTAAAGACAATATAGTTAGTACTTTTTATATATAAATAGTGTAAAATAAATTAACATCTATTTCTTTAAAATATTTTAATATATTAGTTATGTTTCGTTTAAAAACTAAAATAACGATCAAATATATAATTTTAAAAAATAGAATTCCTTAATTTCTTAGTTGTTATTAAATACTTAAATATGTATAAAATATGTTATTACATGTTAAAAAATAAAATATGATTTTTTTGTTTGTTAATTGGGAAAATAATAGTTTGTAGTTAATTATAGTTAATACAACAAATAATTGAGAAATCAAGGTCTTAAGAAAGCAACTTCATAAACTACAAAGTTAAGTGACAATCTATTTTAGAATGCTTTCTCCTAATTATTCATCAATTAAAGATATATTGCATGGGATTGGAATCTGCAATATAAAGTGACTCACCAAACAAGGACTCAATACAAAGAAAAAAGTTTGATTATTATTTATTTATATACTTTAATTATACTTATTAAATTTCATTATAATTAATAAAGATATTGCTAATAATTATGTGGTACTTGCTATATAAATTAGTTTTCTTTAACATAAAAAGTTTGTTATTAAAATATGTGTAACACTTCATTTCATCGTAAAACAAGGGAAATAAACAACTAATTGTTGTTAATAAGATTATATTAATAATTGAAATACCATTTAATATTAATTTTTTATTTTTAATTTTTAATTGTTAATATTCAACAAATATAATTAATTAAAATCAAAGAATAATATTGTTTATTATATATTTTAACCAACATAACATTAGTTATAAAAAAAATGGAAATTGCATTTGCTTTCATATTTAAATTAAAAAAAATTCATAATCATTAAAAAAAACTTCTACACTCATAATTTAAAAAAAATATTATAATTCATTTAAAACTAAAAAATATAACATAACCCAAATCCATTAACACACAAATTATATTACATTTTCAAACTTACAATTATATTTTATGAATTTGTACTAAATGAAATGCCTTTTTCAAACCTAAAAGCCCATTGTTATGATTTCAATCATAGTAGAGCC